>CM040245.1:178526721-179002167 GCA_022545495.1 Chrysanthemum lavandulifolium | reverse complement strand
AACCTAGTCTCATGATTACTCCTCTAGAAGGAGCGATGGGAATATTAGTTGGTTTAGTACTTTTTCTCTGTTCTAGAAGTGTTGGGATCTGAGAATTTAGGAGGCACATCAAAGGTCACATGCTTGACTTTAGGCATAGAACTGGGCATAACTACACTATCTTTCCTAGTACTAGATTTAGGACATGTTGCAATTATATATTCTAAGAGTTCCTGAGATCATTTGGCATATAAGCATGCATGCCCAACCACATTATCAAGTGGTTTCTCTATCTTATCCTCTTCTACAATCTCATAGAGATTTACTAGACTATCCTTAAGGTACAAAAGATATGTTTGAAATGCAAATTCATTATTCCTAAGATGAGGAGGAATATACTTCACAGTCACAACATATTTAGTACAAGCAGGCACCTTTAGTGCAATATTCTCACCACTGGTGATTGGCACTTTCCCTTTTACCTGACTCTTCAGATTCTCAATTTCTTTTTGTAAAGACGTTATCTTTTCATTGTTCTTGTCACGAGTGGCCTTAATTGCTTCATATAAATCTTTGAAATGCAATTTAACATTTTCATTTACTGTTAGAAAACACTCATTTTCATGTTGTAATACATCAATGAGGTTTTGAAGATGGAAATTTTGAAAACTCTAAGAATCTAAAGGAGGAGGCATGTGGGAGGAGGAGGCATGTGGGAGCCAGTCACTTCACTCATTTTACCCTTCAATTGGGAAATTTGAGCTTTCAACTTTTTGATTGTGTTTCAATGAGCTTGAATCCGTTCATCACGAGAGCTTATTTCAAAATATGCATCAAACTCAGGAGCATCCGAAGACGTCTTGGCATTTGAAGTTTTAATTCTTTCTTCAAGATGTTGATATTTTAATTGTAAATCAAGATATTCAACTTCTAGTTTAGAAACATGCCTGACCATGTTATCATGATCATCCTTTTTGATTTTTTCATGCAATTTCAAATTATTGGTTTCAAGCTCATTGACATGATCTTGTGAGACTTTCAAAGTAATCGATAAAGTATGAAATTGAGAAGCGGTAATGGAATAATTTGTGACGATATAAAACACATCTTGAGCAATACATGCGAAATCAAATTGTCATTAAGGATGTGAATATTCTTCCTCTCAATCTCATTACTTTTAAGCTCACATTCATATTCTTTAACCTGGTTTTCCATTTCATTAAACATCTTTTCATTTCGTTAACTTCCGTATCTATGACCTTTTTAATACCTTGAATTGTTCATTTAGTTGTTTAAAGAATGGAATGACCTCAGTTAGATAACATTCTTTAGTTTGCTCAAAACCTCTTTCCCCTTCAGTAATTACTGTTGGTGTGATCCTCTTTTTTCACGTTTTCTCAAAGTCAACAAATAGTTGGTAAACTACATATAAGCTGATTAACATTTTACTTTGAGTGGGAAGATTTCTGGGCACTAAATGCATTGGTGTATTTGGAAGATACACAGTAGCTGGAGTCAATTTCCTAAAGGGAGGATTCTTTTCAACAAGTTCTCCAGTCTTTTTCTTTTCCATATCTAATTTCCAAAACACTTGTTCAGGGGTTAATTGAGTCTGAGGTCTAAACTTATTGAAGGCTATCCAGTTTTCCTTGGTGTAATTGGGGGTTTTAAATGTTATATTCTGAGCCCTACACAAAGGATCTTCATTTAATTTCTTTTCCATTTTCTTTCTAGAGGCATCTTCTAACTCTTTTTCTTCTTCTGTTCTCTCTATAAAAGTTGGCTTTTGTCTAGGCTTAGTTAATTTACTACCATCATAAATCACATTGTGAGCACTTATCGCTTTCTTAAGATACGCAGGATTGGGATCTTCTATAAGGCTAATATTATGCTTATCACTTAATACTCTATGCTTAGTGATTATGTGAGTAGTTTGAATGGTGTTGCCTTGTACGTACAACTTGTTTTCAAGTTTATTTTTTAAATTTTTAAGGTTGGAAAAATTAGTTAAAGGTTTTGATTCCTTAGCATTGAATTCCTGCTTAAGTACTTTTACATTTTCTTGAAGTTCTTTATTTTACTTAACAGTTTTATTAAGTTTCTCTTGTAAGGAATTTAACTCTTGTTTTAATGTTTCTTCCCTTAACTTACTTTGTCTGATAAGTGTACGCATTTGGCAATCCATATCCTGCTCACGGGTAGTCAGCTCAAACTTAGCACACTGTTCATTGATGGCAACTTGATCCTTATAGATGTTTAGCTTAGTGGTCATGGAATCATCATGCACATAATCAGTGTATTCATCATACACGCATTCATCATTGATGGCAGAAGATGCATCACTTGGTACAATTATACTTTCATCTTGCTTCACATATTGATCATATGGGACAACATTGCTATTACCCATATTTTCAATATCACGATTCAATGACTTGATTGATTGTGCCGTTGTGAATCTTTGCACATCAACCACATCGTATAGTTTTAGTACCTCTTATATGATAGATTCCTTTGAGGGACCGGCTTGTTGAGGTTAAGAGACCATTGGTGAGATGTTAGCCATAAAGATGGTGCGTGTAGTTGGTTCATCATCAACATCGAGTCAAATGCATCGAATCGCAACTTGAAGGCATTGGGATTGTTTTGAGCCACACCATGCACGGTTGTTCATCCACATCGCATTATATGTTTTGGCATTCACGAGCAAAACAACAACTCTTCCTCATCAACATAGCTCCATTATCTTGAGCTTGCACCGCCAACATCTTATCCACAAAGTGTCGCATTACGTGGACGTTTTGGTGAGTGCATTTCCTAGCAATGTGTCCTTCCCTTCCCGGTTGTAGCATAGCTGGTTTCCCTTGACCACGACCAATGTTCCTTCCCGGTTACGAGCACCCATAACAGTTCAGTTCAACATTCCACTTGTGCATTATGTGGTAGATAAGCATTCTCTGCCTTGCACATTACGAATCACAACCCTTCATTCTTTAAGAGTAGCATGATTATGTATATTAGATGCGGTTATGAGATGGTTGTTGGTGTGGGGAATGAAGTTTCTTTTGTTGAACCATTAGGGCGAGTTGATTAGCAAGGTTTTCAATGAACATATCGGATGAAACTTATATCTTGGAGTCGAGGGAATAAGTTTGTGATTGTGATCCTTAGTAGGTATGACTTGTGATGCTTTGGTACTTATCCTCATTTGAGGAAATCAGTTGAATCATTTGAAGAACTTGCGTGATGAGTATTAGAGTTAGAGTTGAACTTTCCGTGATCATACGTTCAAATCGACATGCTTCTCATGTTGGAGTAAGTAAGCATCTGATTTTCATAGTTGGTGTTCCTCAATCCTTTGTTCAATTTAAGCTGCATAACAAATTTGTGCCATTCGGGGTTCATGTTGTTTCTGAACTTGGAATTGAGTTGGATACTTAGCATTGTCATTTGATGTTCCTCGTATCATTCACAAGTTTGTGAAACCTCACATGATATTGATGACACTTTCTCACAGGTTCATCTTAAAGTTCTCAAAGTCATCCTACAAGCTGTGACTCCTATCTTCCTTAGTCAGTTACGAACGGAGAGAAGCATCTTGACATTATCCCACTGCGGGTAGCTTGATTGTGATTGATCGACTTGTAAATGTCTTTTGGTAAACCTTGAAGTATAATGTTTGAAGCTCTAATGTCGACATCATATCTCTTCTCCTTATCATCAAGCTCATCATACATTCTTGGTCTATCCACCCTAACACAACAGTTCCATCAATTGCGGTTTCGAGAATATCACTTTGGTAGTTCAATTTAAAATGGTCCTTCATCAATTGACTCGAGGATGTTAACACCATTCTCTTTGCCTAGCGATACAATC
Source organism: Chrysanthemum lavandulifolium (assembly GCA_022545495.1). Lineage (NCBI taxonomy): Eukaryota > Viridiplantae > Streptophyta > Magnoliopsida > Asterales > Asteraceae > Chrysanthemum > Chrysanthemum lavandulifolium. The sequence continues at coordinate 178,998,312 of CM040245.1, read as the reverse complement.
GATTCTTTATGCCCAAGAGTCATGTCGGTTCTATCAAGCATGGGAGGGCAGTATCGAGACCACTGCAGCTTGAGCGTCATCGACGGCGGAAGAGATGATAGTAGTCGTGATTCTAAGTACATGGGATTTACTACTCTTTGATTAAACCGGTAAATAGATTCTTTCACGAGTTTTACTAAATCAAGAGAAATCGTAAAAGTTATCACAAGAATGACAAATCTCAAGAGACAAGTCGCATGAAGTATCAAACCGCTTCAATCAAATCATTTGGAATTACAACGCTTAAATCAAACCATTGGAATTACAAACCGCATTAAATCAAACCACTAAATTACAAATCTCTTAACTCAAACATTGGAATTACAAACCGCTTTAAATCAAACCTTGAATATGAAACGCTTTAAATCAAACGTTAAATATCAAACCGCTTTGGATCAAACATTTGAATATCAAACCGCTTTGAGTCAAATCGCACAATTTGACAAACCTCAAGGAGACAATAGTACTCCCCTACTTGTACTTTTGTCTCTTTGTCTTGTCGCTCAAACCCTTGTGAGCGTATCAAATCGCACAAAGTGAACAAATCGGCAACCAAAAACTACACAAAACACAGCGATAATGGGTTGAACCGCACGGAAAAGCGGTCAGTCGCATTCAAAATTTAACAAATCGCATCTAAGAATATGACTACGAGTCGAGCCGCTTCAATGAACTTCTTCAAAACCAAACTTTTCAATTCAAAAATACCACAACCAAGATGAATCAAGCCATCAAAACCAAAACTAAACATTTATGATGATTCTAAACACAAAAGTACAATCAAAATCAAACTTTAACACTAAATAAGATCAAAATGATGAAAATGTCTCAAAAATCATTCAAACCCAAAACCTTATAAAAACCACTAAAATTCAAGAACATGTAAAGTAGATGATCAAACCATGGCTCTTGATACCATTTATAACATATTGGTTTCACAAACACACAATCAAGCACACATGGATTGAATGAGGTTTGAGCTAGAGAGAGAGAAAGTGGAGAGAAATGGAAAGTTCTAGTGAGATAAAGAAAAATGTATTATGAAGCTCCAACCCTTTTGCCTTGCTAGGCAAAGGGTATTTATAATGTCTTACATGATCGCCACCTACTGGTGTGGATAAGGCATCTGGTGGGTAAAGACCCGTCCGTCCTCCACGGTGTTACTTAACTAACTACTAACTATTACTAAATGACTACGACTACGTAACGAATACATATACTTGAGGTGACCGAGTCTTTAACTCTTGGATTTTCTAAATCCCAGCAGTTAGGTTTCAAACACTTCAAACTCATAATCGTTTATAAAGTCTTATCCGTTGTGGATAAGCAAAGGGTGTACAAAGTCTTGTATCGTGGTGATCAAGCCTATATCCGTGAATGTTTAGCGGGGTTTGATACTTGCGTGGAAGGCAAGTTCTTTGGGGTCTTTGTGGAAAAGTCGAATCACAAGATTCTTGTGGGTGGTTTTCGAGGCGGAATACCGTTAGGAGTAGCTCTTCTTAGTAGCGCCAATCTTTGTGCATATTGGTGGAGTGAAGTTGTAAATGGTTTGTAATCCACCATAAGGATTATAATTAATGAATAGTTACGGTGTCGTGAATTACAATTGGACGTCTTGATGGTATCAACCCTCATCCAGAACAAGTGTATATCGTGGTGTCTATATTTCTCTTTACTCTTTTTATATTGTGGTTGTGGTTGTGTTGTACAATATTTACCTATATACTTTTGAAGACTTGAAGTTGTTAAACTTCAAACAAATCAAACCGTATTAACCCACTACGGTTCTACAAATTAAATTTTAAAATTATATACAAATTTTAATTTAATATTTAATTAAAATACACTTTTGCAACGACAAGATAAATGTTTATACCTATTAAAAATATTATGATAGGTCACTAGTTTTACAAACACAAGTTATAAGAAAGAGATAAAGGCGATTGAACAAGTAAACAAGCACACATACACAATAAGAGTAGCACGGTTGGGCGTAGGTGAATGTGTTAAGAGAATAACGAACAACCAACCCTCGAATGAGGGTTTACAATATTATTTATAGGAGGAACCTAGGGCAACACTCCTAGTTCCCATCCTTTCTTTATGTGGGCTTGGGCTTTAGCTTATGGGCCTTCTACATAAGCTTGACCTTAAACAAACATAAAGGCCATAATAAAGCTACCTATTACATATGAGATATAAATACTTGAAATCTTTTAGGAGTGATTCAACAATCTCCCCTCAGTATATATGAATGTAAGCAGTGAAAGCGTTGATGTAATAGTAGTTGTGGCGATCTTCGACATTCTTCTTTCTTGTGAGAGGAATTGCCTTGATTCGAACAATCTCCCGGTGTAGAGATAGTTATCTTTGAGCAGTTATGCTTGACGTCATCTTTAACTTTGTTCTTTGATCATTGTTCTTTGTGGTGAAAGTGATAGTATGTTGTTATGCGCATCGATCGCCTCGAGTGCCTTGTTGCTCCGGTGTCTCCGTCATTCTTCAACATGCTCACACGCTCTTTGGCGTTGGAAATCAATACTAATGAAGTTTTGTAAGTCTTTGACTTTGTAGATTCTTTGATTGATGAAGAATCATTACATTTGTTGTGTTGCATTGAATAGAACTTCCATTAGTGATGATGTTGGCGTGAGCATGAGAAAAAGTCGACGATCATCCGCTCGGAGCTTCCATAAGAAGAAAACATTTCAAGCGGTTAGTAATAAGCGGTTCCGGCACTTACAAGTTTGAACTTGAGAGTGTTAACGACATAGTGTGAAAACACAACTCTAATTCTTACAAAGGCCGTTCTGAGCGGAGTCCCTGAGTGAGATAACATGATGTGAAGTACATCTGATTCAGATAGTCATTGAGGTACAAAGCATCACCTCCTGACGTAGACCGTATGAGACACACTCAGCGTAATCCACGGGGAGTTACGAAATGACTGCTTGTCGGTGTTTGATGTTGACCACGGCGGAGTTTCCATTCAATCCTTGAGGATCGCGGATGTGAACCTCTCATAAATGTTCTCGATAGATTGCTAAGATGCGTGAAGGACTCGATATGAACCAGCGATAATCTTATTTTTGATCATCAAGTGATTAAATGTCAAGTGTTCTAAGAGATCTTTTGATGAATCTCGTGGCTCTAGACTCGATAGTGCGTTTGGTTTTCTGGCGGAGACTAGGGAGGGTCTCCTTTTCAATACCGAATCTCTAAGAGAAAGCCAATAGTTTATGTAGGGTTCCCTGTGAGAATGAAACAAGCTTCATTGAGAGAAACTTGAGTGGCTAAGAAGGTTTAGTGCATGCGTCTTGGGTCCATGACGACTTTTAATCTTCAATACCGGTGTCGCCAAGTGACAACATAACTTATATGAATTGAACCGATTATGCGCCCTAAGTTGAATAATCGGAGGGCTATTTCTTTTCACCCTTTACATTACATTTCTTTTGATTCTTCAACTCCTTCTTTCTCAGGATTCTCATTTCTCCTTTTACAATCATTCCTAAGGACTTAACACTAACTAATGGTAGTGTCCTTGGGTAGATCCTCTCGACTCTGGCGGATCATAGGACGATTGTTCCTAACCTTAGTCACCTTATAACTCCACTGACTAACCTATGTTTGCCATTTAAACCCTTTGTATGTGAAAACTATCTCTCGGGGTTTGTAAATGAAAAACATGTTTGAACCTCCGTGAGAGATAAGTTTTTGCATAAATACTCCCCTCACATGTGCTAAAGAGTTTTAATGTTTTAAATACGAGGGAGGAAGGCGCACATTTTGAATTGATCCACTAAAGATAGACAATCTCCGCGAGACACGGTTACGTTGAATAGTTAAAGAGTTACATTGTCGACTTTTAGGTGACAACTAGCTCTAATAACTACCTTGAAGGTGTAGACAAACCTTGGAAGGTTGTCAAACCCGTCGAGTTCATGTCTATCCGAGTTTCTCGAATGGTACATTCTACTCGAGACAAGTCCTGCGAGACACGTTTACATCACTAGCGAACTAGCTTGAAATTATTACCGTCAGACAAGTCTTTTCGAGTTACTAACGGTTTAGTCTTGTCAATTCGTAGGTTAAGTCGAGGTACCTGATTCATTTGCATTTTGTACAACATATTTCTTATCACACAAATTTTCTCCCCTCAAAAATGGCATATAAAATGTTATTTTTGAGCGTTTGAAATAAATATGACCATTTTGAGTGTTGCGGAAGAGTGACCACTATGAACAATTTGTGAACAAAGTTTTAAATAAAATACTCCCCTCGACTAGTGATATAAGCGGTTGAGGTTTTGAAAATCATATGGGAAGTACTTGTCTTTTGAGCAAAACCTTGAAAAATGAAAGGTTTGATAGGTTTACTCAAAATAAGAAGCTTTCGCTCCTTTTATAAGGATTGTGGCAGGCGTACCACGGGGTCCTTTCTTGACAATTACGGGTTGTACCTTTGTTATGTGTGCACAAGCCATTGACATATATAATCATACATCCGAAATTATATGAAGGAAACAATTCAAGGGTACCGGAAGTGCAGTGATGTTCCCACGAGTGCTGCAGGCGTTGAAAGCCGGTGATGTTTCTCTGGGTCGACCACCAACATAGCTCTCAATCGTGCAGGCCGATCCCTTCGAACAACCGTTCATCAATCATGGTGATGATACGTCTCACATCCCTCCTTTCACGAGAGTTCCGGTTAGGATTCCTAACTTTCAGTATATCCTTCAACACATCACATGATCCATCCCTAACCGGCTTCAAGGTATGATCCCAATTTGTGGAGCTCACTACATGCCATTAAGCGGTTTCTTTGAAGTTCAACTGCGGTGAACAACGCCAAAGGTTTCTTGATGGCGTAAGTTATGTAGGCGGTTGATGTCGGGAAGATCAAGTTGTGGTGGAGTGAAGTTTACATGTTTCGATATGATTCAATGACCGTCCGGATATCTTCGACCGTTCTTTGATCACGTCGTCTAATAAAGATGAGGCGACTTGATAAATTCACGTTGAACTTGATCGAGAATTGTCTCATCGACCACGTACTTTGGCAAGGTACATGTCTTCGATGTCGTTGAGGACAAGTTCTCAAAGTCGACCTCGAGAATCCATAGTCCTGTTCATCTTGTCGTTTGACTATGATATTCTTCAAGAATGTGTAGTCCTTAGACTTGAGATCAATATGTTTGATGGCGCGATGTCCTTGGAACTATACAACGCATGTTGAGACTTACGAACCGGGAAGCTTCGTAGTAGATTCTTGGCGTTCGGGCCAATGATGAATCATACAATGCATCTTGGTCGTATGCTTGCGTTGTCGGAAAACAAGTGATTTGCACGTTCTCGATAGCTATGCGGTTTGAGTAAATAACCGGGAATGGAAGAGTCAATGATGTAGCGTATTTTCGTGAATCATCGCTACCGTGTAAGAGAAAATCCGGTCTTTGTTAAAAAATATCGGAAGGAATCTTTGGTTCGTCTGCTGGCCAATGGTGGTAGAGGTTTGGTCCGATCGGTGTAGTATGGAGGGTTGTCCCTTTGTGTGAAGTCAATGTTTGCTTCGGATTGAGCCAATCCATATTGTTAGACATAGCTCGGCGATGTTCTCAAGATGATATTCGACCTCGAGGGTGCTTTCGAGCTATCTTTCCACAGTTGAAAAGCTTCATTCTTGATTCGCTTCAACTCATTTTGTCATTTATTCACATGGAACTTTTCTTGCAATAGTTTTGCGTGCTCCAATGTAGAACCGACTACCAAGTCTTGACCTTCATCGGGTAGGAGTTTGATTGACAAGTGTGGAGAACCATTCAAACTCTTGGTTTTATCGTCATCTAGCCATGATACGACTTGGTGAGTCGTCTTCTTCTTCTTTTAGAAGGCCTTGATGATGATCTTGGTTTACGCACTTGTTTGGGTGAGGTGGGTTGTTGTCGGGGCTCAAGGACCTCTTCATCGTCACCACCGTATACTCAAGTAATCTCCTGTTTTTTTGAGTCGAGGCGGTAACTCGGAATCGTCCAGGGTTTATCGATGAAGACCGAGGTGGAGGAGACTTTTGTTGAGAAGAAGTCCGTGGTGGAGGAGGTGGCATTGAAGTAGATTTACGGGGCCCTTACGGCGTTTTGGTGCGAGAATCTTTATCCTTATCATCGTCATCTCTTGGCGTTTGGTTTGATCGGTGACTCCTTGCATGATGATGCGAGTTGAAAAGCAAGTAGACCTTGAAAAATTTAGCTTCCTACGAGTAAGCGTTCGAGATCGCTTTGACATTTGCATCACTAGTTTAGCGATTAACTTTCAGTTGGAGAGATCGACTTCTTTGGCCATTGTATGTTTAACCAATGCTACGATGTTAGGGGTGAGTTGTGCGGAAAATACTTCTCTAGTCACACCGGGGCGGTGTCGAGAAGAAACTTGTGGGTATGATCTCTTCTTTGTCTTCTCCAGTTCCTTTTGGACTTTAGGAACGATATCCGAAGGTACTTGTTAGTGTAACCTTGATCATATCGTTCGAGTTCCTCTTTCGATGACTCTTCATGAACTTGAACAAATTCCCTTTCTTTCTCCATCTTGTCTTTCTCATCATTTAAGTCTTGAATTTGGTCGACAAACCAATTTATTTTTTCGTAAGTATGTCCTTCTCTCGACTTGTTGGACGACTTTCACAATCTTTTATAGTCCGAGAAATCCAAGATTTAGGTGGTTTCTTCACGGTTTGGATGATGATCGGTTGTCTTTGTTGATGGTGGTTGTGATGAATGAGGCGAAGAATCCGATGATGAGGAGACATGAGGAGACTTCATGTCCTTAGGAGTTTCCGAGGTTTTCTCCTTTGAGTGTGTTGGGTATCTAGAAGAAACTTTGTATAATCATCCTCGTCATCCTTAGACTTTTCTTTCTCATAACTTTGTTTCTCAAAATCATACACAATAGTGTCCTCCACAGTGTTGTTGTTGCGAAGAGTGGTGGCACCGGATCCTTATCGGGTCGATTAACGCATCGGGATCCGGAGAGGGTGCAGCTCACTTGATCCTCGGGGCCACCCATTTGATCTTTAGCAAATTCTTGACCTTTTGAAGGTGTCGACTTTGTGAAACTTCTTCCGTATGATTGATCCGTTGCTCTTCTTCATCTTGAGCTTTCATCACGAGGCACAAGTGAGTCTTTCCTTTTCCTTTAATAGTTTGAGGACTTGGAGGTTTTGGTCGAGGATTTTCATCCTGCGGTTTGAGTATGTGATCTCTTCATACGTGTCGGTAGCCTCGAGTCCTCGTCCACTGGTGTCTTTGCGGTTCAAGTGAAAGGATCGGAGTGGCTTCACGAAGGAACTTTCTTCTTAGGGGTGGGTTTCCTCTTTGGAATAGGTTTCTTCTTTGGAAAATTCCTTTGACTATCTGTACTTGTGACACTTCCGGCACTTCCTTTTCGGTTCTCCTTACAGGTGTTCGGAAGATTTTCGTCGAGATGACCAACTTTGCCTTGTCTGTGCTTCCGGATACCTTTTATACGATTCGAGCTTCGACATCTTGATTAGAAAAATATGGCTGACAACACCTTGTTTCTTTGTAGGCGTTTCCTTGATTACAGCAGATAGAATAGGTTCCGTCAACATGTCGTGATTGTCGGGGTCATTGAGCCTCTTGGGAATGTCGGGATGAAGTCCAAGTGCTCTGGATCAACAATTTAGTATATTTGATGTAGGAATCTTTGAGCCAAGTTTGTTGAGAAATGACATCATGTCATCCCAAATCGAGCTTGATAGCGATGTGTTTCTTGTTGACCAATGCCGAATATTTGCGGTTCCATGAGCTTAGGGTGCTCATAGCAGCTATCACGACCGTAGCGAGACTTGGTGATGATCATGTAAAGAGTTCTCAAGGTTGAGGAATACTCTTAAGCTCTACGTGAGAGTGCTTGGTGATTACTCACAGCCTCTTCATAACCGATATTGATTAAGAATTGGAGAGTGAGCTCTTGACGGTGTGGCATATAGTTTGGTCGGATCGACATCAAGAATTTGGAGAATGACCTTTAAGTCTACAGGCGTAATGGTGACTTGTTTGTGATTGAGTCACCGTCGCGTGGTTGTCCTTTGACCCTTTCCATAGTGTTCAGGCGTTGGATGTAGATCTCGGGAGCAGTTGCGAGTGAGTAAGCATGTTACGATAAGGATGAGTCCTCGGAATGTCAATAGCAATTAAACACGAAGATTCGAGCAAGTGAGGGTGTCAAAGTCAACACGAGATTATTCTTTCCTATCTTCATTGGATAGCCATGAGGATAGATATCGACAATGGAGAGAACTTGAGTGCATCCACATTCATTTGTTCGACCATGTTATGATCGAAATAACATTAGCCAAAAGAACCAACATATCGAAAGACATAATGTTAGTCAACGAGAAGGTCTTATTGTCTAGTTATTGAATGTACGGTGTTAATGATTGTTGCGAGTCCTAAGTCACTTGTATGTTCAATAGTTCAATGATGTCGTGAAATGTTTAGTGAGTTAGTTAACTTTAAGTTTTAAAGTTTATTTTATCACTTATTGTTCACAACATATCAAGCGATTTAAGTTTATTAGTGACATTTTGGATTCGTGATGATATGATTAGTTTATTTACAAGTTTGTACACGTAACAATTCATAACGAAGGTATGATCTCGGCTTATCGTAGGATTGGTAAAGTTATGCGTGAGCAGAATGATATATGCATAGGTGTAAGCTTACGCGTGGGATCCTAACTACGCGTGAAATGTTCAGCGTGGGAAATAGGAAACCTTATCGTGGAGCTTATGCTTGGCATATATTAACCTTACAGCGTGGGCTACTCGTGAGAGTTGACCTTATGCGTAGAGGTCATTGCTTACGCATATCCTTCTGAGGATCGCGTGGTCCCATATGTAGAACCTTATGCGTAGAAGCTACGCGTGAAGACTAGTCTTCGCATAACAAGCTACGGCGTGGGTGATCCTTATCGTAGATTAATAACAACCTTGATTACGAATATTACGTGTTGCAAGCACGAAATAAAGCATCATTTCAACAAAGTTAAACACATAGCATTCGTTTTATGACAAATCAAAACACATTTGCAGCAGTTTAACTTGATTCTGGCGTAGAAGCGCATCGCGTAGTCTAAACCCCTAAATCTCGCGTATGAGATCTAGCCATAGAATATGCATACAAGCGATTACGGGAGGACTAAGAAGCATATAGAGTTGTTTTGGTCAAGTTTAACATCAAAGTGTCAAGAATTAAAAGTACCCAAACCAGTATGAACACAAACCCTAATTTCCATTTAAGAGTAATTAGTGTTTACGGATGTAATCTGGGCCTAGATATAATCAATTCAACTTGATAACAACCTTATACAACAATCTTTTCACCAAAACGTTCTCATTTGGAAAGACCCAAATCCACGCATAAACCCTAGTTTTCAAATACATTCAATTCGTGTTTACAGGCGCGTTTTGATGATTAAAAAGTATCATTGATGTTTTAAGACGTTTTGACACGACCCTTTTAACCATAAACACCCTTTCATGATTTAGTGTTCTTGTGCTTACGCGTAAGATACACAAATGTTAATAACTTAAGATTAAACCGTTGGATTTTCATGAAATTTAAAACCATTGTTTAAAACTTGTTAATAACACAAAACCACTTACAAATTGAAGATCGGATAACGGATTTGAAGAATGATTTTTGAGCGTAGGATTTGTATGGTTATGAGTAATAAATGTGAGGATTAGGTTAGGTGGAGGTGTTTTTATTAAAAGTAACTTTAAGCTTTTGGCAGTTTTAGTCCCTCCACCTTTTCCATTTTCATCCAAAGCTTTTAACTTCCATTTTGGTTACCAAATGAAGATTTTATGAAAGAAACTTGTGACACTCCCCTCGACTTGAGAAAATAATGAAAGGTTATTAATTAAAGTCAGGAGTGTCTTTGAACGAGAAATGTACCACCATTTGTAAAGATTCAACGAGATAAGATAACATGCAAGTACAGTTGTTTTGAGCGGTTAATATATTATTTTCTCCCCCAACACTTGTTCGGAAAATATTGAATTTTGAAAGATTGAAGTGTTGACGGAAGAAATGTACTTGCCATGTTGAAAGAAATATAGATTAGGAGAATATTTTTGTTGTTTTATCGGATTTTATATTTTTGTATTTTGTTTTGAAAAGTTTATATACAAAGGATGTTTTGGTGTTTGTGGGGTTTTAAGACTGTTTTAGAGGTTATCCAATTCCTCTTGAGTCAAACACCTCATACCAATTCGGTGGACCAACTCATTAAACCTAGCGGGAGGCAGAGGCTTTGGTGAGCGAGATGCGCAATTGGTATTAAGACCATAAAGTATAATTCAGCGGTACCACTGTTCACGTGGTCCTTGATGAAATGATAGCGTAGATCGATGTGCTTTGATTTAGTCTTTGAGCCGAGTTGCGAGATTGCAATGGCACTCCGATTGTCGCGATACATCGGGATTCGTCAAATACGTAACCATAGTCTTTGAGTTGTGTTCTCATCCAAATGACTTGAGCACGACACGCGGACATGGCTACATATTCGCCCGGTTGATGACGATGTACAATCCTCGCTTCTTTGATTGCCAAGACACGGTTTATCACCAAGAAATTGTAGAGCTCACGAAGTACTTTTTCTTGAGTCTAAGCATCTGCGTGATCGGACGTCAAAAGCGATTAGTTCAAAACCGAATCCTTGGATACGGATCCCCAGTTAATGGTTCCCTTGATGTATCGGAGGATTCTTTTAGCCTCGAGAGGTGGGTTTCGGTTAGTCGTGACGATAGCGGGAGCATAGATAAGCGGCAAAGACAATATCAGTCTGCTGTTGTTAGATACATGAGGGACCCAATAATACTTGATATTTGGTGGGGTCAACTAATTTCCCATGTAAATCGACATCTAACTTCTTGGTATGAGTCATTGGTGTGGCATAAGTATCACATGTTTTCATTCCAAATTTGTTTAACAATTCAAGGGCATATTTGGGTGACTCAAGAAAATACCACGGGGTGATTGATGAACTTGGAGTCCTAGAAAGAGCGTAAGTTCACCCATCATGGACATTTCAAAATTTTCTTCATTAGTTTTGCAAAGCGATTGAAAACTTTTATGTGTTGACCCAAAATGATGTCATCCGTAAATTTGAACAATTAAGATGTGTGCCCGTGATATTGTATAAAAGAGTTGGGTCAACCGAGCCTTTGGTGAAATTATTGGCAATGAGGAAAGATGATAGCTTATCGTACCATGTCAGGGGCTTGTTTGAGACCATAAAGAGCTTTGTTCGGTTTGTAAACATAGTTCGGGAACTCGGGATCAACGAATCCATCGGTTGGTGACATAGACCGTTTCTTTAAGTTGTCCATTGAGAAGCGCCGTTTTGACATCCATCGATAGACCGTCATATTCATATGAGCGTGACGCGAAATATCCGAACGACCTCAAGGCGAGCAAGCCTGAGCAAAAGATTCTTCAAAGTCTATTCCTCTTCTGACGATAACCCTTAGCAACTAGCCGTGACTTGTTTGGATGACATTCCTTGACATCAATTTGTTTTTCCATATCCATTTTAGACCAATGACGTAGACCCTGTTGGTCTTTCAACCGATTCCATACTTCAAGACGTTTGAATTGGTTGAGTTCTTCTGCATGGATTCAATCCGGTTGTCTTTTGTCATTGCATCTTTAATGTTTTAGGCTCAGTTAGCGAGCGGTGAGTGCATAAATGCAATGTTCACCATCCGAGTGAAGACGTTGTCTCGTAACGACCGGTTGGTTCGGGTTGCCAATAATGTTAGCGGAGGATGGTCTTTTGTCCATCTATGTGTAGAGGTTGATGTTGGTATACATTGTGCGATTCGAGGATTCAAATGGTTTGTTGAAGATTCCGCAACATCGTGCGCGATCTCATTAGCAAACGGGTTGAAAACGCATTTGGATCAAAATCTGCGGTGGGGTACTTCATTGAATATCATCGGCGGTTCATCATTGTTGGAATCGGTGTGTTCAGCTGTTGTGTTGGAGTCAATGGTGTAGGTGCATCTTCAACGATGGTTGTTGTAGCGGTGTATCGGTATAGGAATATTATCGGGTTGTGCAATGGAAGCAGCGGATACACACGGAGCACGTTCATCAATATCGTCCGCGAGCGAGGAGCAAATAACCTTTCCATTTGTTGATGAGTTAGGCGAGGGCTTTCTTGGTGATGATGGGGTTGAGGAAGTTTAAGCGGTTGTGGCCGGGTTCTAAGTCATTATACTCGGAAGCCATTTCCGTGAGTTCATCGAAATGAGCATGAATCGTTTCCATTACCTCCTTAGTTCGGCGATTCAGTTCGGAAACCTTTAGAATTGTCACGGTATCCAATAAAGACTCAATATCGCTTTGGCTTTGAGCTTTCCAAAATCATCACGATCATTATTCGGATAGCAAAGGGATCCAAATACATGAAAGTGTTTGAGGTTCGGTTTATGGTTGTGGACAAGCTCGAAAGGTGTTTTGTTGTGGCGTTTGTGATCATAGAGCGGTTTTGAGTATAGCATGCGATGAATCGACACGCCCATAAGTAATCTGAAGTTTAGCATTGATTAATATTGTTCTTGCGACTTCCACTAACGTTGGTTTGATCTTTCAACAACTCCGTTTTGTTCGGTGTACGTGTAATAGATGTTTGATCTTTGAATTCCACTTTCTCATAAAAGTCACGAAGGGTTTTGTTAACAAATTCAGTTCCTTTGTGCATTACGATTATTACGGCGGTGTTGCGGGTCGAAACTGTATTTTTGTGAGAAAGGTGATGATCATTTGTGGAGCTTGGTCTTTGCTACGAAGAAAGTAGACCCCAGTCCATCGTGAGTAGTCATCAACAATTACTAAGATGTAGCGTTTGCCGTTGATTGTTTGCACACGCATCGGGACCACAAATCCATGTGAAGAAGATGAAGCACATCTTGAGAGTTGTGTTCCACCTTTGAAGGAAAATGAGCACGAGTGCTTTTCCCTTGTTCACGGTGAGCAAAGGTGATCTTTTGAATACACGGAATCGTGGGAGTCCTTGACTAGTTTGTGTCGAGCAAGGTTGGTGATGGTTTGAAAGTTTAGATGTGAGAGCAGCGATTGCCATAGCGAGGATTTTGTAGATGTTGCCTTTGAAAGTAAGCAAATGAGAGGAAGCAACCATGTCTTGCATAGAGATAGTGTAGAGACTAGAATTACGCCGAGCCGGACATAAGGTCATTTCCTTGTAGATCACGAATGAAACAAGTTTTCTCCCGAAAGCAACCTCCAAATCTCCATCACAAAATTGACCTCATCGAAAGCAGTTGTGACCGAGGCCTTCCACATAGTAAACCCTGGCGATTTCGATGTTCCCATTAACATAATCTCCGTAGCCCATGATGGTGCTGAGTGATCGTTCCAGAATCGGCAAATGCCAATGAACTTTGCAATAAAGTTTGATAACGTTTAAGGTTGCTGTCATGTGTCGGGAACATCCGCTATCAACAATCAGAGAATGATCATATCACTGCATTACACACAGGCGACACGGATGGAATAGAAGTAGATGTGGAACCCGAAATGTTGGGGTTCGAAGCAATATGTGAGACATACACATTGATAATTTTAGGCATCCATTTAAATCTAGTGTGTTATATATCCATTTCGCCATCTATAACTACTCTTTGCTTTTGTCTTAGTGAAAACACTAGGTGGTACTACATTCTTAGGAGGTGAAGCAGAGCTCTTGTGATAGCAATGGTTGCCTTAGAATCTAAAGAAGGGGTTTACCAAGCGAGACTTAGAATGATTAGTGGGCCTAGAGGTATTCCGATTCTTAGGATCCCGTAATCGAGATTATAGCTTTAGCAACACATTTGTCATGACAATCGAATTCATACTCTTCGACAAATAACACAAGGTGCATCGGATGAATATCAAAAGTACTTAACGGTTTAGCATTCGTTACATCACTATTTCTATTACATTTGCCGACGTAACATCTATAGTGGAAGCAACATGATTTTTATTGAGTCTAGGGTGTTCTTCTACTTTAGCATTCCTTATTGCTCTTTTCTTAGATCGCAACTTCCTATTCGTCGATTGAGTGCTCTAGGGCCGTGAAGTGCGGACGTTTGGAAAAGATGCAACTATTCTGTTTGAGGGAAACATATTAGCAACTTGTGATTTGGCGGTTGGAATTCTAGGTTCACGATTACTAAGTGTGACGGTGCTAATCTCTTAATCACGATGGCGGAAGTTGTTCATACTTTCCTAACGTTTCCGTAACTTAGAGATGGTGTGAATCGGATCTTGATTTCGAGCGAATATTACCAACAAAATTCATTACTTCTCTAGTGTGAGCAAGATAGTGATCAAGTTCGTTAGATGCTTCAAGTCGAGTCTTTTGAGTAAATCAAATATGACACCATATTCTGTTTGACTTTTAAAATTTCTTGTTCATATTTTGAGATTTGACTTTTCAAAGACACGTTTTGATCATCCGATTGCTCAATTTTAGGATCGGAAGATTTTCACTCACCGGTGGCGATTTTCTTTTGAAAACTAAGTTGATGGTTGTGAATATCTTTTCACACCAATGAAGACGACGTTTTGCATTGTAAATTTCCGTGTGTAATCTTTTATTTTCGACTTTTAAAGACTCGATCTGAGCACATTATCGGTGTTCTCATGGTAACAACATTTCAACAATATCGGCGAGAGATGTAATCGGATGCAAATGGCAAGGCATGAAGTAACACAACATTATGGATATCGACGAGATAACATCTTCCAAGAGTCGATCAACATCTTTTCTCAACAGTTTCTTTTGCGTTTAGTGTTAGAAATAGATGTTTACATTTTCTCAACGTTTTCATTACCCAAGTTCCTTATGAAAATCCTTTTCCTGAGCAATTGCACAACTTTTCAAGTTTTTAACATTAGGTAAAAGATTTTTCGAAAAATGTCTCTTTGTTCTCGCGGGCGATTGAAAATGTTCAACTTTGATTTCGGATCGATATTCTATCTCATGTTGTAAAATTTTGAGGTCGACCATGAAAATGTCAAAATATCGAAGAATTTTCGATTTTCGGGTTGTGAGTTACTTCACTAATGGAAGGTAAAGGACCATAAGTTTGTGCAAAGTCTGTTTTGGGATTAACAATAGAAGACTCGGTGTTTTGATGATAACCCTTGGTGTGTTAGAAGAATCCGTTGGTGTGTGAAAGTGACCGCGTTTTATAATTAAAGGTTTGTTGTAAACAACATTTTTAATTTTGATCGACTCTCGTCTTACGCATCTAATTCCTCTTGGCGATGATATTCAACAACACTCATGTGATATTATCAATTTGTATTACGCACGGAAACTTGAGGAGTTGGTTTGAATGTTTTTAGTGAAAGCTTTGGTTTGTAATCGCCTAGATTTTTCCATATCCTTTTGGATTGGGTTTTAAGGTAAACTTTTCAATAATTATTACGGATTCACCATGTTTGTAAACAACGTTTTAAACTCTTTAAGTTTGTTTTGCAAGCCGAAATTTCGTCAAGAAGGTCATCTACCGATTCGTTGAATGCTTTTGTATGCGAGGCTGTTTTTGACAATTTAACAACTCGACCTTAGCTTTTTGATTTTCCAAGGTGAGGCGTTAATTTGCTTTTTATGTTCGTGTTTCGATTGTTCTAATTGAGACAACAAAGCATTCTTGAGGCTAGATCACGATCGTCTCTCTCTAAATATTTTCGTTTGATGAGATTTTGCAAAGCGGCTTCAAAACCTTTTCACGGTTTTCGAGTTTTGAAAAAGTTGAGTTGCATTTGTAAACATTCAAAATCCTTGGTTAACAGTGCATTTTACTTTTTAATGGTGATTTAATGCATAACATTCCTCCATTTTGATTTTATGGTCTTGAATTAACCGAGCAAAATCCGGATGAGGCAACAGATCATCTTGTTCAGCGTGAGTCTCAACATGATCATTCTTTAGATCCTCGAAATCGACCACGGAGTCAATTTGATTATCAAAAAACCATAAGGTCATCTTGATCGTCAAATGTAACTCTGGGGTTAACTTGAAAATCATCGAAAGATATGTAGAAGACTCATTTGAGCGATCGATCCGTCGGATTGAGATATTGGCGGAGATATTAGTTCGAGATATGATGATGGTTTGTTCGGTGCACGAGACAAGCCATCGATGTCACTCTTGGCACCTGTATCACTCATATGCGCTCATGCATATTAGCCATCAACATAAAATTTGCATTAGCTGCAAGTCCTCCATATCATCATCGAGTGCGCATACGCCATAAAGCTCGTTCTTTGTCTGTAAGAGATCCACCGACTTCATCCTTAAGAGCCAAAAGTAAGGCCTCTTTGAAATAAGCACGCCCCTAGTCCTTGGCTTTGGGCATGCATTATCCAGTGTCCCTTCTCATTGCGGTTGTAGCATCTAAGAACATTTAACCGATTACGAGCATTTCTGTTCCACCACTTGAGCTACATTGTTATTCCTACCCACAACATTAAACCCTTGACCACCGCCCATCGGCGACCATAATCACGATTACGAACTTCAACCGTCCATTGTTCAACAACGAGTTCGTGTGTTAGATGAGGAACGAATCGATTGTTGGATTTGTTGGTGTATGACGAAAGCATTAGCAATCATCACAAATCCTTGTTGCAATGCTTGAGCGGATCGATTTCTCGGTAGCTTCAACGACATATGCTTGAGCATTGTTATTGTATGGAACCAATTGATTTTGTTGAGGTTGAGGTTGTTCTTTGTGAAGGTGTGTTTGAAGCGGTTGGTTGAGTTCTTTGGTTGAGAGGATAATTCATTGAGCATACAAGGCAAGTTGTTGATTGTCCGGTTGTATTGTTTAGCAATTTGAGCACGAGAATCCTTTCCCGATCAACTTCCTTTTCATGAGGCTTCAAGTAATCGTACAACAATCCATAAGTAGAATGATGCATATTCTTCGCAGCGGAGAAAATGACATACTTCTCCCATTCGGACCAAGACTACTCGGGAACTTAGTATTCAACGCAATTCTTGGCATGATGATGTTGTGTTTATCAAATCATTGATGATATCGAAAATCGATGATGATAGGACTCTAGTGTCTCTCCGGGTTCAATCGGGAAGTGTTCATAAGCCAAGTAAATTTTGGATTCCAAATCCTCCCGATTAGTCTGATCCTTCCATAAGAAGGCGAATATGATCCCACATTTTTGTGCATTCTTTTGAGCATCAACACTACGAAGAATTGGGTTTGGTAATCCTAAGAGGATGTATTCCATTGCAAGTTCATCGACTTCATAGTGTAGAAGTTCAGAGGATTTAAATGCAATGTGATAGCAATGTTGGTTTGTTCATCTCTTGGTGGAGCAAGTTGGATCTCCGGGTACAATGGCGGTAGGCATCTCAAATGGACCTTCCAAGATAACCTTCTTTAAGAACTTTCCATGTGGCTTCTTTAGATCACAAAACCTAAAGAACCTTATCACCCATTGATCGTAGTTTCTGGAGTGAGCATTGGAGGTCTATCAGTGATCCGGCTTCATGAATTGATTGTTGGTCGCTTAAAGCTTCACATCTTTGCAAACCAAGTGGGTTCCTTCATAGTGGTCCGTGATGGATGTTGATTGAAATCGGTTGTGTAGGGTTGAACTTGAAGGCTTGGTTGTGGTTGAACCATTTGTGGTTGTGGAATTGCACAAGTTGTGGAGTATGTTCTTTGATTAAATTGTTGTTGATAAATAGCTTGTTGTTGATTCCATTGTTGATGTTGTGGAGTTAATTGTTGTTGTTCTTGATGATTATAAATGAGGAAATAGTTAGAGTATGGTGGTTGAGACATGATGATAAACTTGTGTGGTAAAATTGGATCTTTGTAGTCGAATGAACCTTTGTTGATGAAGTGTCCTTAGGCGTAGAAAAGACAAGAACCAAGTAGCACTTATGCGTAAAAACACCAAAAGTTACGGCGTAACAATGAGGAGTTCTGCGTGGGTTTTAGCTTCGCGTAAGTAGCAAAAACACTAAAGTTAGCGTAGACAAAAGTTAGGCGTGAGAAAGCGTGGGCGTAGGATTACCTTATCGTGAGACCGTAGTTTACGCGTAAAGTGAATCTTATGCGTAGGAATTCTCTGGCGTAAGCTTATCTTATGCGTAATTTTAGGGTTTTGCCCAAATGATCTTTACACTTCACGATGCAAAAGATATCCAAAGTCGACGTATTTCGGACTTATCCAAGTAAGAAAACGGAATAAACCGAAAATTGAAGATCAAACCAAGGAAAATCCTTACAGCGTAATTTTAGGGTTTTGATCGCGTAGGATTACTCGTAACTGATTTTGCCCAAATGTGTTTCTAAACCAGATTTTTGTTATGGAATAGCTTCAATAGTACCAAAAGAACACAAAAGTGTGAATTTTGATGTACAAGCGCTAAGCGGGTTCTGCGTGAAACGACACCCACGAACAAAAACAAGCTTAAAGCGTAAATCCACGCGTAAAGTTTGAAACTTTTGCTAAAAACAAGTATTTTAACACCTCAAAACATTGAAAGTACAAGAATCTTGGATTAAAAGTGTAAAAGCGAGTTTTAAGATAACCAAAGATTGCGTTATCTTTACGCGTAAGACCAAAACCAAAACTTCAAAACAAGCGAGTACACCCAACTATTTGGCGATTGATACCACGATAGGTCACTAGTTTTACAAACACAAGTTATAAGAAGAGATAAAGCGATTGAACAAGTAAACAAGCACACATACACAATAAGAGTAGCACGGTTGGCGTGAGGTGAATGTGTGAAGAGAATAACTTGAACAACCAACCTCAAATGAGGGTTTACAAGATTATTTATAGGGAGAACAGGCAACACTCCTAGTTCCCATCCTTTCTTATGTGGGCTTGGGCCTAAACATGGGCCTACATAAGCTTGACCTTAAACAAACATAAAGGCATAATAAAGCTACCTATTACATATGAGATATAAATACTTGAAATACTGTTTAGGAGTGATTCCAACATATTATTTAATTTATTACTCCCTCTGTCCATAAATAAGTGTCCAGTTTGACTTTTCAGAGTCAAATTGGTTCAACTTTGACCGTAAATATTTTTTGTGTGTTATATACTACTTGATAAAAAACTATACCAATGAAAATTACACTTAAAACCAAATCAATTGATATATTTTGCATCAAGTATTATATAACACTCACAAAAATAGATAAGGTCAAAGTTGATTCAGTTTGATTCTGAAAAGTCAAACTAGACACTTGTTTATGAACAGAGGTAGTATTATTTTAATAAAATTAAATTATTTAATATTAAAATAGATATTATTAAATTCATATATACTTAAAGCGATGATATGTGTTGTCGTTAAAAGTTTTGACAGACTAAATTTGGGCAGCTAGACTATTTATTGTTTAATAAAAAAAGTATTTACTCCGTAATATAAAAAAATATTTATTTAATTTGTATTTTTAGCGACAGCATATGTCTTCGTTAAAAATGTGAGTCCTACGTTCAAACTTATAACAAAACCTGTGCTGAAAAAGTAGGTCTCGTAACACCCTTAACGACGCGTATTCCCCAGAAGGTCCCCACGACCAAGAGTAATTTTTGTTGTAATGAACTGCGTCCTTTAAATAATTGAAACAAAATCCTTAGAGCACCCGGTGTCATCTTCGCCGTCCCTCGCCGTGCCACTTGGCACCTTCGCCGTCCCTCGCCATGACACAGTCTACCCTCGTCGTTCGAGCCCTCGTCATCATCTGCGGCGAGGTTAAGGTTGTCGATTATCGGTGATTTGTTTTTTCTTTTTATTCGTTTTTGATTTCATGTATGTTTTAGGACTGGGAAGATGTCACAAGGTTTTTCTTTTAATGTTTATTTTATAATTTTTTTTTAAATATGTTGTATTGTATTTTTAATTTTAATAAAATGAATTTAGTTTATTTGAAAATTTGAATAAAAAAATAAAGTCGTAAGTTGTGGACTCTAAATAAGTAAATTGATATTAGTTGTAAGTGAAAAGAATTAGTTGTAAAGATTTGTTAGAGTGATATGACATCCCATGAATCTCGAATGAATAACTTATTATCTTCATAACACCCTATGCTCTTACAAGTCCAACATAAACAATCAAATGCAAACTATTAAATGATGAGGTGGTTTTTAACTGGTACTAAATGACTGAGGGTGGAGTGACGTGTGGATGATGAACCGACCCCAAAATTGGGGGAAGGTGTTGCTCGTGTTTCAATGTCAGGCTCCCCCAATAAATGGGAGGTTTTAACTAAACCCATTACAACTTTAAAAGATATTAACCAAAAGATAACAATATCAAAATATTAGCAAAAATATGCGATTTACATTTTAATAAAGGAAGGAAACCAAAGTCTATATCTATATATTATATACGGTTAAATTTAAAAAATAACTAAGTTTTAATATTGTTTTACTAAAGTCATTCAAACTTTATTTTTGTTACAAAAATCACTTAACTTTACTATTATTGTGTTTATAAAGTCACTCAAACTTTATTTTCATTAAATAATTCATTTAAGTTTAAATATTCTTTCAAAATTGTGAAAAATTTGAGCATTTGTTTATCAAAATGGACAAAAACTATTTAATATTATTAGAGAATTGTATATATACTCATTAAAACTCAAAATTTTACATATTTTTCGATAATACAAGTTTTTAATGCATAATATATAATGCAACTTAAGCATGTTTTTGATATATATACAAATACACAAGTTTCAATGTGTATATAAGCAATTGCCCCTAATTTTATTATTATGAAAGGTGTAGATTAGTAGGACACGACCTGGTGTTTTGGCACCATTGTCCACCTACGAGGAATAGCTCCAAGAACTCTCCTCGGCTTAGTGGGGCACCAACTGGAGTGAGCAAGAAGAGGCTGGACCCGAGCTCTTATTTCATGAAAGTCTCTCAGGTGTCTTGTGGGTTTCGGAGGTGGAGTACTATATGAAAGCAAATCTTAAGGATTAGATTTTGAGCACAGGTCGATTGATGGGAGAAATTAAATTCTTCAAAATAAAAGTGATTGATACATGTTTAAACACTTTAAAGACAACTCAAAAGATAATTTGTTATCAATTTTTTATAACATTCATTAAAATTGGACGAAATTAAAACTTGAGTGATTTTTGCAGTCGAAAAAACTTTGAGTAACTTTAGTGAAACAGTTTTAAACTTAAGAGGTTTTATAATTGAAATAAAACATGAGTGACTTTAATGGAACAATGATAAAACTTGATTATTATCAGACGATAGTTTTTATGCTAGAAAGTTTATATGATGATTTGCAAGTAATCATATGTCTAAATTCTAAAATAATTATACTTATCTATTTTCATAAATATCTCCTTAATTATTTCTTTTAAGGCGAATTGCATATATTTTTCTCCAAAAACACATACTTGCGTATTCACTTAATTGATAATTGCGTATATATTTTTCATAAACCTTGAAAATGTCATATATATCTAAATAAAATTTTTATATATTTAGGCTATGTTTGGCGGGGCTTAAATGAGGCTTAAATGGGGCTTGGGCATTTAAAATAAGTCGGATAATAAAATAAGTCTTGTTTGTCATGCGGAGTTTTAGAAGGGCTTATAAAATAAGTCTCTATAAGCCCCAACCCCAAAAAAGAGGCTAAAAACTTTAGTCCGGGGCTTTTGAAGAATAAATTACTTATTTACTCACAAAAATATCTAACATATACAAAAACTCATTTAATTATATCTTTTTTAGTAAATTTGAAATAATAAGCCACAACCCCAACTCATTTGCCAAACAAGTTTATAAAAATACAAATTTCAATTTCAGCTTATAATATAACTTTTAGCCCCAACTCTAGTCTTAACCCAAACCCATTTTACCAAACATACCCTTAGAGCATCTGTAATGCATTACTTTTTGAAAAGCTTGACACTATTCTACAAAGTCTTTTAAAGACTTGATTGCATTGCCAAAGTGAGCTTTTCCAAAAGCTTTTACAAAAGACTTGGTATTCTCCAAGTGTTTGAAGGTGTGTACTATATTCGTATAATAATCAATTTTTATCAGATAACACTTCTTTTCTTTATCTTTTTCTATATCCAAAAAGCTTTTGTTAAAAGCTTTTGCATTGCAGGAGTTTACAAGGAAAAGGTTTTGACACTAAAAAATTAATAAAAAAGATTAAGTGGAGATGGTAAAAAGCTATTGCAAGTTTGAGCATTGCAGACCCTAAATATACACATAACTGTATATGAACCAAATAGCGGACTCGGTGAAACATACATCTAATGCATCTCACTTGAAAAAGCAGTGGCTTTTTAAATATGATAATTTATCATGCAATTAGTTACATAAATCAAATAATTATAGGCGTAATTGGTTATCCACATATCACTAAATCTAACACAATTGTTGAAATCGTAATAATTGAGATTAAATAAATCCACTCGATCACAAAAGAAAAAAGATACAAGCCAATTATAAATGTAAAACTAACTCATATTTCGTGTGTAATTCTTGTCGATTTTAATCATGAAAATTGATCTTACTTGTCTAAAAAAATTGAGTATGATTTTGTGAATATGAATACTTATGTTTTTTTATTGTTGTAGAAAGAGGGTATAATGGACATTTACTTTTGTAACAAAACCAATTAACTATTGTAAAAATAATGAACAAGTGAAAGATGTAGGAGAAGAGATAACTGTTATTGATTAATGAATATCAAAAGGTTACAAGAAGATGTATTTATAAGGCTAATAGTCTAAACCCTAACTTGTTCCTAAAGATTAGATGAATAGACATAAAACCCATAAGCCCATATTAATTTATAATACTCCTCTTTGGATATTCATCGTTCATTACACGCCATAAACTGCCTCATTAAAAACCTTACCAAGAAAAAACCCAATGGGATAAAAACTTGATGAAGGAAAAGAGTGCGATCGCGATAATGCTCCTCCTCAAATTAATGCATATCTTTTAAGCGTCGAAGGCCAATCTTAGAACCAATTGCTCAAAACTTTTGTTGGCAAAGATTTTGTGAATAAATCTGCCAAATTGTTACTTGATCGAATTTGACAAACATCAATAACTCCATCTCTTTGTAGATCATATGTAAAGAAAACTTGGAGAAATGTGTTTTGTTTTGTCTCCTTTGATATACCCTTCCTTGATTTGAGCTATACATGCGCGTTGTCTTCATATAACATGGTTGGATTTCCTTTAATAGACTCGAGCCCACATTCTTCTTGGATGTTTTGAATCATCGATCTTAACCAAACGCACTCTCGACCGACTTCATAAAGTGCAATAAGTTCAACATGATTTGATGATGTTGCGATTAAGATTGCTTTGTCGACCTCCAAGAAATTGCAGTGTCTCCATATGTGAAAACATACCCTGTTTGGGACCGTGCCTTATGTGGATCAGACAAGTAACCAGCATCAGCATATCCAACCAACTTTGATTTCGAATTCTTTTCGTAAAATAATCCCATATCACAGGTACCACAAAGATAACGAAAAATGTGTTTGATTCCATTCCAATGTCGGCGTGTTGGCTCGGAACTATATCTTACTAGTAAGTTGACTGAAAAAGCAATATCTGAGCGTGTATTACTAGCAAGGTACATCAAAGCCCTGATTGCACTTAGATATGGTATTTCAGGAACAAGAATGTTCTCATCGTGTTCTTTGCTGATAACGTATTGTAAAAATAATGAACAAGTGAAATATGTAGGAGAAGAGATAACTGTTATTGATTAATGAATACCAAAAGGTTACAAGAATATGTATTTATAAGGCTAATAGTCTAAACCCTAACTTGTTCTTAAAGATTAGATGAATAGACATAAAACCCATAAGCCTATATTAAATTTATAATATTAACTAATTTATGAAACATGTGAATTTATTTTTCTAAAGCATAATACAAAGCTATAGCCCATTCATCAAATAGACATTGAATCTAGCAAAGTGTAACTGGCTTTTTTATTTTTAAGGCGTTTTATCATAAACCATACTAGCAACAAGCTAGAAAAAATAGAAAGATATTCCCAATAATAGAGGATATCTGATTTATTAACCAATCAATCCATAAACGATTAATTTTTTTTTATTCCTATAAATTATCCATAAGTGCGAAAGCACTATAATTTCTTCACACAAAATGTTTTTGTTTGGCGGTTTTGGATCAAAACATAATCGATTCCGAACTCTCCACAAAACCCAAATTCTTATATGAACGGCCACGTCAAAGTAACTCTTAACCCGATTGTCTAGGTTTACATTGTCGACCCATCTAATGAGGTCGTTACTCGTTAAGATCAGTAGGGCACATATCCAAGCCCAACCATACTCTTCTATGCTTTCACAAAGCACACACCAACCGGACATTCTAACATCTCTTGTTGTTTGTCACTTTGTCGGCTTCCGCCTTCATTCAACACTCGATGGTGATTTTTGGCTTGTTGCTTACAAATTCACCATATTTGGCTAGTGTTGTTCTCTTCTTCACCATCCCGTTTCGAGTATTTATCATATCAGTGTCTTTGTTGTTAGTATCAAGTGTCGTTGGACATGGTTGTTTTTATATTTTCTAGTTAGAGAGTCTTGTAAAAGTTTCCACGTTTTTTTCAATTCCTCTTTTCATCTCGAAAGTCGAATTTACGCGTAGGAAGCTAGTGTTCTGGCTATAGCATATTCTTTCATCTGCAATTAAGTTTACATATGGACATGGACTACTCGAACACGTATGAATCGATCGATCAATATGATACTACATACATAATTGTAATTTGTTTACGAGGATCGCTACACGTCAAAATCGCGTATATGTTTGGTTTATACCACCAGAAACCCTAATTTCACATAAGACATACTACGTGTTTTACTTCAACAATAAATTTTCTGAAAATATAGGTATATCCGTATATATCTTCATTATTGAGTTTGGACACTACACCCAAAAAAAAAAAAATAGTACGAAATATGTCGGATACCCGACCTTGTTCTTTAATTGGTCTAACCCTAGCTAGGTCATGCCCACGTTACACGGCTCCATTATATATTCTCACATTTCTATTTCAAGTGTATCGAATTAGTTAGCCAACTTTTCAACCATGCATGCTTGGTAATAATAGTAAATTTATATCCCAAAATTAATGGGGAGATCATCAATTTTCGTTAAGGGTTTGAATAAAGGGTCGTGGACGTCGGAAGAAGATCAAAAGCTTGTGACGTACATAAAAGAGCATGGTCATGGAACTTGGCGTACATTGCCTCTTAAGGCTGGTACGTAGACACACACACACACACACGTAAACAATATTATCTTTAAGAAAGCAATCTTACATGTTTGATCAATGTTTGTTATTTGTTTTCATTATTTGAGTCTCGGATTTCATTGCTCTTCTTGCATCTCACAACATCTTTTTATAACAGATATATACTCTTCTTCCCTGTTAAGAAAAGTGTGTTATCTAGGTTGATTGAAAATGCATGCAGGGTTGCAGAGATGTGGAAAGAGTTGTAGACTGAGATGGACGAACTATCTAAGCCCAAACATCAAAAGAGGAAAGTTTAGTTTGCAAGAAGAACAAACGATCATCCAACTCCATGCGCTTCTTGGCAATAGGTAATAATCAGTTAAACCTTTGGGTTTTGTCATAGCTAGAGCTTATAAGCAAATCTAGTTACTTTAACTATATATATTTTAAGAAACGTAGTACTGACAGCTAACAACTTTCATAAGCTTTCTCTGATCAATGTTATACAAAACACGAGTTCTTATGGAGTAGAAGTATTGTATACGTTGCTACTGATATGAAGAAACTTATATTTTATTATATTGACAAGAAACGTACATAGAACTAAGGGTGAGCATCGGTCCGGGACCGGACCGGACCGACAATAAGATGACATGATCGACCGCCAACAATATAATAGGAATATACAGCTTCAACAAAAATGTCGTAACTTAAAAGAGTAAAAGAACTTGATGGGGAGTTGGGGTCTATTGTCGTAACTTAAGTTATGGAATAATATCGCGTCATGTTAGTGTTGCATAGCTTTAACATTTAGAAAAAGAAAAAAAACTTTTTCATAACACCACCTCTTAGTAGGGGTGAGCATGGTTCGGTTTGGCTCGGTTTTTTTATAAAACCGAAACCGAACCGAAAAATTCGGTTTTGATTTTTAGAAACCATTCGGTTTCGGTTTGTGTCGGTTTGGTTTTTCGGTTGTCGGTTTTTCGGTTTGGTTTTCGGTTTATCGATCTATCAAGCTTTCTTTTCAAAGTAGATTTGACATATATCTTAAGATAGAACCCTATCTTAAACCGAGTCTTGATACAATCGGTACTAAAGCAGGTAAAGAACCGTCTTAAATCAAGTGCCAACATTCTCAAAGTTGCCTCCAAGTTCCAAAGATTTGTTAGAGCTTGAAAGGTACACTGAAACAATTGAAGGGTGTGCAAACGAAAAAAGAATGATGTTGGAACAAGTTCTTCAATCTTTTGATGTAATTGCACCATCTTCAATAGGAACAACCATTAACATTCAAACTTAATGTGTTCTTGTGACATTTGTGTACACATTTTTTTTTACCTTAAAGCACATTTGTGTTATGTATATTGTTATGAAATAAAATATTAGCGAGTTATCACGCATTGGAAGCATCATTGACACGGTAATGTAAAGAAAGATATCAAGATAAAATCTTATATTATTTGTGAACAACAAGGCAAAATATATTATTTTGACTTTAAATGTCAGTTCGGTTTCTATTAGTCGGTTTTAAAGCTAAAACCAAACCGAACAAAAACTTCGGTTTTCAAAATATAAAACCGAGCTATCGGTTTTCAATTGGTTTGGTTTTTTTTTGGTTCTTGGTTTTGGTTTAGGTTCGGTTTTCGGTTTCTTGCACACCCCTACCTCTTAGGATCTACATTAAAAAATACAATTTAATAATTAACTCCTTAACTATTTCATTTATTCAACGACCAAATATTTCATTAATAAACTTAAAAATTACAATACAAAATAAAAACACGTTACGAATTAAAAAACCTACCACATAAATAATAATAATAGAGGTGTGGAGGCCCAGTTAGTTTCTCGGCATCCCACTAATTTTAAGACCCACCTGTTAAAAAAATACAATTTAATAATTAACCCCTTAACTATTTCATTTATTCAACGACCAAATATTTCATTAATAAACTTAAAATTACAATACAAAATAAAAACACGTTCTAATTAAAAACCTACCACATAAATAATAATAATAATAGAGGTGTGGTAGGTTAGTTCTAAACCATTAATTTTTTATAAATCTATAAGTTTTTAATAAAAGCGTTGATAATAAAAAAATAATAATAATAATAATAATAATAATAATAATAATAATAATAATAATAATAATAATAATAATAATAATAATAATAATAATAATAATAATAATAATAATAAAATTAGAGTTAATTACATAAGTCGTCCTTGTGGTTTGCTGATTTTTACGAATCTTGTCCCTGTGTTTTTTTTAAGCGGGTCATGTCCCTGTGGTTTTTGATTTTTACCGATACACTCCAATTTTTTATCTAAGTCCAAACGATCGTTAAAAAAGGACCTAACTTGACATTGATGGACTAACGGGATGATTAACCTTATAATCTGGATTTTTCCTCTCAAAATACAAACCACATGGACGATTTATATAATTTACTTTTTAATAATAAAAATAAAAAATAAATAAAATAAAATAAAAACTTTTTTTAATTTTATTATAGGATTTTTTTTAAATTTTATTATAATAAAGTTTTTTAAAAATTACTCTTTTTTTTAATTTTCGACTCGATATTGCAAGTCGACTAATCTCAAGGTGACACTCTCAAGGTGACACATAATATCTTTGTAGCACTTTTTATATTTTTAAAGTTTCAATGTAAAAGTTCTTTTTATCGTAAGTAATTGGCGTGAAGTATAGATTTACAACTATTCTTGCATGATTTAGATGGTCGACTATTGCAAGGCATTTACCAAAAAGAACAGATAATGAGATCAAGAATTACTGGAACACACATCTTAAGAAGCGATTAACCAAAATGGGTATTGATCCAATCACTCACAAGTCAAAACAGGAGCCAACACCAACGTTAGTCATCTCACACAGTGGGAGAATGTTCGTCTCGAAGCAGAAGCTAGATCTGCTCGTGGAGGAAGGTTGTTTCTGACTGTTATAATCAACGAATCGATTTGACAAATATCATCAATAAGTCGTCAATGTCATCTATTTTAGTACCACAGCCGCTATGCTTGATGTGCTCAAAGGATGGCAAGGTATTAATTCTTGTAAGCTCTCCAGTGGGCTCGTGACTCTTAATGACCAAACCATGCCGATTGTGAATGTTGTTGAGAGTGTTGAACCACAAGCTCTAGAAGGAATGACCACAGAATATCATATGAACGACTGGAAAACATCTACAGAGTTTTTAACACTATTGAAAACCCTAATAACACACTTGAAGTGAGTGACATGATATTTAAAGAGAATTATTTGGCTGAGGCTTCTATAAATCATTTGGTTAATGGCGCGAGTAACTGAAACTGCCATGGTGATTTCGAAGACAACATCAGTTATTGGAGAAAAATTCTTGAAAATTTAGGGCATGGTTCATCATTTTCGTCTGTTTTCTAAGAAACAAAATGCATGATTGGCCTTAGAATAACAATGGGATGTATTTGGTAGAGATATCACCTTCAATATATCTCGTGATAAGTTGTAATGGAATTTGATAAATAACAACTATATATCTAGCTAAAGTTGGTCAGTGTCTTCTTGTCTTTAGAGTGATTACAACTACTTTAGAGTTTCTATTCGTTAATCATTTAAAAATGTTGACATTGCCTATTTTAATCGTTGACAATGAATCTTGTGATTATATACGTGTAAATAACTAACAATAATATATATATATATATATATATATATATATATATATATATATATATATATATATATATATATATATATATATATATATATATATATATATATATATATATATATATATATATATATATATATATATATAGGGAAAATATTACTGATTTATTGTGGCCAATTAGGCTACAATTTTGTCTTTAAATAATGTGGGTCCCCGATTCTTTTTGTGGGTCCGATTTTTTTACCGTGGGTCCCAGGATTCATTCTTGAGTGTATTTTTATGAAGGATTGTGGTAATTGGTACAAAATTGTAATAAGCTATCCCATATATATATATATATAGGGTGAAGTTAAAATAAAAGACAAATATCCAGTAAAAGAATAAAATATTTTTTTCAAAAAGTTCACGAAAAATTCCCAAAAATCCCACAAGATCGGGTATGTTGGTGTAAAACTTTTGTGAAAACATTTTTATAATTTTGAGTTTTGATACGTTTTTAATGCACAAAAGCAATTTTGATCATAAAAATTTTGATGCACAAAATTTTTAACTTGTTTTAGTTTGATGCGCAATGTTATTTTGATGAAAAAGTCGAAAGAAGTTGGGTGCAAAACCAATTTTGATGCACAAAAAAAGATTTAATCTTAAACGTATATATTCATAATTTTTTTCGAAAAATATCCACTTTTAGAAAAAGTTTTTCACAACTTTTTCATGCACCATCATACCCGATCTTGTGGGATTTTTGGGAATTTTTGTGAACTTTTTTGAAAAAATCTTTTATCTTTTACGGATATTTGTCTTTTATTTGATCTTTATCCTATATATATATAGTATATCTTTATTTTGAAAACCTTGTTAAGTGCGAGAACTGCGAGAACTCTTTTTAGACCATTGGATGAAAAGATCAATGGTTATAATTGAAGGTGGCAATTTTGTAATTATACTAAAATTAAAACATATTTAATTTAAAGAAGAAGGGTATTATAGGGTTTTACTAAATATGTTGATAATAAATAACATTTACATCTCAAAAACCTACTCATCACATCTGCACATCTCTCCAACTGCCGCCCTCTCTCCTTTTCTTCTAGATCTAAAAGCTGCCTTATGTCTTCTTTAAAAAGTCACCGGAAAATATATGAATTATCATATTAAAATTACAAGGTAATGATGACTTATTCATTTTGTACTATTACAAGGTTTGATTTTTAATTTATTTGAATCTTTTTCTGCTATAAGATTGTAACTCATATATTTGTTATAGCGTAAATCAAGTTGTGTTTTCTTTCGTTTTGGTCTCGACTCACACGGCTAGTCACAAGGTTTTGGGCTGAGGCCTAAAGGGTCTCAGAATTTTTGACTTCAGTTCATGGGTTTAACTTGGTTTGGGGTTTGAAAGCGGTGCCAAATCTCATCCACGAGAAGAAAACCAAAACCTCCTCGGAATCCTCATTGCCGCCGTTTGGGTATCTTGTTGCCACGGGTATGAGTTTTTTTCTTTCTTTCTAGATCTATATATTTTTAAGTTTGAAAGTTTTTTTAATGAATTCATTTATTGTATTTTTAGATCTGTTTTGTTTGATTTTTGACATACTTTTGGATCTTCCGCTGCTACCTCATGGAATCCTCCAATGCCGTTTGGATATGTTTTTGCGGATGTCGAGGAGTTGTGACTTTTTTTTAATGAATTAGGGCATTGATAACACCGATTATGGAAGCTTGTTGTCATCGTTGATGTCATCGATCAAAGCAGGTATGTATCTGTTGTTTTAATTCGATTGTTATTCTTTCAGTAGGTCTACACATTTATGTTTCATTTCCTTAAAAGATATGTAAACTGGCCTAAATAAATTGGTTTATGAGATCTAGGTTGTATTATTTGCTATGGCTTTAAAAGTGGATTGATGAGATTATTTCAAATTCATAAGCTTACAAGGCAAAAAGCTAATTTAAACACCCTTTTATTTATGGGTTTTTACATTATTATCTCGAACCGCTTTATTGATGAAGAGGTTGACACATCTAGTTTTTTATCCTTGAAACGAATGGATTTATAATTTTTAATGAGTTATGCCTTTTTATTGTTTATTTTGAGGTTAACTATATTTATTTTAACTATGAAATCAACATGGTTTACCTTTTGGAACATGTAGGTTCAAAACATGTATGTTTTATAAATTGAATGCTTCTAAACATGTATGCTAAAAACATGTATGTTCTAAAAAAAACTTGTGTTATTAAACATATTTTTCTTTTAAAAATTTGTGTTTTTGATTTTGATTTTTTTTATGTTAAATAGTTTATTAGTAGTTTATTGTTGGTATGACTTTATTCTATCTTCATTCATATCTAATAGTTTCAATACAATTACAAAACATGTATGTTTCATAACAATTATGGTTCAAAACATGCATGTTTCAAAACATATATGTTTGACAACAAGTCTCTTCTCAAAGCATACACGTTCTCATGAACATGTATGTTTTGATAGTTGTTTATGATTAAACATGTTTGATATACCCAAGATTGTGTATATGCGTTATGATAGTTATGATTAATTTTTGTTTTTTATTTGTTGGAGGTTTAATTGTTTTGTGCATGCTTGTTTCGATTGATGAAGATGATGATATCATTAAAGACTATGGGTGGATTAATACAAATATACATGAAGATAATTTGCGACTTTTGAAGATATACGATTATTGCATATGTGTTTTTTGTACTTGTAATTAAATGAAATGTAACATTTGAGTATATGAATCCTGTTTTTTCTTTTATAATGGTTTATGTTTTTTAATTTATGCTTCAAACTTCAAAAAAAAAATAATAATGCTAGCAAAAAACATACATGTACTTCACGAAAAAACATACATGCACCTTATTTAAAAAAACATACATGCACGTCGTTTAAAACAAACATGTATCTCATTAAAAAAAACATGCATGCACTTGTAAGATTATGAAACCATGCTTAAAAAAAAATCCGAAAATTTAGGAATGCTTAAAATAAAGATTTAATAAAAAAATAATAATATAAAAAATTGTATTTACTATAATACCCTTTTGGATTAATAATAATTTTAATATATAAAAAATCTCATTGGTTTAGAGGGTTCTCATGGATTCTGACTTAACGGGGTTCTCAAATAAGGTCCCTATATATATATATATATATATATATATATACTACAAGAAAAAGCATTTTAATGACACACAAAAGTGTCGAAAATGTCCAAAAAGTGTCACCGAATTTTTTTTTCACCTTCACTTATAAAAAGTGTCATTGAAAGTCTATTTTGACACAGTTTTCTGACATTTAATACTGTCAGGATAGGTTGAGTCTATTTTGACACATACTTGTGTCACTATATGCTACTAGTAAAGCAACTCATATATAAGCTGCTATATTCATTCCAGTTTAAGAGAAGTGGAGTCTAAATCCACAATTAACAATTCCAGTTTAACATGTACTACTGAGTATCCAATCTGCTAATCGAACATTTACGTGCACATACAATATATCCAATCTGCTGCTATATTCATTCCAGTTTAACATGTACATACAAGAGTAAAAAACATAAATCAACAACAAATCCATAATTCGTCAAGGTTTACGAATTGATTGACTAAAGACCAAACACATGGCGCTTAAATCAATCTGCGGTTCTCCTAATGTTTGGTGCGATTTTATTACGTAATAGAGATAACGTTGTAGCCTTCATGTCGCAATTCCTTATGTTTCTTAATTGTTTCTTGTAAATATTGCACGGGTAAGATTTCATCATCATGGGTAGAAAACAATAGCTGGGTCAAAACAATACAATAAGCGGTCATTTGGGTAAAACAATAATGGTCGGTGGGTCTTTATATTTAGCATTCAAACCACCCAACCCGCACTCATAGTTTAAGGCTTATTAAAGAACATATAATAATGTTAAACTAAAGAATTACTTTGTAAGAAGACAACTTGTATATGCTCGGTTTAAAAGGCTTCCAAGCATTTTAGAATAAGCGCTTTTTCCTATAGAAGCGTAAATACAAAAGCTATTAAAAGAGTTGAAAGGGCTATGACTAAATAACAGTTCAAACTTATATGGAGGCATAATCGCTAAGCGAACTCATACATACCGTTTGACCCAAATTATAACCCGAACACGACTGATATGGTCATTCTTCAAAGATAGAAGCTAATAACAATGCTCATGCTCAGCGTGCTTAACCCATATATACCCGTTTGACCCAAATTATATATAAATCCAATCAATGTAATTAAACGGTACCTATTTGAATGAACCTGACCATGATTTTGAGACTCAGAGAAATATAATCAACCCCTAATTCAACCAACTTGATGTCCCAAACTTGAGTAAACCATGTAGTAAAGTCTTTTTTCGGCGTTCAGTTCACTAAAGGGCATCGAATAAGCCTAAAGGGCTAAAGGCAACACAAGTAAGCAACCAACTACTATACCGCCACCTCAGCAAACGACCCAACCCAAATGGTAAACAAATTGTTTCATATAGCTATGATTCATGCCAAGGCCTAATACGAAGAACTACGAGTCAAAATCTAGTTAAAAATGGTGAGAGGGGCCACAAGTTTTGATATCTGTCATGTTCAAAACTTCTAGAAGATGACTTTATTCACTTGTTAGAGCAAAAGGCTGTTACAAAGTTCAAAACGGATTATACTTAATTAGACTTAATATATACTCACTCCTTATTAATACACGAGTGCGAGGCTATTATGTGTCATGTCCGAAAAACTTTGGAAGCATTTCTATCCATCAAATTTCTTCATCTATCATACTCTACATCGACATCTAACCACATCCTCCAGGTATACACGCTGTCTTTGTACTCATGACGTGCATGAGAGATTTT
Organism: Chrysanthemum lavandulifolium; assembly: GCA_022545495.1. Lineage (NCBI taxonomy): Eukaryota > Viridiplantae > Streptophyta > Magnoliopsida > Asterales > Asteraceae > Chrysanthemum > Chrysanthemum lavandulifolium. The sequence continues at coordinate 178,964,334 of CM040245.1, read as the reverse complement.
CCTCTGACATGCATCATCATGCCTCTATCATATCCTATATTCTGCACATTATTGACCAACTAGAAATCAGCATAGCTATTAAATTCATGCATTTTATATAATTCATTTAGCTTTTTAAGCTCTGCCCCTCTTCTGATTTAGAGAATATGTAGTTCTGTAACATGTTAACTTAAATGTTACTTTTGTCCTAAACAATCATACATTTGATAATTGGTTTCTCTATAAATATGAAGGCCGGATTTGCTGTGGAGGAACAACCATCGGTTGTGTTTCCTAGCGTAGTTGGGCGACCATCACACACTAGTGCAATGGTTGGATTGGACCAAAAAAGGGTTTATGTTGGTCATGAAGCACAATCAAGTTGGTCATGAAGCACAATCAAAAAGAGGTATCCTCAAATTAACATATCCAATAGTGCATGGAATAATAAAAAATTGGGATGAAAATACGAAGTATTAAACGACTTGTGCACGATTGGTTGAGAGTGTCACGGACACTAGTTTTTGTTGTAAAGCGTTACACACAAAACATTTATAAGGATTGCATGTATTAAAATTATTCTGACTACAATTACTTGAAGTATGATGATGACTTTCACGATCTTTTGAGAGCTTTTTGAAGAGTTGATTCTTTTACTAGAAGAACTACAAACACAAGAACTTTTGAGAGCACATATAAAAGCGTATAAATAGAGTTTAAGGATTGCAAGTCTAATTAGAAACTACAAGTATGATGATGATTTGCATTTGATTTGTTGAGATGATTATCATGAACCTTTGCATACATAAATAATCGTCAAGGCGGTTTAAATGAGGGCACACCGATGTAGAACTTAGTATTTCGTTACTTTGAAACTCCAATGAACTATAGATGTAATTGTATCAATCCTATCCTAATAAAGCGAATCGGATAGAATGCAACTCAGGTGCTCTAGAATTTTGTCAAAACTTGCAAGCTTTAACTAACAAAATTTGGATCGCGTCTCAAAATATTTATGCACATTTAACACTTCTATTTACAAAATCTACCCAATGAGTCATCTACATTTCACTAAGCAAGTGTTATGTAACTATTTTACTTTCCATGGTCATACTTTTACATCTTTCCATGATCCAATGAGTCATCTCGTATTTTCTATAAGTGTGAACTAAAGAGCCTACCCTATTTGAATATGTATAATTCTTTAACATACACAAATACCTGAATTGTGAGTTCTGATGGTGAGTTGTATGAGAAGTACGAGAAGTCATGCCGGAAGTTGCACCAGAAGTCGCACCAGAAGCCGCACTAGAAGCCGTACCAGAAACTGAACTTGGGTTTTTGCCAATCGTATCATAAATACCAGATAAATTGTCAACCTGAAGAAACGTAAAAAAATTATAACATGTAATAAAATGTTTATACACATAAAGTAGTCAAGAAACTAAAATCAATGTGAAATTACCTCCATGTTCATATAACTCATGACAGTGCCAAATTTAAATTGGGTACTTGTTCTTGAACAAAATACTAACATCATAAATCCTTGTCGAAGAAATTTCACTTGAGCCTTCAAGAAGGAACTTGAGGATCGTGCAATCTTTTGTCCTTTCGACTAAAAATTTTCCTGCAAGCAACTGATCCTCTCCTTTCGGTCCTTTTACTTCGACAAATCATCATTTTCCCAATCGAGGAGTTTGTTGTCTCTTGATCCGTTCTCTTAGCCTTTATGTCCGCCTCGTGTAGAATCAAATGAAAATTGTTATCTTCATGACAAAAGATGCCTCGATTTGACTAGCTATTTATTAACAACATTTATAAATAGCATACCACAACTTGAGCTACAACATTACTGATGCTTCCATTTTTTGGGTTCGGGTTATACAAGACATGTCTCCTTGTGACGGACTTACACCGTTGTTCTTTTCATCTACATTGAAAAGTACCTTTACATTAACTTTTTAACTATATTTGAATAACAAGATGAACCATTATCTGATAAAGGCCATGATTTATATATGCATTATTATGTAATCTTAAACATTATAGATGTAGAAAAAATTTAGTGACCTCTTCATCTTTTACCCGTCACGAATGATTTGGTCCACGCCACATGAGGCTCAATTGACTTCAAGAGATTAATTTTCTTCCTCGCACTTTCCACCTATCAATTTCTGAGTTAACTATATAATTCCATATATTTCATGAGCAAGCCTACTAATGATAAGTTACCTGTTTTTCTTAAGTGAACCAACTAGCCACAAGCTTTCTAAATTGACTAGTTTCCACTCTATCGTCACTTTGAGATTCCAAAATTTCATCAATTGTCATAGTCGGATCGTATGAACTTTTTTAAGCTCATACTTCCAAGATTTCCACTTAGTGGACATGTCCATCATGATCCACGCTTTTATGTCAAATCTTCGATTGATCCGATTCAAATGAAAACTTTTCCTAGAACGATTATTATAGGGATTAGTAACAGATTACTTACATATATATAAATACTTTATAGCACATTAAAGTAATTTACCTTAACAGTGCTCCACAAATCCTCTTTTTCTCCTTGGGAACCTTCCTCCATTCCAGGTAGTGAATTCCAATGTGTTGAGACATCCTTACTAGAGTCCCAAGAAAATTTGTCAACTCGTTTCCTTCATCTCCAATAGGTTGACATAGTTCGTTAAATGTGACTAAGATTTTCTCATCACTTGCCAAGTCCCATATCTCTTTCTTTTTTGTTGGACCTCTCACCCTCTTTTTTGAACCTAGCACATGAACCATGATTAAGGAACTTATGAATATTAGTTATGTTTATGTCCAGGTGATGACTAAAGTAAAGGAGCTTATGAATATTAAAATGTGCAGCATAAATATATGTTGTGCTGCTAGCATACTATGAAATATTGAATGTTCTATCTTGCAACTCATGTTATAAACAAATCAAACGTTGGTGCCAACAAACGATAAGAAAATTTCCAGACAAACATGATGATATGATATGAGAATCATGATTGCTACATGGCTAACTAAAGAATACACAGAAGAACTTGGAATGCAAGCAATAACAATAATAGACCAACATAAATCATCATGATTTAGCCCCTTTCCGCATATCAAAAAATGAGATTCCACATCAAAGGCAGCTTAAGAATGCATATAAGTTCTTCATTTTTTTCAAAAACATCGAATCTATTTAATTCTTGACATTTTGTTCATGTAGCAATTTTAAGTTAAACAAGTAATGGAAAGATGACAAATACTCCACGTTACATAATAAACAAGAACTCCATATTAAAGGCAATGCGATTATCATATCATGGATAGCATAGGAAACCGAGAACCCACATGTACCTCTATTAATACAAGGCTAGTCCGATAAGAGACAGCTTTAGCAGAACTTATAAACTTGCCTAGTATCAAAAAATTTCATGTAATTATATTCAAATAATCAAGCAAAACAGTGTCAGATAAAGTATTGGCAAGACCATTTGACAATGTTTAGTTCAAAAGTAGCTTCAATCTCAAAAGAAGCCAACAAGGAATATTGTATTCAACAATCATCTTCACATGAAGATGCCATATAAAATCATTTATGATCCTCCAAGAGACCCATTATCAAAATTATTTACAATCCTTGAGTGATGATAACTTCATTTGCCAAATAAGCGATTAGCGGAAAGATTTCACACAATCCACATGACCATAAGGTTGTACATTAGTCAAAGGTGTAGAAAGCAGAGGTCCTAATTATGCTATGTAGAAAATGATTGCGGGCCTTACGACATCCGGATGTTCCTAAAATAATAAACAAGTAAAGAATGAGGAAGGAAAGGTGTAAACATACCTCGGTAGAGATTTGCCAATAGATGGATCACTTGCTTGAGATGAAATGTTCGGCCTTGATTTATAGATTGAAGAAGTTGCACCACTTCTTTTGTAGATACTATCGTATTCTTTTACCCATACTATTGATCAATATCTTAAATGTTAATATTATAACTAAAAACAAGAAAGAAAATTGGCGAACTAATATTACCAAAATAGATCATACATCATACATCATACATCATTCATCTTAAAGTAGTAAAATGACAAGATATTTTGCAAAAGTAAACTAGCATAACCACTCGTCATCGCATGCAATTCATGTGTTCCTACAAAGAAAAAGCAAAACATTTGAGCTAGTATATGTCTTCCTCTTCCTCATCTTCATCTTCCATAGCTTTTGTCACATCTATCTCGTCATCACCAACAACCTCATTCCTATGAAGGCTTGGTACATCACAAGTGTGAGGAATTGAATATAAGTCGCTCGATCGTAATTGCTTCCCATGTTGTAGGCATCCTTAACTTTTTACATGTCTAACAACTAGCCATCCTCTAGCGAGGATCTTTGGCATAAAACACTTTATCAACTAGTGATGCAAAAACAAATGGGTCATCAAGTACATCCGAACCAGAATGTGTCAAATATGAGAAGTTGACAAGTGTGATACCAAATTCATCCCGCTTGCAACCTTATTAACATCAACCCAGTCACATTTGAATAGAACCACTAACAACTTCCTTTAACGATCCATAGTAGTTCACCACATCTTGAGTATTAGTGGAATCCATCACAGTTACAACAACTCCATTGTTTTGAGATTTCAATGAATTCTCATGGTTTTAGTGTGAAAACGATAACCTTTAACAAAATAACCGAATATCGTCTCACAAAATTATTTGGACCTCGAGCCGACCACTTAATCTCTTGATAACTCTTGGATCACTTAGCTCTTCTAAACGTTCAACCTATAGAAGCGAATTCTAGGTTATAATAATAAGACTTTTTGTTGTGACGGACCATACATATATATAACTTAAATTTACCCCTTCCTAAACCATTCACTAAATTGCTGCAATGGATCTTTTCAAGCTCAAACCGAGGTATCCGACGTGACCGATGTTTTCCTTTGATGATATTTTTGTGTTCCTAAAGTATAGATAATATTATATGAGATATTTCCTAGTAATAGAAGACTAAAAATAGTAATGAGAATAGAATCTCTTACTCTCTAAACTCATGATTGAGTCAACATTAAAGAGCACATAACGATGTGCTTGAATAATGACTTTTCATCAATCTCATATGCGCGTGATTTCTTCCTTTCAAGAGAAGACAATTGAATGAAAATGTTGTCCTAATGGTGCGTCGGGCAAAGGAAATTAGATGATTCAATTTCATTTTGATTGTCATCATCGTCATTCCTTATTGGCCTAGTAAATAAGGTTTCAACCCCACAAAGGTATCAAGAGCGAAAGTTAAGCTTTCACGAGCCAAGTAACCTTGACTATTGAACCTTCGGGCGAGCTTTGTTGTTGACATATGACTTGAGAGTACATAAGTCCCTATGAAAACATGTTTGGAAAATTAAAGCGGTTTATAGTTTTTGAAAGCGAAAGGAAGCTAAGAATGTACGAGGAATATGTTTACCTTTCAACTGGATACATCCAACGAAAAGTTACTGGGACCTCCGAGTCGTACCTCTCAACTAAGTGAATGACTAGATGAACCATCACGAAGAAAGAATGAAGGAGGAATGTTTTTCTAACTTGCATAATGTCACAACAACTCGAGATTCAAGGAATTGAAGATAACTCTCGGCTAGATCCTTTAGGCGATTCACCTAAAGAAGTCACACACTCAATGAGAACTATGCTAACATGATCCTAAGAAAGTTCCACGCAATGCAATTGGTAAATATTCTTGCATCAACATATGCGGTCATAACTTTTCATCCTATAAGTTTTCTTTCATTTAACCGCACACAACGTGAGATATTAAATGAATATTCATCTGGAGGCTTGATATACTTGAGGGTTTGCAAGAAAATATCTTTCTCGGCTCAAGTCATTTCATAACATGCTTTTGGCTTATACATATTATCGCTTCGAGGATGTTTTTTGGGGTGAAGTTCCTTTCGTATGCCTAATTTCTATAAGTCTAACCGTGCTTTCATATTATCTTTTGACTTCCCTAACACACCCAACAAAGTACCTGTGATGTTATCACATACATTATTTTCAATGTGCATCACATCCAGATTGTGACGCAACAACAAACTTTTCCAATAAGGTAACTCAAAGAAAATGCTTTTCTTTTTCCAAGGACCTCTATTATCATTCTCGTTATTGAGATCGATGTTTTCTATTTCATTTAGTACATCATCTCCAGAATGAGGGATAGGAGCATGTCTTAAATCTTCATTTCCATCAAAAGACCTAATATCTCTACGCCAACAATGATCATGTTCAAGCCATCTCCGATGACCCATATAACACCACTTTCTTCCATGATCTAGCCACTTGGAGGTTTTATCATACGCACACACTGGACATGCATATTCTCCCTTGGTACTCCATCCGAAAGGTTTTCATAACTGGAAAGTCGATATAGTAGAAAGAATGACCTTCAACTGAAAATTCTCTTTTGCACAAGCATCAAATGTTTCAATTCCATCCCACAACTCCTTCAACTACTTTATTAAGGGTTGCATGTACACATCTATCTTATTCCCTGGACCTTTAGGACCAGGAACTATTAGAGTAAGAATAAAGTTAGATTGCTTCATGACATACCAAGGAGGTAGGTTATACGGGATGACAATAACGGGCCAAATACTATAGAAAACGTTCATTGTCTTAAATGGATTGAATCCATCACTTGCTAATGCTAAACGTACATTTCTAGGGTCTGTTGCAAATTTCGGATTCTTCTCATCAAAGTCTTTCCATGCTAATGCATCAGCAGGGTGTCGTAATTTTCCATCTTTATTTCGTTCCAAATGATGCCATTTCATAAGGCTAGCCGTCTTTGAAGACATAAACAATCTTTGAAGTCTAGGTTTCAAGGGAAACCAACGTAATATGTTTGCTGCCTTGTTCTTCATTGTCCTTTCCTCTTCATCAGGATTGTTTGTGGTTGGTTTCCATCTAGATTCTCCACAAATGGAACAAGTTTCTTCTTTCTCATGACCATCCCAAAATAACATGCAACCATTAGGACACGCGTATATTTTTTCATACCATAACCCTAAACTTGCTAAAACTTTCTTGACTTGATGTAATTTTTTAGGCAATAGATTCCCTTCTGGTAACAAATCTTGTAGAAATTCTAGCAACATGGAAAATGACTTGTTGCTCCAACCATTAAGGCACTTTAAATGGTACAAATGTACCAAACAAGACAGACTCTTGTACTTAGCACCCGTGATAAACATTACATTCGACATCTCTAAGTAAATCATTAGATTTCCTACCTTCATTTTAACCACGTGTTCGGTATTTAAACTAGTATCATCTTCACCCTTAGTATCTCCATTATTTCCTTCCATTTGACATGTCGGAAAAGGTCATCGAGTAACCCATGCATGTCATGTTGATAAATTTCTCGCCCTCACGTCTATTACTTGAAGATGATGCCTCGTGCACTTCCCATGATATTTCCAATTCGAATACCCTCTCTTAAAACCGGCACAAATCAAGTGATCATACACTACTTTTCTTTTAGCGAATAACGAGACTCGACAATCAATGCACGGACATAAAATACTTCCATTTTGACTTGATTTCTCAAAAGCAAAATCTCAAAATATTCAACACCATTTGTATATCGTTTACTTGCTCTAGGTGCAATATACATCCACGATCTATCCATCAAACCTTAACAAAAATTATTAAAACTTAAGTCATTTACTAGACTATCAGTTTCAAGACAGGAGTATCCAAATGCATGCCCAAATGACTTGTAATACATATAAACCAATAAGAGTTAGAAGGTGTTTGGAAATCAGATTGCAATACATCATACACACCCACCCCTAACAACCACTATACTAAAAATGTATATACCGTTAAGAGAGGTCATACTGTACAGCTTACAGACTTGCAGTTTTAGCACATATTACCTTTATATTCACATGTTAGTACATACAAAATATTGATTTTTTACATTGATGTGTATCTACGTATAGTCATTATTCTATAATACATATTGTTACGTCTTGAAACCATTAAAGTGTGGTCTAAAAATTAGGATCCTAAGAACAATTTCAGGCATTAAGTCAAATAAACTCTGATTCGTAACAACAACAATTCAACAAGTAATATAAACCACTGAATAATACCTGATGCTTGGTCAAACGCATACGGATGGTTCTGGTTTTCTTGGGACGCAAATCAAGAGGCAGGTACTTCTTGTTCTTGTAAGCTTCCTTGAGCTTTGTCTTTTGTGTCTGTGAAATGACAATCAGTTAAGAACAAAAACGTACTGAAACAAAGACCATTAATATGGTAACTAGAGACGAGTTACTCAGTGCAGTGAAATAAGTCAAATAACAGAAAACCTAAACAATCACAATCTAATATAACCACATATCAACATACGATATCCACCCCTAATGTTTCTGATCCGGTAAGGAAGGGCTCGACTGTTTTAATCACCTCATGGCGCAGACCTTATTTTTATCAAATAAGCAATGACGGATGCACTTATAATCAATTTATCTTCTGCCACGCTCAGGGCCAATTCAAGTTATGCATCATCAGTATACTTCTGACACATTAGTATTTTTATTTGTAGATGGGACAGGAGTCCTTTTCTCCTGAGCTATATCAATCTGACGAATTATTTGTGTGCCGCAAAATGATGATCCCAAACTAATGAATACCAAATGCTCTTAAAAATTGAAGCATGTAACAGTGATAAAATGGATTCATTGGTACAACAAAACCAGGCCTAGATAAACAATAAAATGGATTAAGTTAGTGAAAAGACAAACCTCCTTATTAATTAGAGATAATTATCTGAAAATGAAATGTGTCCATCTTGACGCTTTTTGGATTTCTAGTAGCTATCTTTTTATTTTGCTGTTATTATTAATAAACTGCCGTCAACACGACCTCACAGTTCCATTCGTCATAACAGATCCAATACTCTCGCAACAGCAACAAATAACAGAATAAACCGAATAATACATCTCAACTCCATTTAATTATAGCCGAGCATACGCAAACGACCTCACGATTTAGCTCATTATAACAGATCCAACACTCCTACAATATCTACTAAACTCTCAACTAACAAACTAATCCTATCCTAATACGCGAATATACATAATACACACATTTTAAATCAGTGCTTCAGCATTACAGATCACGATATAAACCTAAAATCCTCTCAAATCAACTAAAGTATAATAAACTACTGGAGTTAAACCCAACTAACAAAACACATTATAACAAACTTTAACAATACCGAGAATATCATTTTAACGTATTACATATAGTTGAAATTTGTAGATGGGACAGGAGTCCTTAAGCTCTCCAAACATTAGTTCCAATTACGTCACGCATACATATCGCAACGATCAAATCTCATTTCCTAAGCTTACAACATGAACCTAACCTCATTTACTTCCAAAATTAGGGTGACACGATTCGGTGTTTTGGCCAAAACAGATACCAAAATCACAAAATCACACTCAAAGTCTAACGCATCAATCGCCTAATCAAATATCCTAAGCATACAAACAAAATAACTAGTCGTGAGTACAAGTTAATCTCACTTATATAAATACGCAAAACTTGTAACAACTAGTAGTATTTCATATATTCATCTAAATCTTACTCAAATCGCCTATACAAACGCACTTTTAACAAAATATCGCAAAATAAACATCGTCAACTTCATAAGCTTAACAAATATCACAAGCTCAACTTCATAAGCTCATTTGAAGCAAAATAACATATATCAACTTCATAAGCTTACCGAGTTGAGTGCGAGGATGAGCTTCGATGATTAAACCCTAACGATTAAACCATAATGGATTGAGTGAAAGTGATTTGGGGAAAGTGAATTGAATGAATTGAGTGAATTGACGATTGAGTGAAAGGGAATTGACGATTAAGTCATTGTGATTTGGGGAAAGTGAATAAAATTTCAGATGCAGATATGTAAATAAAGTGTCAAATCATGTGTAATTTATTAGGAGTTAATAAAATGTCAAATCAAATAGTTTTTGTTTTTTTTGTTTTTTTTTTTTTCCAAAATGTCAATCAAATAGTTTTGTTAAATATTAGAAGTAGGGTGACCGAGACCGAAGGATCGTTGGACCGAAGGACCCGGTCGGTCTCGATCTCTTTTGGCAAATTTGGTCTCGGTGTGGTCCGGACCACAAACCGAAAATTTAGCTTTGTTGGACTGGACCGACCGACGGACTGACCGAGACCGGACCAGACCAGACCAGACCGGACCCACCACATTCGATCTCGGTCTCGGTCCGGTCCGGTTTTCACCCGATGAGCAGCCCTAATTAGAAGTAGTAAAGTTTTTATAAAATATTTAGTTAAAAAATTTGGAGAGTAAAAGCCAATGTTTTAGAAACCGGTTTTTAATTGATCCGGCGAGCCATCGGTCGATCCAGATTCAACCGGTTTGTACGCTCAAAACCCCCTTCGGTCATTCAACCAGTTCGCGGTTCAACCTATCGGGTTAACCCGGGTTTTTAAACATGGTAAAAGCAAACTTCACTTTAATACATTTAAAATTTAACGATCTTGTAAATAAAACGAAACTTTTCTAACACCTTTTCTTTTCTTTTCTTTTCCTTAATAAAACTACACTTTTGCTCACACTTTTAAAAAGTGTGGGTAAAAGTAAGATTATTACTTACACTTTTTAAAAATTGTAAGTAAAAATAAAGTTATTACTTATACTTTTAAAAAGTGTGGGTAAAAATAAAACTATTACTTACACTTTTTAAAAAAGCGTGAGTAAAACTACACTTTTTCTCACACTTTATGTAAAGTGTGTGTATAAATTAGAATTTTGCTCGCACTTTTTAAAAAGTGTAGGCATAACTAGACTTTTGCTTACATTTTATGTAAAGTGCGTGTATAAGTTAGACTTTTGCTCACACTTTTCTAAAAGTGTAGGCACAGCTAGACTTTTGCTTACATTTTATGTAAAGTGTGGGTATAACTTAAACTTTTGCTTACACTTTTTGAAAAGAGTGGGCGAAACTAAACTTTTGCTTACATTCTTTTTTAAAGTGTAAGTAAACATGTACTTTCACTTACATTTTTTTTGTGTGTCATTAAAATGGTGTAACTAAAAGTCCTTTTTGTAGTGATATATATATATATATATATATATATATATATATATATATATATATATATATATATATATATATATATATATATATATATATATATATATATATATATATATATACACACTAGTTTATAAACCCGTGATAAATCACGAGTGGTTATAAAAATTTTGATATAAATATTTGCGCAAGAATTTAAAGTCGATCTAAACAAACAAAAAAATTTACATATTTTAGGTATTGAAATTATAGCCGACATAGATATAGACATTAATCATGGTTATACTAAAACGTAAAGACAACTTACTTCTAATGAAGGGATTAGGGAGAGCCATGACTTGTGATACGACAGACGATTCATCCAATTTCATGCCAAATTGCTTCGTTATACTTGACCCTTCTAACAACTTAATAATTTTAGTCAAAATTGCTTCAAAATTGCTATACATAAATTTCATTTGGGGTCCTGCAATAAAATAGCTAAACATTATATTCATATAACTCTTTTTGAGAAGTAGGTCCATATACCTGCATCATAAATTATCACCAAAAATCGCACCATACACTCCCATTTATATATAACAATAACAAATGAAATCTAGATCTCATTATATCGACGCGGTTAAGACCACACTCATTATATTATATAAATCACTTATGTAATAGCATCGCAATATACAATCAACAAAAATGTGCTCTATTATAATGTAGGAACAGCTATAATTAAGTATCCAAAACACTTTTTAGAAGCCTCATCTTGTACATATTGGTGGCCTTGTAAGTGACTTTGTAGATTCATGATAAAACAGTAAAAGGCCGACAAAAGTAAAGCGCTTGATAATCTTTAGACACCGTAATGAACCATGCATTTTTATTTCATGTTATGATCTTTAAAACCAAAAGACTAAAACGAACATAATATATGCTTAAATACATAAACATCAAAGTTACATATAACCCTCATTTTCCGCCTCGAGCAACTTTACTAATAAGGAAAAGCCCTTAACTTAATTTAATTCATATTATATTATATTAGTATAATATAAAGCGCAAGTGATAAGGTCACATAAGAACATAAATGTCGTTACATCGTATTGACGTATATTAACACCCGTTAAACACTAACAACTACACTAATTAATTGAAACTCACATTGATAATTAGTAACACCCATTTAGATTTTTGTTTTCGGTTAATGAATTTCATCAAAAATAGTATGTGTTTCCTTGATCTCAACCTTGCATCGTATCATAGTACCAACCAATCCAAAAAACCAAGTGAAATATCAAAGCCAGTGAGGGTTAAGATGTCGAGTTTAGCTTCATTCGAGTAGTTTCAACATGATGATTGATTCAATTTTCATTGTCTGCAATCCAAAAAATAAAACTTCAGACAAACTGTCTAATAAGCAATTAACCTCACTTCTACATTATAATGCTTCAAATAGTTCTGATATGAATATGTAGAACAAACATGACCTTTTATAGAACAAATTAGAAGTTTTCCAACATGTTAAATTCATGTACGATTCTCACGTACGCTTTGTTGTAAAAATCGGCTCAGGCGGCTGATTAATCCCCGCATAATCGCTGATCGCTCACTAAGCGCCTTGATTTATCATAATCGGCCTATTTAATCGGTTTGGTCAAAGATCGCTTAAAAATCGATCAACAAACCGATTAATCGGACAAAATCGGATTAATCGAACAAAATCGCTTAAAATCGGTCAACAAAATCGCTTAAAAATCGGACAAAATCGCTTAAAAATCGGTCAATAAACTGATTAATCGGTCAAAGATCGCTTAAAATGGTCAAAAAATCAAGTAATATCTATGTTTGACTTTGAACTTTGAAGAATTATGTATTAGGTTTATATTTGAACGCTTGAAATATTTGAACTTTGATGCACTATGCGTATCTTATATATATAATATAATATAATATCTAAAATTAAAATTTTGTGCACAAAAATTCCAATCCAATTAATCATCGATTAATCTCCGCCTAACCGATTAATCGCTAGGCCCTACCCGACCACCTCACTAGCGCCTAACGATTTTAACAACCTTGCACGTAAGTGAAATATAATTCGAAAACATACCCATTCAAGCATTTCGTCGCACATCTGATTGTCCATCAATTTTCCTTTAGTGACATTCACAAGAGTACAAACTTAAATATTTAGTATTTTAGTTTATATATAACAATAAGCTGATTGTCGAATAGTGATGAATTGAGTAAAAGAGCCCATTGTTTCTTTATTTCGAACTTTTTCGAACTTTTACATCTTCTTATTACAAATGACACGTCTGTGTATAGAAAAGATCCAGGAATTCACGAAAAAATAATCAGTTGGTTAAAGATTGTAAATGAAGAATGTGAGAAAGAATGATTTGAATTTTATTGAAACCATTAAACAAATCAAAATTTACAATATCCGTTTAAAAAAAACGTTAACTTATATGAGGCACTTTATTTTGCATACTCAAAAATCCTTACATACTAAGGGGTAAATCCCCACCTTCCATCTAGTTTGATCTAATGGTTGAGATTAACCTAAGATTTAATATGTCTAAACATAAGTCCATGTTTTTTTCTTGTCTTTTTCTTGTCTTATCTTTCTTATTTATTTTCTATTTATTTGTAATTTTTTTAATCACTTTTTAATTTCACGCTTTTTGTTTTTCGTTTTGTTTTGTCGGTTTCATTCGTTTTGTCCGGTTTTCCGCTTTTATACGTTTTCGTCTGTTTTCATACGCTTTTATACGCCGCCTCTTTCATAGTTTCTTTACGTTTTCGTCCGCTTTCTTACGTTTTCGTCGCTTTTCTTACGTTTCCTGCTTTCTTACGCCGTCCGCTTTCATTCGCTGTATGTTTTCTTATGTTTTCATCCGCTTTTGTCCGCTTTCACATTTTCGTCCGTTTACATACGTTTTGTCCGCTTTCATACGTTTTAGTCCGCTTTCATCTTTTTCTTACGTTTTCGTCTGCTTTCTTACATTTTCGTCCGCTTTCACACGCTTTTTCGCTTTCACGCTTTCATACGCTTCGCTCGTTTTTCACGCTTTCTTATGTTTTCTTACCTTTTCTCACGCTTTTGTTTTCTTACGTTTTGTCCGCTTTCACGCTTCGCCGCTTTCATACGTTTTCGTCCGTTTCATCACGTTTTCGTCCGCTTTATACGTTTTGTCCGTTTATTACGCTTTCACGCCTATTTTCTTACATTTTCGTCCGCTTTCCTATGTTTCGCTCGCTTTCGTCCGTTTTCTTTCACGCTTTTTTCCGCTTTCATATCTTTTCGTCTGCTTTCTTACGTTTCGTCCGCTTTAATATGTATTCTTCTTTCTTTCACGCTTTTGTTCGCTTTCACGGTTTTTTCGCTTTCTTACATCGCTTTTCATAGGTTTATATACGCTTTCTCCATTTTTACGTTTCGTCCATTTTAGACGCTTTCGTCCGCTTTTAGACATTTTCGTCCGTTTTCCTCCGCTTTTATACGTTTTCGTCCGTTGTCGACGCTTTTTCGCTTTCACACGTTTTATATGCTTTCATTCGGTTTTATACGCTTTTGTTCGCTTTCACACGCTTTCGCTTTTTGCGCTTTTATACGTTTTCGCTATTTTCATATGTTTTCAAGCTTATTATTAAACTTTATTATGTTACGTGTCTAATATCAATTGTGATATTTTATTATAAAAGTTAACGTCTAATATTACTTGTGATATTTCATAAACAAACAAGTATGTTTTTAACCTTTAATATCACCCGAGATATTTCATTACTCAGATATTTTTATATATTATCACCTATGTGTTTTCTAATATTTTTATAATTTTAGTTACAAGATAGTTTTGTGCCTTTCATCGCAATTGACAAACGATATTTTGTTAATGCAATCAATGTATTATACTCTTAGTACAAATAAAATGGTTAAAGTCTCTTTAGGTGAATTCTTATTTTGTTCAAAAAATGCTAATTTAATGCAACACTTGTTTGATTTTGAGAATATGTCAAGTCTCTATTTTCATAGTTTGCTTCCTTTTTATTCATTTTAATATTTTTAAGTGACACTTATTTATCTCTTGTGATATAACACTGTAAGAAAGATGAAGAGTATTACACTATTCATCATATATGTGTTATCAGTTGTGATACTCAACTAATAATGTGAAATATTAAATTCATACCAAATGTGATAAGAATTTAGTATTTTATCAAGTATATATGAAAGAAATGATAATAAACATCACTTATTATATTACTGTGATGATTCTGTTCATCTTTTTATTTGTGTTTTTGAAAATATTTAGGAAGATTTTTGTGTTTTATGATAATATGAAATATTAGAAAATGTGTTTAATCGAAAACAAAGATGTTATGAAACTTTTAGTTAGACTTGATTGGTGGATTTTTCGATACATCGCACATTGTGCATGCTTTATATGCAGGTTTTATAGCGAATTTAAAATCTATGGTTGAATCAACAAACTAAAGAAGTTATGGTTGAAAGCACACATCTTTATAAACAAATTGAGTAGTTTCAAACACACGTGATATCACATAAGATATCACAAGCGATATCACCTCACGTGATATCACACGATATCACGGTGATATCATGGAGATATCACAAGTGATATAAACTATGATATCACACATGCTATCACCGTAATATCACACATGATATCACGGGTGATATCAATGGTGTTATCACACACGATATCACGCGTGATATCACAGTGAGTGATATCACCCGTGATATCACAAGTGTTTGAGCTTCCTCAACTTGTTTATAAAGATGTGTGTTATCTTCAACCATATAGTTTATTTAGTTTGTCGATTCAACCATGATATTTTAAACCCGCTATAAAACCTATTCAAACATGCACAATGTATCCATTAAATAGAAAATCCACCACAAGTCTAACAAAAGTATCATAACATCTCTTGTTTTCGGTTGAACAACTTTATAATATTTCATAATATCATAAAACACAAAAATCTTCCTAAATATTTTCAAAACACAACTATCACATTCTTAGTTGAGTATCACAACCGATAGCACATACATGATGAAGAATGTAATACTTTTCTTCTTTCTTACAAATGTTATAGCACAAAAGATAAATAAGTGTCACTTACAAATATCAAAATGAAACCGTCTCGAAACGGATAAAAACATATAAAATCGAATGAAAACGATGTAAACGGACAAAAACGCCTCGAAACGAACAAAAGCGTATAAAATAGAAAAAGGAACAAAACTAAGAAAATATATGAAACGGACAAAAACGATAAAACGGATGAAAACGTTCGAAATGTAGAAAACGCCAAAAATGGATGAAAACGTAAAAAGGGATGACAACGTATGAAAACGTCTCAAAATGACGAAAACATATAAAACGGACGAAAATACATGAAAACGTAAAAATTGCAACAAAAACGCCTAAAAGCGGATTTAAAATACATGAAAACCTAAAAATGCATAAAAACGTATGAAATGGCCCAAAACGGAAGAAAGCGGACGAAAACAGATGAAAGCGTATGAAAGCACGTCTAAAAAGTATGAAAAATGGACGAAACGAAGAAAACGGACGAAACGATGAAACAAAATGGGCGAAAAGTAAGAAAATGGACGAAAACGTTATGAAACGGACGAAACGGGCGAAAACGTAAGAAAACATATGAAAACGTATGACAATGTAAGAAAACGTATATAAACGGATGAAAACGTCTCGAAAGTATTTAAAATGTCTAAAAGCGGACGAAACGTATGAAAACGGAAAAAAAGGTCTAAAACATACGAAATGTATATAAAAGTATGAAAACGCATTTAAAACGGTAAACGGACTAAACGCCGAAAAACGGATGTAAACGCACGAAACGGATAATATCGACGGAAACGTAAAAAAATGACGAAAACATATGAATACGAACGAAAACGTATAAAACGAACGAAAAGTATGAATACAGATGAAAACGTATAAAAGCGATAAAAGCTTGAATATAAAAAACGTGAATTTAAAATTTAAAAAAATAATGAAAAAACGTGAACTAAAAAACACGTCAATTCCACACAAAAAAGAAAAAGAAAAAAACATGAATTTGAAATAGTGACATGAATTCAAAAAAAAAACATGAATTTAAAATAGTAACGTGAATTCCAAAAATTAAAAAAATAAATTAATAAATAAGAGTAACAAAAGACAAAGAAAAGGATAAAAAAAAAAAAAGGACTTGGGCTTATATTAAATCTGGGCTTATCCCCACCATTAGATCAAACTAGATGGATGGTGAGGATTTATCATAGAAGACCAAAATAAGAGTAGAAGATTGAAAATTCCTCTAACTTATATCTCCTTACCTAAATCAATTAATTCATAAATTGTCACTTACCAAGTCAATCATCTCAGATGAGATATTGACAACGAATAACCAATTGGGTGTAATTTGGGAAAGTAGATATGAATTAAGATAGTAAATAAAAAAGTCAAAGAAGGAGTAAAGAAAATAACGATTTAATGTTGAAGGTCAAAAGTCAAATAAACTTCACTAAATGACTCTAGAAACAAAGTTGTTATAGATGACGTGGAATATGTGAGGTGACTTTAGTAACGTGGATGGAGTACCATCATGGATTAAGTGACGGGTACACATTCAAAAAAAACTTTCTTTTATTATATATGTGATTTGGTTCTATTGAGAAGGGTTTAGATTGACAAGATTGAGAAATTTTTGTTTGAGTTATTGATTCATATTTTATTATTTGATTCACAAAGTTTCTAATTCGATTTGTGGTAATAATTATACAGATGATTAACAATAGTACTTATAGCGCAAAATTGTGAAATTTTTAACATTGATTTAATTTTTTTTACACATTTTGGATCAGAGTCACATTAAAATGAGTTCTACAGTTGTAAAAACTGAATCGAAGTTAAAATCATCGTTTAAAAACCATTCTCAATGGATCCAAGTTATATATGTATATATATTACCGTAAGTCATTAGGTGAGTTGTGAGGAAATACTTTGTGTGTTGTATATGGTGAGAGGATCAGGACATGTTTGGTGGAAGGCATGATGAGTAGATGTTCGAGTACAACATTGTTTTCATAGTCACTAGATAACATTTTCTATTCTATCTTCACAGGTCATTTGTGATACGTGCATGAAGGTGAAGACCAAGTCTTAAGCAGTTGATACATGACTCCATGATCTCTACGTAGCATGCATGCATTTAGGAGAAGTTAAGAAGTGGTTTTCCACAGTTGCATTAGTTACCCACGTTTACATTTCCAGTCAAGTTTTGTTCCTAAAGTTTAGCTTAGTGGTTTAGCTTTCTATTAGTATTTATATTGTAATTTTGCATGAAGTAAGATATCGAAAATTGGCTCAAAAGTCTCTTGTTCCTTTCTATTCTTGGAGATTGACCTCAAGTAGTCTTCTATCATTTGGTGCTTTCATTATCGATCTCACCATGCCTCCCAGTAAAGACACATCACATGACGATCCCACAAGTTTCCAAGATCAATTATCACCTAAAGCGCAAAAGTCGATGCCACTTGTCAATAGCATGACGACCTTTCTCCAAGCCCACCCCCGCGCCGCCACCCCACCCCCACCCCCACCCCGCCACCACATAACCAACCACGGCCACCAAAATATTCCTACCAAATTTTGATTTGGCTCAAACCCGTTAGATTGGATCTTCCAAGCTAACAATTACTTGAGTATTACTCCATCCTACCCGCTCAACGTGTCACACTCATTTGTTTTTACTTTCTAGGAGAGAGCGTTAAGTTGGTACAAACATCTTCATGATAACAACTGCTTGGTACTTGGGTGAATTTTCACGAGCCCTTGAACTCCGTTTTGGTCCTTCATCATACGAAAACCATCAAGCCACCTTGTTTAAACTAAAACAAGCGACCACCGTGATCCGCTACCAAATGAATTCGAAAAGAATTAGTAATTGTGTTGTTGGCTTACCTCGTGATGCCTTACTTAATTGTTTTCTTCGGACCTCCGCTCCGACATTCAAAACGAGATTTCATTACACAATCCCCAAACCCTTCACTCGAGCTTATGGTTTAGCAAGTTAGTAGAAGAAAAAATCCTTGCCACACCCACTTTTCAACCACGTCAATTCCATACCCCTACGCTGACACCCCGCAACAAACCACCCTATCCTTACCGCACCTAATAAACCAAACGCACTGTACCATTAACCCGCCTATCCGTTGAAGCATTGCAAAGCGCCGAGCGGGGACTTTGTTTTCGATGTCCGGAAAAGTTTTTAAGGGTCTGAAGTGCAACCTCCCGCTTTTGCTTCTCATTGATAGCGAGGATTTCCTTTAACCGACACCACGGGACACCACCACGGGCAAACACCATTGTCAACCCTGACAATAGACCCCGTGGTAACATATCAACTGTCGAGTACTACCGGCATGCTCGGACTCGAGGACAAGGTCCATTTAAAGATGGGGTATTGATACGTGCATGAAGGTGAAGACCAAGTCTTAAGCGGTTGATACATGACTCCATGATCTCTACGTAGCATGCATGCATTTAGGAGAAGTTAAGAAGTGGTTTTCCACGGTTGCATTAGTTACCCACGTTTACATTTCGGTCAAGTTTTGTTCCTAAAGTTTAGCTTAGTGGTTTAGCTTTCTATTAGTATTTATATTGTAATTTTGCATGAAGTAAGATATCAGAAAATTGGCTCAAAAGTCTCTTGTTCCTTTCTCTATTCTTGGAGATTGACTGCCTCAAGTAGTCTTCTATCAATTTGCCATATATCAAAGCATGCATCATGATCCATGTATAAGTATCTAACCATCTACATGCTATGGTCACATGTATGACATATCGTTATTTCTTCATTACAAATTCTTTTGCAAGACCATGCACATGTCACAATGTATGATATATATATCAGTGGAAGGATAATTACCATAGTCAATAAAACCATGACGTACCTTTACCAAATGAATAAAATACGCATACAAGTCTTAAGCAAATGGATTGAGAGTTTCTCATGTTATTATCATGTTAGTGATATTGTGAGAGTAAGACAGGTGTTATGGTGCTTCATCACCACACGCGAAGGTCACTCATAAGACGTGAAGGCCACAACAGCCTCTCATCTTGGCGCGCGAAAGAGAAGAAATGAGGTTGGTTGGATGTCTGCACCACCTAACTGAAACACACCATTTTATTATTTTTTTTGTTTCTTTGTGAATATGTAAGAGGTATATTATAGTGTATCTTTGTATAAAATAAAATATATGTGTTTGGTTGGTTGATGACCACTACACCTTTAAACGTGATGATAAAGTGATTTGTTAAAAAATTGATGTAACATTTAGATGAAAGTCGTGATCAGATGGCTATTATACTCGACCTAAGTAGTGGTCGCATTTTACCATTTTCTTGTTTTTAGTTGATTTATAATGACAAACATTGAAAGGTTAACTTGAGAAAAGATCCTAAGCAAATAATAACACTTGTTGGATTCTATGGTTAGATGGTCATCATGATGATGAGACACGTCTAATAATTATTTTAACAATGATAGAAATCGTTCTAAATTGTCAAGGTTTAACATCAATTTAAGCAACAAAATTGTTAACAAGGTTGCAATTTTTCGAAGAACAAAAATTAGTTGGTCTTACAAAGATCATAAATATTTGTTCAACAATTTAGAACCACTGTTGATTTTTTGCGATTCTCAAATTGAAGATCTACCGAATTGAAGCGTCAATTGATCTTTGCTGCTAATTCGACGTGTCTGCTAATTTTAACGCAACGAATGTGGTACGTGCTTAAATTGAAGAACAAAAATTTATGGTCATTTGTTAAAAATACCAACTAATTTTTTTGTTCTAAAAAATATAAGAACTTTGTTAACAATTTTGTTGCTAAAATTAGATGCTAAATGATAATTTAGCAACGATTTCTGTTGTTAAAATAATTGTCTAATTGCATTTTTCTAGTAGTGAATGTAGGGTTGAGATCGAAGGTCCAAAGCGGTAGGATCGACAAAATGATCGAACCGATTAAATTCGGCCCGATCCGACGGCTCGTCGGTTCGGTTTCGCTTCATGTTTTACATATTTTCGGTTTCGGTCGGTTCGGTTCGGCCCAAACCGACAAAACATTCCTAAATACATCTAAACCGAACGGCAACTGACGGCCGACAAAACCAAACCGATCCGACGGTAGACACAAAACCGAACCGATCCGACTACCGCTTGGTTCGATTTTGGTTAGGTTTTCGTAATTTGGTTTCAATTTTGCTCGGTTCGAGTTTTGGACCGACGCTCAGCCCTAGTGTAATGCATGGATCGTGTATATGCATTTGGCATGGGAATATGGGATGATTCCGGACTCATCAGCACTTTCACAAGGAAAAATGGGTCCACATGGAGATGTATTTTTTTATATCACCTTTTATTTTTTGGGTTTTTCTTGTCTTACTTTAAGTGAGGCACTTTGAGAAGCATATTGTTCCTGTGACCCCCGCTAGCCATCTGTCCCTATCAATAAGCACCACATGAGGTGCCAATAATAATTTGCATACTCACGAATGTCTTGAACCACAAAAAACTCTTTAAAAAAGAATTGTCATCTTTTAATTGGTTTGTTTTGCTAATATATATATATATATATATATATACACTAAGTGTCGAATGGACGGTATGACATGGTTATTATTTTTAAGATTTAGTAGAATAAATATATACTAAAAAGTAATTAAAAGTTAAACGAAGCGGTTAAGATCTTTAATTGACGTTACTATAATCCATAAAACCAATAAAAGTTAGCTAAGTCTTTGATTTATGGTTTTATTTTTAAGATTTAGTAGAACAAAAATATTGTAAAAGTAATTAAAAGTTAAATTAAACAGTTAAGAACATGGATGACAACTTTAAAACTTTTGCTTAGAATAATTGTATAGAAACTTTAGTAAACTTCTTTTCAGATAATAACCCTTTTGTTAATTATGTTTATTTAGTTATTTTATATAGTCTTCCAAATGTTATTTTACCAAATTTAGATGATGTTATTAATTTGAATTATATGTGGATGGATTTATGGTTTTGTTTGATGTTTGTTGTGATGAGAATATGTATGTATTGTCGGATTCTAGTGGAGTTTTGTTGTTGATCTGACTTTGTTTGTTAAGTGGTGATGTTTGTGTGTTTACCGGAATAGGGAAAAAGGTTGTGGTTATATCTTTTAATAACGATGGTAGAATCCTTACAAGGTGGTATTGAAAAGCAGGAACTTTAAGGAGGCTCAACTATTGAAGTAAATAATGTTATGTTTAATAATGCTATTTAATTAACTATTGTAAATCTTCGTAATCATACTTGATGCTGCATTAACATCACTTACCGTTTTTTTTATAATTGATTGGTTAATTTTAATTTCAAATTATTATTTAATCATCAAACTAACCATTTTCTCAATCTCATTAATCAATCCCATTTACCTAACCATTGGACACTTCGTTGTCGATCATAAATTCATCCAGTCATTTGTCATTGTATTATCATAATTCTTGACACTAATGTTTAACTCGATTCAAGAAGATTTCGATTAGTTTTTAAATGTGATTGAAGCAATTTGTAACTATTGGAAACATTTACTAATCTTCATTTAATACCTTATGACCAAAATATTAATTGCAAATATTAGTTTAGTATAATTTAATTTGGAAAATTAGCAACTGGCTAAAAGTAATTGATGTCGTACTTGAAGTTATATTCAAGGATGAAATTATGATTCCAATACCATACCATTGTAGATATTCATCATAAGTTATGAATCAGTATTTTATCATAACGATTATAGTTTTCTATTCGATCATGAAATGTCGTTCGTTAATGATCTTGTCTTAAGATTTGATATCTAATACAATATTTGACGATTATATCAGAATCATATTGCAGATAAACTTTAAAAGTTTTTTATTCGAGTATGATAATTTTAAAACAAAATATTATTAATAAAAACAAATAAATTTGTACAAGTTGTAGATCGAAACAAGACATCGATAGACCCTAAATCTAATCAAAACTAGATCGTACGACCATCAGCAAATTTTCAGTTTTAATCTAATGTTGATGTTTTTTTAATAGATACAGAATGGAAATTGAAATGCAATTTCCCTTAAATCATAACTGTATTAGAGTATTGCAACATGAATCATACTTTTGATGTTCTTAAGTTAATATTGTATCAAACATACTTGGATAAAATTTATTTTATTCTTTACTAATAAACTATTATAAGTACAATAGCATCAAATACATAACCATTAGTTCTGTTAAACTTTTCATACTTTGATAAATTTACACAACAATAAAATCATTTATAAAGATCTCAAGAACTAAAAATTTACGAACATCATAGCAAACTTAACCTGAAACATGTTTGATGTACTTATAACATAAACAAATTGCAATAACTTCATCATAACAATTATATACCATTTGCTACGATAACCATTAACTAGGTAAAATTTTTGAACTTCATGTTGCGTAATTCTATATTTATTACACCTAATTACTAATCACATATACGTAACTTACTAAGTTACAATTTTTATTCAATATTTTCAATTAAGACAAAACATATGATCTAATCATATCTAAAAACTGGACGAAAATGGATTGGTTTATTTCGATATATATTAAAAAGAACCAAAAATCGAAATGAAAATTCAAATGTCTGAAATGGCCAAAGTACATACCAATATTAGTTTAGTGTAACATGCATTTCACATGATTACATACTTACTGAATTTTACTTAAACACATAAGATACAATATTAATTTTCAGACATGGTATGTAAAATCATTTATGTTCAAACAGTTTTCATTACTAATAACAAAATTAATGCAACAGTATTCAAAACATCTGTCAACTCTTTATTGACAGGCATATAATTAGTGTTGCAGACAAATTATAAATGTCATGTCCCTAACGATAATCTGTACACTTTATGTAATGTTCAAAAATAGACTTCATATGATACACAATATCAAGTAAATATCATGCTTTAGTTAATTTGACATCCAATTATAATAAAGATAAGTCAAATTTAACATCTATTCCTAAATAGCAAAATTATAGTGTACCAAATAATTGTTCAATACGTAATACTTGATAAACTACTTCAAAACTATTCAATGTACATACAATAATGTAATTATAATGCAGTTTAGTCTATCAAATATTCATCTAAAAAGTTCTATGATTCCATTAATAAGCACAGATAAATATGCAAAACATTGCTAAAAGAAGAAACGTAAATAAGTACCATGATATAAAGGAGTTGCTTTTACAAATAGGATATCCATGGTTACTTACTGATGGACTATATCATTACCGACATCATATGTGCTTTTTCTAGTTTAAGATAGCAACTATAAATAATGTGTTTTTATTATTTAACCACTGTTCCGATAAGCAACTATAAATAGTGCGTTTTTATTATTTAATCATTGTTTCGATGTACTCGTAAGACTTCCTTAAGTAGACCTTCTACAATATCCAATCAAAACACTTAAATTGTATTTCTGTAAATAACTTGTTGCACTTAACAGCCTTTTACCAAACACTACTTCAACCATGATAACCATCTAATGGTTTCCGCCCTACCCACTTTGACCCATTTACATTGGGTTACGCAATAGTCGACCGTTTATATTATATGTTCACAATATGGACAAAGGATGGTGTCCACACCAAGGATGCAATTAGTTTTGCTTATTACCTCTGAAATAGAGAAACCAAGGATTTATCACCAACAACAATAGTATGTTGATATATAATGATTGAATGTAGGGTGTTAAATAAAACACACACAAGAACAATAAGATTTAATAATTATAAAATAATGTATTAAAATTTAAAAGAGAGACAGACAGACTTGAAATAAAAATAGCCATAATAATAACATAATAATGATAACATCAAGGCGAAAATTACAAACAACGATGACAGGGGGTGTTTAGCTCGAAGTTGGATTATCCCCAAGGTACATATATAATTTTGATTAATGTTTTTTTTTCATAGGTTTTTATTAGTACTCAAGATCAATGTTTGTATTTTGTTTTGTAGGGATGCTGCTACTATTATGCTTTCTGGTCAGATAGCTGATGGATTCACAACTATTTTTGCTGGTGAACTGGTATGTTTGTAATGTCGTAATATTTAGTTTTTTCTTTTTTACCTGTTTTTCTCTTAAAAATGCATGAAAATTGCCACATTTGGATTGAGGTTTGGTGACATTTGGTCAAGTTGGGTTCCTGTCAAAATTGGAAGTTAGATAGGTTGTGGTTATATATGGCTCAAGTTTGGTTCCTGTCAAGATGTGCAGTTTTTGTAACGGGCAGAGTTGGTTAAAATCATAGTCCTCCTAAATACTTTGTTGTTATATATTTGTTTTACGAATAATCTAATTTCTTTAATTATAATGATCTAGGGTGTTTATGCATTTGAAATACATTTTGGCCACCCATAAACAAATGTGTTGATATTGTCAATTTGACACGTTTAACTTGTTTTCTAGTGAAATTGTCACATTCATATAAGTATAGTAATATGTTATCTAATAAAAACCTTATTAATATTTCTAAAAAAAGGCATAACAATGATAATTTTTTACCCCAAAATCCTGTTAGAATAAGACTTGAAATCCCATAATCAGTGCCAACACATATCCAAACACCCAGCTCTACCGTTTCAGTACGGCAAAGTAGCTAGAATTTGTTTGAAGCTTTTCCGAAAAATATAATGTTGTGCTCTTAGTTCAACTGTCTTTAGTTTATGTTGTATCCTTTTTATTTTCTGTGTGTTCTAGGTTCAAAATATTGAATCGGATATATCTATGCATATTTGATTTAGTGCTTTATGTCATCGTTTGTGAAGATTTGTATTATTGTAGATAGACAGGTTCGGGCATTTTAAGATATGGCATGCATCAGGGTCGATTATTGTAGCCGTTTCATTCTCTTTAGTTTTTGGAAGCTGTATTCCTTGTCTTATTTTCGCCAGTGAATCTGCTTCATTGCAAACGGTTATAGTTTTATCGCAGTTGTCTTCAATGTTGGATGGGCTGCTACATAAGTCTCCCACATGTAATCGTCTGCTTATTTGATTTCCTTTTGTGAAGTAGTAGCTTATTGTTTCTTCTACTTTGATTAGCATCCTCTAAACATGGATCTTTGGCATACTCACTATTGGTAGCTGAATTTAGGTCTATGGTAAATTGCATCACCCTTAATTCAACAAGCAGGGTAAATGAAAACATTAATAATTGAAAAGGATACCATTAATTGTTTCCTGTCGCTTCAAACTCACCCCATGGGGGTTTAGTGGTTTACCATTCATCATCTCGGTAATTGTACAACCCAAAGTCCAAATGTCAAAAGCGCCAGCAGAATCAGGATTAGAATCCTTGGTGGAGTTGGATAGAACTTTTCAGAAAACTTACACCAAATTCAGAAGTTTCAGATTTTCCTTGCTAGCCCAATCATCCAGAGAGTTATTCATTCTCCCTGGAACTTTTGCTATGACATGAGGATCACCTGCAATAAGATGCAATGTAAAGAACCGTTTCACACAAATGATACTTTCAAAGCATACCTCTTAAATCATTCTTTTGGAAAAGACTTTCTTGCATAACAAACCAACGTACTTTTACATTTGTCTAATCTTAGCCATTTTACTATCTTGTGTACATCTGAATCTGTTACGTTTGGGTCATTTTGTAACTTATACTACCAACTATTTTCATATTTTATACATTAACATTTTTATATATAAAGTTAAACTTTTTCTGATAAGAGGATATCTTGGGTGCAAATACATGCAGCCAATTGGCTATACAATAACAGTGAAATATATCTGACTTATAAAATGACCATGTGTTTTCACTTATATCTTATGAAAAAGGTAACTTAGAAAAGGGCATGTGAATTACCCATCACCGACTATGATGGAAAGACACCATTCATTGATTAATATTCTATTGTTAAATATCTATATACACATATTAATGCTTTGGTTTCCAAACATGAGAAGAAAATGGACTTGTTCAATATTGAAATGTTGCGCTTTTTGTGCGTGAGTCTAGTGTTGTTAGTCGCAATGTTATGCGACTAATATATCCCTTTCCCACGAAACTATAATTTTTTTTCGGGGGTTGTTACTGAATGACCCAAATAGGACATAAAGCCATGTTTTAATGATTCACATGCAGAAAAGATACAATGACTAAAACAAGACAAACATAAAAAGTAGGTTGGCCTCAAAAAATCTTTAAAAACTTAAAATAGTATAGTTATCATCTATTTTTTGGTAGTCATATTCAAGTATTCAACACATTAACTATAATATAAAAAGGTAAAGCATTTCTTGGTGGGTCAAGACAACCTTTTGGACACACCCATTTGTACAAAAAAGAAACAAAGAGACAGCAATGGAGAGACGTCAATACAACAAAACATGCCTAGTTCATTAGAGCATATAGCATCAAGTTTCACCCTTTCGTGAAACTTATACGATTCACAACAAACCACAACCGGGACATGATATGCATGAGCAACCATAGCAATACATGCAGGTCCAACAGCCGAATATATCGTTCCATTAGACAACACAGAAGCCGCCCCCAAAAAGACTCTTGTAACTTCATGCATAATATATGAAACACCATTAATATGAGTGTACGTACAACTAATTACTACCCGAAGTTGTCTCCTAAGTTCATAAGCATGCAATAGAATCGCTTCTATAAGAGATGATTAGCCGTATGTTAAAAGAACATCACCGGATCTTTGTAACGGCATGTCTGATTATTATTTATCTACAAGTATTATTTTCTCGTTTATGTAGCGATCAATGTCTGAAAATAAAGATGCCTTTGCTTCTGAATCGGTTTGAGCTAAGGTTGACTTTTGTATTAGGGCTTTGAGGAAACGAATTGCATTTCCCATACTCATTGAAAGTGGTCTACATTCTATTAAGAATGATACAGAGCTATTGATTTTGAGGTTAAGTCTCGAGATAGGGTTTTCTCGGATGGTGTTGAGTAGTCTTCTATGAATTTTTGAAATGCTTCAAGCATTGCTATGCAACGGGCATTGCTCCACATTATATCTCCAGCTAAAAAGTGTAAACCAACCTTGGGAAAAAACCATCGTACAATATTTAGTATTTATAGCATACAAATTAAAGTTCATCTGTTCATGAATGAAAAAGGGGATAATATGCGTGTGTCAAGCAACAAGTTGGAACGGGTTCGGAACGAAAGACATTTTCTGTCCATTTCTTTCACACTTTTTGAAATACATATAGTATTCAGTATGATTACAGGAACAACTGTGATATATATTTTGAAGAGTTTCTATAGTTTAACCTTAGACTTTTAACTCTTCAGATAATTCTTTTTGACTCATTTGAGATTAAATCACAACCTAAATAGACCCATTTATAAATGGGTCTAGATTGCTACCCAACTGTCAACTGAGCCCAAACCGAGGCTCGTGAAAGAGCATCTGCTGAGGCCAAGGAAAAAGCAGAAAAGGCTGCTGTAGAAGCCCGAGAAAAGACTTCAGCCATCTGATCCTCCTTTTCAAACGGTGTTTGCCTCACACAACCACCAGACCTGTAATATATTGAGTTTACACTTTTATGACCTACTAAATAACGCAACCGAGCATCTTTGTATCTTAAGGATATGCAATTTTAAGGGGTGTTTGGGATAGACCAGATGTGCTTTTAAACTATCTTATTAATTTGTATCAACCTGCTATGACCCGTTGCTCAATCAATACCAAATCACATGCATCATTGACATAAAGAATACATGACTACAATCACACATGAAGCACCTGTGCACAACTGGTTAGGCCATTCTCTCAGGGGATTTCAAAGGGTTGTGCAAACCATCTAATAATAATTAAGTCTTAATAATCAAGATACATACCTTGAACTGCAGAAAGATGATGACAAGTTAAGGGCTTAAGGCCATGCAATTCTTTATATAACAATAAGTAAGACCAACTTTGTTTCCGCGAATACAACATAAGCTCTTTGACTCATCGATTAATAGGTATTTACCACCAATAAATATACAACATCAGCTCTTTGAGTCATCGATTAATTTTGTAGAACTTAGTTAATCTTTTTCCATCAACCTCTTTAGTGAAAAACCTTCTCATGTAGTCTCTATATGTAAATTCCTTGTTAACCGCTGTTTTTTCAATAGATATCAGTTCTGGGAACGTTCCATATAGTTTCTCTCGTATGCTTGGTTTCTTAAAGACAACAATTAAGACACGCACCTTCTTCAGGATTCGCCAATATTCTATGCTCAACACTTTTATACTCATCGTTAGACATCATCTGTAAATTGTATAATTTCAAACTTGTATCATAACTATATACAGCTGATGGATTTACATATGTTGGTTGGTTAATCTAGCATTAATAAAATTAAGGTTTAGAGGTTTTACTATTAGTAACATGAAAGTACCTAAAGCATATTATGGATGTTGATAACAATGGTACCACGAACTGCCTTGACAGCAGCCCAGTCTTCACCACATTTTGCCCTGCAATAATCCTCCAACCTCATTTTGCACCAGCACGGTTAACACCCCTGGATCAGTGTGTGGAGTTATCCCCAGCGTGAGCTCTAGCTTTGGACACTGAGAGTAGTAATGGGATACACTTACTCTCCCTTCCGAACACGTCAACTCCTTCAACTTGTCACTTTTTACTCCCAATCCTCCACATATAATTAACATCAACTCATCTCCTAAACTCACCACCACTTTGTCCCAATCCTTCAGTGCCTGCCTACACATCTCCAGCACCGCTTCCCAATCTGGCTCGATGGGTGAAATCCTTACCTGTACAACCATAAATATCTGGTTCTGAATGTTGGTATGGATCACTATTTAAAACCCCAAAATATGCCATTACAAATTCCATAAGCTCATAAGATGATAAAAGAGATCTCATCGACTAATTAAAGGGTGTTTGCATTAGCTTCTCTTGGGAGCTTATTTGCTTTATTGAAATCGGAAGCGACTCATGTATAATAAAGGCACTGTTCGACTTGCCCGCCACCGTACTCGGACCATTTACGACAATTTGAAAGCCCAAAACCCATTGTGTATCTGAAAGTTTTGTAGCCTCTATACGTACAGACCTATCAATGCCAGCGCAAGATCACAGAAAAAACCAAAACACCTAATATTAAGAAAACACAACTGATAAAATAGTGGAAAAGATGCAATCTCGTACCTTGATTCATCATTAGTAATACGACTCCAGTATCTACGATCATCAAAATTAGTTATGTAGACTATTGAAATATATCGACATAAAAGGATTTCCTGGACCCTTATCAAACAAAACTTTCTGACAAAAATACAAATTCAAATGAATAAACCCCATTATCATCAACTGATTTCAATTCAGTTACACTCATGCTAAGTTGCTAAGTTCCACGTACTGGTAACATGTATGGATGACCTAATCATTAGTCAAGACAGACCCACCAAGAATTATCACCTAAATTCTACAAAAAGCTCTTTTTGATATCGCATCGTTATCGCTAAACATACACACAAAGCATTGAAAGATTTTGGAAGAACTAATGCTATGTGGCAAAAGATGAAGATGAAGCGGAGTAAAAGTACCTTTTTTGATACCAAATTGAATCAAGGGGCTATGTCGGAGATTCAAACTGAGACATATACAAATATATTGCCTGCTTGTATCACACCTATTGCATTATAGAGTATTCTAGTCTTTTTCATGGTTATCCTTCCCTTGATCCATTTTTGTATACGCATAGCCGATCTATTTAGCAAAAGTAAAATGAATCCACGAACCAGATTTCACCATAATTAAGGTGAGACTATATTGCTAACATGATGTTGGATCATACTCACATGTTAAAATTTCCACAGCGGGCCAGGGGTCACACCATTCAAATAGATCCTTTGGCCACCAGATTCGAGTTTAGGCGATTTGTATTTTTCTGTAGGATTCTAATGTGCAACGCTTATAACGCGCCTTCCTTCTTTCAAGTGCTTCACAGCAAGCCTAGACAACCAAGTCAATACGACCCATCAAAATGTGAAAGCAAGATAACAACAAAATATGCATGAAGTGATCCCATGATACAATGTAGTACGGGTACATGTGGATGATTGGGGATTGGGTAATGGATCGTCCGGTTGGTGACACAAGCATGAACATGAGTATAGCCATGTACAATAAAGGAAAAGCCAATCCATTGTAGCTACCACCTAGAAACCGATATATGAAGTTGAATGTTAGTGAAATGATTATTTAAAATATTGATTAGGTATATGATATGGTAGGAACAAAAATTATCGCGACTATTGAAGAGCTTGAGTCCTCCTCGGTTGAGGACGAGTCACATCCACATCAAAAATAATTGTTGGACGCTCATCTATAATTTATGAATTTTAATTGTAGAGTGCAAAATTTCCAATCTAATAATTATATCTATCGAAAATAAGATAAATATACATTAAAGGTTGAAGACTATCAGCATCCATAAATAAGGAAAAAGAAAAAAACTTATGAGTTCGTTTTTTACCTCTCTTTTATACTACAAACCCATATAAGATGTGAGGCGTCAAAACGGTGCCTCGTTACCTCGAGTTGTTGGCCAGGCCTCCTTACCTTCTTAGGTGAAGCAACATGCAAATACAATCCGATTATAGTTAGAAAGATGTGTGATTTGTGCGTGTTGAGTAGTGGATGCTTTTTCTTGCAAGTTGACCAGCAAAACAGTTTTCAGTTGTTTTTGCAAATAGAATTTCAGTTATGAACTTATGATGATAGTATAAAATATTGAGGCTGTCTACATTCAAATTTTGAAATAGGCTTTGGGTGACTTTCAATTCATTTGGTTTACTCCCCTATATTTATCTTTGTTTCAAAATAAGTGTACTCTAGACTATTAACATATGCTTACCCTTGAGGTTTTCGGTGAAGATTGGGTGATCTTGTCCTTAAAATGGTCATGAATCTTGGTTATTTCTATCTATCAACATATAAATTAGACTTAATAATTTGGAAAACCCTTCACTTACTCGACAATGCAGTAAATTTTGGCAGTAAGATCTCCTTTAAAGCCCATTCACTTAATTCCAGATAATCAATTAATTCCTTGGTCAAAAGTTTGACATTGGTCTCATTTATCAAAAGATACACAAGTTCAAGGGATCTTTTACGGATTGAAGCATCTGAATCATGATTAAAAAATATGCACTTTTTAAGATACTGTGTAACAAGGTTTTGTAATAACCTATAATAAACAAGTTTTTAGTGTTGAAAAGGTAACATTTACCTCTTGTGCAGTATCATCAATATAGATTACAACAATTTGCCAAGCAAGCAGCAGTGACACAAAAAAGTAACATCAATGGTTGTAAGGATGACCGCTTTGTTACGCTCATTGTCATGGTGTACGTCTGAACAAGCTTGGAGACTTGGTAGACGCCTTATGAACTACACCACACTCTTATGTCGGATTTTCCTGCAGATAACAAAACTAATCACTAATTGGAATAAAATGAACCCTGAAGAAACTTCATTCCTATAAGAATTACTTATGGTTCTTATATTATACTCAGAATCAGATAGCAATCACAAAGTTCATTTATAAATACTCACCGCAATGTATCTTTGTTTAATGACATATATTAACCGCAAATAAATCAAGAAAATAATCGGGACATATCTAATTACCTATCTTGCTAATTCATTTTATAGAAGCCCTCCTGAAGTGTCCATTCTTGTGTAGCGGGTACTGGGCATAGCTATTGTAAGTCTAATATAATAAGCTCATTTTCCTTTAGTGTAAACCGTCCTATGTCCGCTTTTTTCAAAGATATATTCATAATAATGTTTAGAGAAAAGATCAAGAATACTCTTGATTTGTATATGAATAAAACGATAATGCATAAAGTTTATTACCTTTTGTTGGCTAAAATCCTATCAATTTCCTATTTTGACGTTATCTCGCCATTACGTCACGACGAGCACCAAACATAAGAGGACCGGTGTTTAGTCATCAATGCGTCAAACGAACAACTGAGATTATCGTAAACACTGTAAAACAGGTTAGAACTAAGATCATATAAAGAAAATAATGGGGATTGTGAGTATTGATAAAGATCAGTCAATAGTATTAGCTGAATCCTTACTGCTAATCTCACAAACACAGGCTATAATTATCACATTCTATGTACCAAAACATAAGACACACAAAAAGCAATTGATATACAAAAGTGAACTGTAATAATTGATATACCTGATTAAGTAGTATGTTGATTAGATCAATGCAGCCATTAAACTAAAAGAAAACGTAATAATCGAAACACCCACGAATTCAAAATCAAAAGACCTATATAAAATGGAATACCCATGAATTCTATTCATTATATATTATATGGTTGCATTGTGTCAACTTCGCTCAACTTACTTAGAATCTTGATTGCATTACATCTAACATCCAGGTGATGAGCATCGATCACGAATTCTAGAGATTTGCGTTGAGGTAGTATTTGGGATGACGTGGCTCTAAAATCCTTGATCCAAATTACAAAACTTCAGCTAATTACTCTCTTTAAGAAAAAAATATCCTCGTATATACATACATATGATATGATTTGATGATTACTTCAAGCAACTTACTCTTGAAGCTGATCAATAGAAGTTTTCAACTTCTTTTCGAGGACACCAATTCTCTCTTCACAAGCTGAGCTCTCACCCTGTGGAAAACGGAATTTATATCTAGTAAAACTAACCAAAAAACAAAGGAACCGAATTACACCAACCTCGAGTTTCTTTGACTCAACTGTCAAGTCTAACAACCATTCTCAACGTTTGCGTTTTAACTTTGACCAAATAACAGAGAAGCTTTGATCTTATTTGTTCAAATGTATTTGTAAAACCTTAAGGCTATTATCAAGATTCTAGCAAGAAAACTTAGGGTCCTCAAACAAATTAAAAGCCATCATACAAAACTGAAAGTGTATGCATGACTAAGATAAATTATTTTATATCCTTAAAAAACAATTATGATATGTCAAGTCTATGTAAACATTACCTGCTGCAGATGTTCTTTAGGCGAGTATGGTGACAACCTAACCACCATGTACATGTTGTTTTTCCAATCATCACTAGAAGATCATGGCATCATTCCTCACTATTGTCATGTATTTTCAAAATCAATCAAACTTGACATAAACAAAACATGATCATGAGTTTGGAGCCTACTGGCGAATTTGTTTAGGTGTTTTTTGTTCTCGAGTTTTGTTTTAGGGTGTTTTTGCTTGGAGGAAGGGATATCTAACGATTATTGTTTTTGTTCTAGGGTTATTATTATTGAAATAATAGTTGATGTAGCTTTATCAATTAAGATTTGGAAAAATACAACAAAAGTTCTATTGTTCCGATGGTTGAGATGTTTGTTAGTGTTAGTAGAGATCTAATGTTCGAATCCAGTAGACTACATTTTACACGAATTTAATCCAATTTTAGCTCATCCAAAGTGTGCTTAGGTGGAATTATGACATGGCGTTATGGGATGCCAAGTGGATTATATGTGGCGCCTCTCTTATATATAATGTATAGATTTAATTATTTTATGGCAATCACACATGAACAAATTAATTTTGTGGATTTTTTGTGTGAATGTTTTGTGATTCTAGCACACCACTTCACGAATTAGAAGTGTATTCGAGGTATATCTAGAAGCTATAAATACTTTATATATTTAGAGGTAGGTTATAAGGACATTTCTTTTACAGTTTGTACCCTCATGTTTTTGGGTTTTTTATTTTATAATTTTGTTTATATTATAAACTTTGAAACGGAAAGTGAGGAATAAAAAGTATAAAGTTAAGCAAGTCAAAAGTATTAAATTGCTAAAATACAAAGAAAAATCGATAAAAATTTATGTTGATCTTGAACTAAAAAACAAAAATATATATTTTATATTTTTTTGTACTTTTCTTGTGGGTTAGAGAAAGTATGTATAATATAACCAAAAGTAGATTATAAGGACCCTAACTTTTGTAAAATTTTATTTTATTTTATTTTTGAGTAAATTGCATTTTGGTCCCTAAAGTAGTTTAGACCCTAACTTTTGGTCGAGAAAGTATGTATTCATTTTTGGTCCCTAAGGTTTAAGGTTTCGAAAGGTTTCGAAAGTCACGGTGGTCCTTATTTTGAAACGTTTGTTGCATGTTTGGTCCCCGATCAACATCAAATGATGAAAATACCCCTGTCTTCTTTTGTTTCTATTTTCTTTCATATTTCTTACATAAATGGTCCATGTCTTGTCTTTGGCTTTACAAAATTCGTCCGCTTTTTTTTTTTTTTTTTTTTTTACTATTACAATTAGTATTATTTTTTAATTCAAAAATATTCAAAAATGTTAAAGATATTCCCAAAAAATTAATTTTTTTAAATATTTTTTTTAATTCAAGAGAAAAGTACAAAATATATTCGCCTCTTTACGCTTTTGTTCGGATTTTACGTTTCGTCCGCTTTTTATGTTTTCGTCAATTTTCTTTTATTTTCAACCGTTTTATTACGTTTTCATTGTTTTATGTTTTCGTCCATTTTTTACGTTTTCACGTTTCGTCCGTTGTTTTCAACCGTTTATTTACATTTTCTTTCGCTTTTTACATCTATGTCCGTTTTTACGTTTTTATACGGGTTTATGCGTTTTGTTCGCTTTTTATGTTTTCAACCGTCTTTTACGTTTTCGTTTTTACGTTCGTTTTTACGTTTTCAACTTTTTTTTATGTTTTCGTCCGTTTTTACGTTTTAAATGTTCTTTTACTTTTAGTCGTTCTTTTACGTTTTAAATCGGTTGTTTTGCATTTTCGCCTTTTTTTTGTTTTCGTCTCTTTCTTTTACGTTTTCGTATATTTTACGTTTCGCCTAACGTAAAAATAAAGACGCTTTTAGACGAACGTAAAAAAAACGTAAAAAACGTAAAAAAGAGACGTTTTTAGACGAAACGAAAAGAAAACGAAAAACGTAAAAGAGAAGTTTTTAGACGAAACGTAAAAACGTAAAAACGTTAAAAAGAGACGTTTTTAGACGAAACGTAAAAAAAAAAAGGCGAGAAAAATACATAAAAACGTAAAAAGAGACGTTTTTTAGACTAAACGTAAAAAGCGTAAAAAGAGACGTTTTTAGACTAAACGTAAAAACGTCTCTTTACGTTAGACTAAACGTAAAACGCTCTTTTCTTACGTTAGACTAAACGTAAAAAACGAAAGCGTAAAGAAAGAGACGAAAACAAAAAGCCGAAAATGCAAAACAACCGACGAAAACGTAAAAGAACGGACTAAAACGTAAAAGAATGACGAAACGTAAAAAGCGGAAAACATTAAAAAAAAAGTTGAAAATGTAAAAGAGCGGACGAAACGTAAAAAACGAAAAAATAAAAACGGACGAAACGTAAAAATCCGAAAAAACGAAAGAGACGAATATATTTTGGACTTTTCTTCGAATTAAAAAAATTATGTAAAAAAAATTTTTTTTTTTGGAATATCTTTAACATTTTTGAATATTTTGAATTAAAAAATAATACTAATTGTAATAGTTAATTTAAAAAAAAAAATTAAAACGAATTTTGGAAAGCCAAAGTAAAGCCAAAGACAAGGCAGGGACCATTTATGTAAGAAATATGAAAAGAAAATAGAAACAAAAGAAGACAGGGTATTTTCGTTATTGATGTTGATCGCGACCAAACACGCAAAGAAACGTTTCAAATGGCGATGGCGTCAGACTTTCAAACTTTAGGGACTGAACCTGCAATTTGACTAAACCTTAGGGACCAAAATGCAATTTACTCTTTATTTTTCTCTTTTATTGTTATTAAACTTAATAAAATGTTAGATAGTTTGTCATTATGCTTAATTAAATTCATATTTGTCACATAAAAAGACATTAGTACTCCTTATCTTCTGCACCATCCTTGACCATCACTTCCGGCTGCCAAAACCACCACCACTTTTGAGCGTTTTTTTCTGAAACTGTGAGTTTAGGTAAATCAATTAATCAACATTACATCACTTCAATCTACCATTTTAACTAACATATTCCCCCATCTATTAATCACATCCCCATATCCTCATCTCCATTGCCACCACCACCTTCGTTGACCGCCACCTCAAAAAAGACGATCATTAATCATGTCGGCTATCCTGTGGACATCTTGATTGGTAATGTCCGGCTCGAATACCATTTCATTTGCAACACTAAATGTTGTGTCAAACTCGATGTCAAAGGGAAGTAAATATTTCATTCAGTGTTTTTAAAATAGTGTATTTTGAACAATTTTTGTAACTATTGTGAGGTAATCATCTTAACATTTTAAACCCTGTTTTCACTTTTAATTCCGTGTATTGCATCCAAATAATCATTTAAGAATCATATTTGGATTTGGTATAGGATTGTTAATTTTGGAGTGAAATTTAGTTGGCCAGAATCTGGGTTTTCTAACCGGAATTTATGATGCGTGACTGAAGTTATATAATGTAGAAGGTGAAAATCGATGAAATGTCCAAATTACCCATAACCATGATGTATAATGAGTGGTTTACGGATTCATAAAGTATGATGAGTTTCAATTGTAAGTACATATAGTATTTATCAAGGTTGTCAAGACGGGATCCTACCTGCGATCGTTTCGTCTTTCAAGATCGCGATCGAAGATCGGATCGGGATCTTAAGATCCTACTCTAACGTTATTCTTAATAGTTTATGTAATTTTATACAAATCTACAAATTTAATACATTATAACCACAAAATACTATGAATTTTCATATAAATCATCTAAATTATGATTATAAAATGTTTAAAAGATTAACGTGTTTTTTGAATTCTACAAACAAACAACCCATAAATTTAGTTTTTAGTTTGAATCCGGAAAAAGAAGATCGGATCGGATTAGATCGAAGATCGTATGGTCAAGATCGGATCCTATAAGATCTTAAACAGAAAGATCCTATGCAGGATCCTCATTTTTTTTCTAAAGATCGTAAAATCGAAGATCCCAAGATCGTGATCGGGATCCCGACAACCACAGTATTTATAGTTTTACCCTATATGTAATGGTTGAAATTGTCTAACTTTTAGTTTAATAGGAATACATAAACTTGGTAAAACTTTAGAGACGTAATTTGCAGGACGTCATCGAATTGTGATACAATTCGTGCGTTCTCAAGTAAGATTTAGTCGGGATCAAAGAATATAACATTCTCGGTTGGCGAGAATCAAAAGCTCAAAAACTTTTATTTGTAATTGCCTATTGGCTATAACTTATGAAAACTTGATAAGTATTAAACTATTCAAATTAATATTATAAATGCTCGGATTTTAAGAACCTTTAGGTCATCCACAATGTAGTGATGTGGTATCGTTCAAACAAAACCTTTGAACGTCAGCTCACCATTTAGTAACATTGTGGTCTTCGTATGTTAAAAGAGTGTTCTTCTCTGCTTGCACCTCATTTATACATTTTAACACAGTATATTACTAAATCAGAATATCTTTGTTTTTATAACTTGGATAAATTGAAGGATAAAGTCAGATACCTGAACGATCCCATATAAACCTACCTCATATCAAACCAAGTTTACAGGTACCTAGTGACCCGCAATCCTTGATCCTTGCCGGAATGATCCATGTTGATGTGACTATGGGTACAAAACACCACTTTTTGGTAAAACAAATTTGCAATGCTTTGTCTCTTTAATCATATATTTCTATTTAGACTTACTTCAGTTTAGACAAATTTGACCAAAACCTCTAGCCAGTTACTCGAGTGCTTGTTTTGTTAATACTTCTTTCGTCTCAAAATTATTGTTCCTTTCGACCTTTCGCTTTTTACTCTTCAACTTTGACCCAATCTTTGTTTATATTACGTAATACTGATACAAAATATATGAACGGATTGAGTTTTAAATGTATTTTCATTTGGTATGATTTTTATCAAAAATTGTATAGCACAAATAAAAATATTTATAGTCAAAGTTGAGAAAGAAATACCGAAAAAGTCAATAGGAGGCAATAAGCACCACTGTTCAAAAAATATATGCTGACGGAAAGTATATATTTGGGCAAAACTTGTGTTTCTTTCTACTCTTAGCGTGAATTTCTTTTATATGGTTGAATACACACAACCTCAACCAGTCCATGCTAGATCGTAACAGATCCGCCAAATAAGAGTTAACAACATGTTCTTGTTATTAGTCGGCCAAAAGGTTA
The DNA here is from genome assembly GCA_022545495.1 of Chrysanthemum lavandulifolium. Lineage (NCBI taxonomy): Eukaryota > Viridiplantae > Streptophyta > Magnoliopsida > Asterales > Asteraceae > Chrysanthemum > Chrysanthemum lavandulifolium. The sequence goes on along the minus strand of CM040245.1, from coordinate 178,924,828 downwards.
AAAATTATGGTTACCCAAAAAAATAATAATAAGTGTAATTTTGAGTAATTCTGTAACATGAAACACTTGGTCGACACTCGACACACATGTGGATTGAGTTTGACCATTTGGATAAACCATATTGAGATGAAAGACCAAGAACAAGAAATTATGGGAGAAATGGTCATGTGGCCAAAAACAGACCGGAATGTTGATGTCTTTAAGCTCATGACACCATTATCTTGCATTAACACACTTCACATGAACATTTTCTACTTTTAGGCACATAAAAACAAATGTAATTTCTAAAGAACAAGGGAAGGTTCATGGTGTGTCTTTTATTGGTTCCACATGAGTCTCTCCATATAATATATAGTGTGACAGAAAGGAATAATGGCCTCATGTCTCTCTGTCCTCTTTGATCCATGGAAGAAATGTCCTTTTATGTGTGTATGTATCGAAATATATAGAATCCAAATATCCGATAGCATTCCCCCACTCGATAAACTCTGTTCATACACCTGTTATTAAGTTTAATGTTGTAACTGATTTTCCCAATATTTGTAACCCCAATATAGAGAATACATATGTGCATATCAATGTTTAATTTTCAGAACAGTCTATGTACTAACAATTAAGGTCAAAACAGGTTGTTTACTCACTATAAAGAAGCTGCTATAAAACACAAACACTGAACAATATGTTTGGCAAAGGCCCAAGGTAAATAAGTTTTGCATATAACACATTACTACGTTAGGCATAAACTACGTATACAAAAGCTACATACCTCAAGTCATAAGACAGAAGTTAAATTATTAATGCACATTTTAATGCTTGGTTATCACTCACAAATATTCATCTATAAAACATAGTGGTCCATTCCATCTACCCAATATAGCACAGTTTATATATGTCAACATATCGACAATATGGTCAAACCACATCCCATGTGCACCCTATACATAACATGTGGGATTTTAGTGTCGGGACCTAAACGTAAACATGTATGTACCCTGAAGTTTTTTTCCGTGCTTTTTTGTAATGCCAAAAAAGATAAACTTTTTTCTATTACTGAATCACATACCCTACTCTGGCTTTATAGATCTGCCGCCACGCGATGTATAGTATGGATCTAGAAAGAAAACAGCAATGACTTGCTAAAATTCTTTCTTTCCTAAAGTAGAATAATGATAAGGTTGAAATGCAGTGTTGCCATCTAATTTGCTTGTAAACATGTGCCAATCATGAGATGGTCCTTTTCCTTGATGCCAAAATACAACCATCAGCCAGTTTACTACACCTGCAGCCTTTATTATCTTATATTATCTCAAAACTTGTTTAACATATTCTTAATCTACAGACAGAAAATCAATTAACAAGTCTAATCATTATGAAAAAGCAAAAGACAGAAAATGACATTAGACATCACATGATAACTACTACTAATAAACTTGGTTTCAACAGCAGAGGAAGAATATAAAAATACTAACAGATGAGGTGTCCACATTACATTGGTCAATAAAGGAATATCGATGAATGGTGGGCACGAAAGCGTGGTAGTGTTTTGGGGGTTTAATCTTGATGCACATTTTTAAACTTTAGATCTGACTTTGAGTTTATAATATGAGGTTCTGGTGACATCTGTGGCCTGAAACTTAAAATATATAGTCATACTTGCCTTGCCTTCATATACTTAAAAGCCTCTCTCTTGTGTCTTTCTAATTCACATTCCAATGGAAAACCATCAGTTTCCTAAAATAGAAAGTTTCCTTCACAAACAAATAATGTCATCCTATATTCAAGAAACCACAAAAGGGACACAAGCTTTTTCAAATTCCAGCATTTGGAGCGATCTTAACGGTTCAATATCTTCATCGTCGTCATCACCACTAAACGGATTGCCGCCTTATTTTCTTGAAACCTTCTCACAACATAACCAACCTTCACAGCCTTTTGAACCATCTTTACCACCTTCACTAACAAACACATCAAGATTCCCGAACCTAAGCCTACTTTTAACTGAACCCAAACCTTCAACTAGTGTGCAGTCGGGTTCTAATGGCTACTGGTTAAGGGCTATGAAAACTCAGCAAATGAAGTATACAGGGAAAGGAATTGTCGATACTACTCTCAGAAAGACTTCCATTTGTTCGCCAGGGAAGCTGTTTAGAGGAGTAAGGCAGAGGCATTGGGGAAAATGGGTAGCAGAAATCAGATTACCAAGAAACAGAACACGGGTTTGGCTTGGGACTTTTGAAACGGCAGAAGAAGCTGCTTTTGCATATGATACAGCTGCTTATTTGTTAAGGGGCGATTATGCACACTTAAACTTCCCGAATTTGAAGAATGAACTAAAAGCTAATTCAATAAATGGTCATACTGCTGCTCTTCTTGAAGCAAAGTTACAAACTATATCATCTAATAAGAAGGTTAATGATCAAATATCACCACCATCCACAGAAATTACTCTATCAACGATGGAAAACCATGCGGATTATGAACTGGAAAATGAAAAAAGCAAGAAACCAGTAGAAGCAGGGGAATCAGATGTCGTGGAAGGGGTTCAGTTAAGTCGCATGCCATCTTTAGACATGGATATGATCTGGGATGCTATTCTTGTGTCTGATTCCTGACTAGATATGATGTTTTTCCTCCTTATAGCACAACTTAAAACTGCTTTTTTCTTTCTTTTATTAGAAGGTGCTACATTTTTCATCTTCTATTCCAAAAATGTTGCATTTTTGTTACTTTATATTTCTTAAATTTGATTCCAGTTTTAGTTTTTAGTAGGTTTCATTTTTTGTGTTAAAATATTTATTGTGAAAGTTTGACTTTATATTCAATTTTATATGTGATTCTTAATTGTGGTAGTCACTTTCAACTTTAGGATTTTCTTATGGACCCTCTAAATTTAAGCATCTGCTTGTGCAAAGTATTTGGACCCACATTAGGAGTGGACATCACTCTTGATATATGAGTTATAACTTTCTATAACCATTCAATTATTTTGCTTCGACATATAATGCATATACCTAGTGCCTATAGTTGTATATTTTGTTTTACATGTCACTACAGAAACATATCATTCTGAATAGCTTCACACAAATATCTATAAAAGCTCCATTTGGTAGGAAATAAACACTATGTCTACCGACATATTAATCTTACCAATGCAAACAAAAACATACTTAAACTTTAAAAGCAACGTGTGATAAAATAAAAATTAGCAAAAAAAAAAAAAAAAATCGAACTATTATTTCTCTTATGTCAAAATTGGGTCTAGATCAAGAACGGATCTTTTACCTTTGCGTACTTGTTTAATGTTCCATACCACCCAGGAAATACGGTGGTTGAGCGTCTTTAGCATTTTTCTCGACATTTTCTTCACTAGTAACCAATGGCCTGTTTTCAACCAATCCATCAAAATTCACCAAATCTTGCTCTTCGTTGTCAACTAATTTTGTTGTGTTTACGCCATTAATATCAGGAATTATTAGATCAGCATCAGGAATCTTTCCATCTTGCTTTGACTCGTTATCTTGGAAACATGCCGATTCATGTTCCGTGATTAATGGTTCATTCTCTTGGCCTGGCTTTGATTTTTGCTGAAGAGATCCACCAAGAAATACCGATTTCCCATTATCTTCAATACTGAACGATAATTTATTCAGCTTCTCCTTTGGCTTCATTTCTATGTCAAAATTTTCAGCTCCCATTTCAAGATTTAAGTGCTCCTTAGCTGTCGTTATCTCTTCGCCTTCAAAGCTGCTATTGTCATCCTCGCTGGAACCAGAATTCGGCTCGGGTTCATGAGAGTTTCCATGAATATTTTCAACCAACATATTTGTGTCCACCGTATAATATTGTTGTTGCAAAGGCATTGCATTGGTTAAAACTTGCTCTCTCTTGATACCCTCTCTATAATGCTCCATTTCGCTTTTGTACCGTTCCTTATCTATAACCGCTTTTTCCTGGTAAACCTGAAGCATCAAGCAATCCATCACATGTTAACACATGAAAAAGAACGGAATTTAGCTATTTTTATGTTGCATGCTCACCACTAGAAGCAGCAATTTCAACCCTTTTACTTGAATGGGTCAACTCGGTTAATGTTTTATCTATAACGGGCCAACTGGGTAACAAAAACAAGATAGCTAAAAAGAAAACGATTCAATGGGTTGGATAAGTTAAACGGGTCAAAACTTATTATTAAAATTAAAAAAAAAAAAAAAGAAAAAAACCTTTTATCATTAGTAGAATAGTTGACACGCATAATATTTAATACTTGTACGAAATTTGAACATAAAGTTATTTGGTCAACTCAGCGTGCTACCAAAAAGACGTTTTGACCCGTTTCCCAACCTAGCCGGCTCGCCCAATCTGACCCGGTACTCACCGCTTTTTCAGACTCGGTTAGTTTGTTCCACTCTTCGCCGATCAGCCTACTGATGCCTCTATCCTTGCCCGTGTGAACTAATTTTAGCCTGGCATGCTCCTCAGCGAAAAAGAAATTATACCCACTTCGGTTAGGTTTTGGATGAGCAGGATCCCTCTTTTTAATCTCAGATTTCTTCCTACGTCGACGCCTACGCCTAATGATGGTTGAGTCCTGAGTTACTACACCCTCGAGTTTTGGTATATCATATGATGGGGTTTGCACAGTCTGATAAAGAACGCCTTGTAGGTGCTCTCCACCTATTCTCACAGTACAAAGATACCCACTTTCGAATTTTCCATCAATTATACCAGACACAGGTAAGCCTATTGGTGATTCTGTAGAACCTGCAATGTTGCACTCAACAGTTTTGAGTCTTGTAAAACAATCTAAAAAAAAAAAAAAAAAAAAAGTTCCAAGCAAACAAAAATAATTTAAGGGGTCTTTGGATTTGTGCTTTCAAAATGATTATCTCATTACTGCGAGTTGTGGTTGGAATGATAAGTTTTATAGTTTGGATAAACTGATCCTCCTTCTGATTCTCATATTTGTTTTTAACATTCTGAAAAACAGAATATGCAACTGTTTATATGATTATTAGGGGGTTGAAAAACAATTTTGGATACTCGGTTTGATAGGTAAAATTAAAATTACCCAACGCCCTTATTTTAACTCCCATCTCACAAGATGTGTCTCCTTTTTTCATTTTATGCACTAAATTTTTTAACGCTTGATGCACTCAAACAGCTCCCTCAACCCATTTTATTACCGATTACTATCTGTGTCTGATTATTCAAAAATTTTAATTACAAACACCCACTTAACTACTGACATTAAGAATGTAAAAGAGATCATGATAGCAACCTTCAGGTAACGACTCTTGTTCTGTTATTGTCCTCTGTCTCTTCACTGGAGGCGGTTGAATTTCTTCTGATGGAGCCATCGGCTGTTTCAGAGGATTCATTTGAACTTCAAGTGATGGAAGCAATGCTGTACTCATTCCAGATGTTGAAGTGGGTGTTTTTTGTGTACTCTGCCAAGTATCTGAAGAGAACGACATGTTTAAATACGTAAACTACTAAATTACTGATGGAGCTTAAATGTAGGTATACACACCAGAAGGAACAGGAGTCCATGCTTTCGCCTTAAAATAATAAACTTGTTCAAAGTGGTGAATCAGTGACATATAATACTTTCGCAAGATAAAGGAAGCATTTGTAGCCGAGGGTGGAAAGCTGAAACAATTCGTCACATCCCTCCATTTCTTTTCTTCAAGAACCTTCAGTTTGATCAGGATAAGGAAACAGTTGATGAAAATGATAAAAGTCATTTTCCATGAAAATAAAAGTTCGTGAAATATAATAGCATGAAAAAAAGGGTACCTTTCTAATGCCTCCACAGAAGTGACCTCCAAAAATAGGCGATGCAAGTCTAGATCCCTGCCACCAACTATAGGAATCCTGCAACAAACAATGCAGTAGAATAAATCAATCATGGAACTGGGGAATCTAGGAACGACCTTACTTGAGTAACTCATAAAGCATATAAAATCTAAGAGGGTATATGCATCTGCATTTTTATAAGGATATTCAATGATCATTGATTCATTGAGATAACAATAGCAATGAAACTGGTTATCGAATATAGTGTTTGGATGTGCTACTGCTGTTTGAATTTGTAATAATAAGGTAAGTGCATATTTGAGTGTGTAAAAAAATCTGTTTATTCAAGAAAGCAACAGATAAAATGACCAAATGATAGTAAGAGTCTCGAACACTAAAAACTTATTCATGCAACTATTCAGTTCCAAAACTCAAATCCAAACACTATCGTTTCAGCAACCTTACTTCACAAAGAAAGGAACAGAAATAATTTTCCCTGATTCCACTAGCATTATGGCGCATCGTACTGTATGCATTGACGGAGCTTCCATAGGGCAGGCAGGGGTCATGGCCCCCCCAAATATTTGAGTTATTCTTAAAGATTTAGTATTATATTTGCAAAGTTATAAGTGATATGTGTGATTTTACATTATGGCCCCTCCAAAATTTTGAAAACCAAATACATAAAACGAAAGGTTATATTGCACATGCATGAAAGTCATAATGTACAAATATCTTTATAAATGCATGTACTCTACCATTAACGCCAAGATATATGTACATTGATCACATTATTTTAAAAGAATTTAGCATATCAAATTATCCAATGATCATGCTATCATCATACAGTATATAATACTAAGTTAATATCCAACTGTCTATAAACTATATATACAACAGATTTTATAGGCTTTGAATCGGCAATGTAACTATGCAAAAATCCACTTTGTTCTTGCAGACATGCAGACAACTTGGTAGTTTCCATCGTAAAAAATCGCTTAAAGGTTTGATTTAAAGCCTATAACCGGTGAGTTTGAAAACATCATTAAAAGTCGTCGATGTGGTTGAGTTTGTATTGTCTAGCGTTTATTTCTAACTACTGTATGTATTTTGTATTCCATGCTTTATTTATTATAACTAGATGGTGTACTAACGATTTCGCCCCCAAAAATATGTCCAAGCTCCGTCCCTGACTGTATGTCATGTATAGTGTACAACATCAACTTCACATAACTATTACGCTTTACTTAAGGGTTATAATGGTACAAGCTTACTTAAATTTAGTCCCCATGGTAGCATGGAATTTCCCAAGAGTATCCATGAAGAATTTAGGACTGGATATAACATCTTCATACCGGCAGACTGGAGTTGGATATAGATTATACTGCATATTGTCTTTGATTGGAACCGAGCTTTTGTTTTCTGTAAAAGAACACGCTGCCATTGCCCAGTTCAAAGCCACTGCTTTAAAATTCTCCTAATATGTCAACGACCCTGGTCCTTTACTAAACACACAAACAGAACAAAACAAACTCAATCCAAGATGTTTAACAATTCTGTTTCTCTTGACCCCAAATTTAACTAATGGCCTTAACATGAATGTAAATCAACGAAGAAAAAGATTTGATATACAAGACCAATAACAAACAAGTGCAGAACTGCCTTAAATTCATGCCAAAAGTCATAAAGAACATTGTCACATTTATAGAGTACATATTTTCCGTTTGGACCAAAAATTTTATATTTCACATTGTAGGATACAGTAATCTACTTATTTGATTATTTCAAAAAAGAGAAACATTCAAGACTAGCAGACCCAAACCAATTCATCATTTTATGAGCATCCAAAAGACAAGGTATCAACGAAGCAAGGAACAACCACTAATCCACCATCTTTAAAAGTTTCATCACCAACCATTTGTTATTTGTTCCAGAAACTGTATGCAAGTTATTTGTGACATAAAAAAGGCCCAAAACTGGGTACTATTTGCAGGTCTACATGCACCATATCTGTTTTGACAATCTAAACATATCAAATCTACTTTGGTACATAAAAAAATGTCATATGACACAATATATACATCTCTCAATGAATTTTAACTCGCAAACATAATAAATTCTTTAGCTTGCATATTTAAGTTGTCTAGCATTATCATGTTCCAATTTATCAATTACAGCAAACAGTGTAACTAATAAATGGATGTTTTTTTACGTAGGATTATATATGTCAAGAAAAAAAATGACATAAGACAGATCTGTCGTATAGGGCTATAATAACTAAAGTGAAGCAACAACATTATGAATTAAATCTAAAAAACAAAAAAGAAAAAGAACCCCTGGTATTATTATTAAAAACATTACACATTTGATGATAAAACAGTCATGTGGTCATGGTCATCTTAACAAACATATTCATGAATAAAAATGATAGAAAAATAATAACTCACCAAAGACAGTGACATGAAAGAATTTGCAGAAATGGGGTATAAAGCTTTTAATGGAATATGAAAGAGTTAATACTTTTTTTATATAGTTTATGATTTGTAAGATATGAAATGTTTGTATGTTTGATGGGCTTTTTGTATTAGTATGTTTATTGAGAATGATAATGAGGTTGAATGATTATTACTAAAAGTGAATTTACTAATTTGTTATTTAAATCATTGGTTTTAAATTCATAGTTATCGAATTGTGATGAGAAGATTACGGTAATTTGGTAAGTTTATTAACTAAATTATCTCGTTTTATTTGTGGGTTATTGTTTCTTTGTTTTTATCACCATTAAATTAAATTAAATTATCAAATATAATGCAAAAATAGGTGGTTAGTTATGATTTGGAAGTTACCATCTATGCATTTCTGTGTTAAAAGACTTGAATAATAGGGATTTAACATTTAAAGAGTATATAACTTTGTAACATTATCACGTATATCGTAATGCATATTTTACTCTTTGGTTAAGGACCAAAAGATCCACTATTATAGTGAGATATCATATATGTTTAGCTTACGAATGAAAAAGTCATTAAGAAAATTGAAATGTAACTAGGTACAGAATATTCACGTCCATATATAGTTACTAGATAGATAATACCTAAAATTTTAAAGGGATTAAGAGAACTTGCACACCAAGTTAAACTGTTGTATCTAAATAGGCTTAAAACCTTGGGCCGTTAACACATTTTAGGTGGTTGGCGAGTTACGGTCAAAGTCCATGTCTAGATTACTTGTTTAGGCCCGTTTGATTTTTGGATTTGATTTGAGCTTTTTTTTTTTTTTTTTTTTTTTTTTACGACATCAATTTATTAAAGAAAAAAGACTAGCAATGAGCTAGCATTACAAAAGAGAGATTAACCAATCAGTCCAACTACAAGACATACGACCTCTATGTTTAAGCCAAGGAAAAGAAAACATACGAATACTATCAAAAATGTCACTTTCCTCAATTACTAAGAGTTAAAAGTGACATTGTTACAATACCGTCAAGTGAATCACAAAGTAGTCGCGAATATGACATACAAACGACGCTTCTTTTCTCTAGAGACGGGCCACGAGCTCCACCAATCAAGCCAATGAATGTTGGAATAAAAAATAGGAAAAGAATTATCACACCACATGCGAACTATTCTCTAAATATTTTTGGCGACCACACATTCAAAGAAGATATGTTGATTAGATCCCACCATTCTGCTACAAGATGGGCAAGAAATCTTCGGAATTTTTATACCTCTAGGAGAAAGTTTAGACGATGCGGGAGCTTGTCTAACTTCAAGCGCCACAAGAAAATATTCACTTTACGAGGAAGGGATTTGTCCCATGTAGTCGAGGAATCCAATGAGGGCAGAAGATGATCGTCAATAAGATGACGTAAAGCGCCACCCGTGAAAATGCCCTAGTCATCCATAGACCAAACGCACTTATTGATATCGACTTGAACATTTAAGTGGGCGATCTCGAGTAGCAACTCGTTGAAATGGGTTGTATTGCGAACTCCAATGTTGTTGGACCAGTTCTAGACACAATGCCCATTAAATTCGGTCCATGGTCAAACAATTATTGTCTTGCTCTAATCGAAATAACCTGCTGAACCTGGAACTTAGAGGCGAGGGACCGAGCCAATGTCTTTCCAACCGCAACCCACTTGAAAACGAATGAAGTCCATAGAAAGGATATTGCTCGAATGTAAGTAGTTAGAAGAACCAACGATCTTAGCCCATAACCCGTTATGAATGCATGTAGTTACAAATGTTTGAAAGTAAATAAAGAAAAGGAAAATTTGTATTATTTTAAAATACGCATATCATCTTAATTGATAGAGTTGAAATATATATTTTAAATAAAAATAAAACACACGAGCAAAACACACGAGCAATCATATTCATTATGTGACTCGGAATTTTTGAAAACTTAAAAATATATATTTTATTGATATAGATAATCAAAACCCTTGAGACTACTTAGAATTGAGATTCGGGATGAAAGAGGCGTGAGTCCAAGAGAAAGTACCAAACAATTGATATTGGATACCTTGCAGCCTAAAGCCCTTTAAACCCACATACCAAACACACCCTTAGATCCTAACCGAGCACCTCTATTGGGTGCTGGCGATCATTCTAAATTAGCGTCTTTGAAGTGGTCTAGATTTTAGGACACCTTAATGATAACTTTGTCCGTTATACAACTTGAGCCCTCGCCGATTAGGTGAGGTGTTTTAAGGACACACGCGTATCTACATATTACTCTACATTGATATTGCATTAGACATAATAAAATTGTGTACCAACAAGATGGATAAAAAAAAAAATTAGCATTCAAAAATTTCTTACACACCAACTCATTTTTGTATCCAACAAATGCTGCATATGGTTTTCTGCAGTTTCCCATAGGAAGCCTAGAAATACACAATAACGAAACTGTCTTAATCCTACTAAAAAATGGTGATTACTTGATTGAGAAATAGATGATGCTACAAATGGTAATACAAAGTGTATAGTATAGAACAAGTGAATGAAGCGTGCAATTTGCAGTAATCTAAAAATGAATTTCGCCTGAATTATTACGAGTGTTTTAAGGATACAATAATCAATTCAAGAATAAAAACTTTTTCGAATTGATCTTTATGATGGATTTAATGCCATATATATAGCGTGTGAAATGATTGCAGCAACCATTGCAACTTTTCAAAAATACCGTTATATATTATAACTGCTAAAAGGAAACGTTGTATTAGTTTATTAATCGTCACATGAAAAACCTAGGGAATTGATATGTACACATATCAATTTGATTCATGCACATAAATACAAATGTAAATAGACTCTTATGCCCTAATGTAGTTTTAACCCTTTTCTATACCCTCATAGTGAGAAATTTATTGTGCCTCCTTTATGTGTTTACTGATAAAATAAACGTCCCCATTGAATCCTTCACATGTATAGAAGCACAATTGTTTGATTTATCTTTAAAATATTAAACGAATTGATTACTATGATTTTGTATACATCATGCAATTGCTTTTCATTTTATTACTATGATTTTATAATCCCAAACTGGAACTTGATGTTGTGACATTATGATTTCCTGTTGTGTACTTGAGTTTGTATGTATAACAGTATCCATACTTGCACATACATGACAAGGAGTTCCTATGAGATAGCTTTTGTTTCTAATATCCTTATTAGTTGTGCTATACTATGATGTATTCTGAATTAATTTACTTTTCTTTAAGTCAAATTGGCATTCTATGGATCATGTGTTAACAGATTGTGTTAACAACTTTATCTTAATGTGTTTTGAGGATAGGTTTAATGTTTGATGTTGTTATCTAAGTATACATTGGTTTTCATTTTCTTTTATTAACCTCATGAAATGAATTGACATGACATATGTCTGTATTGAGTCAATTTTCTAATTCATGGACACTAAAGCATACAAAATTGAGGACGAAGCCATTGGAAAAATAAATTACGGGAAGGAAACCACATAAATGATTTGGTGGAAGTATTAGGAAAAAATTAAACAATGACTAAAATATAAAGGAGGGCATAGTGGTCTATCTACAATTATATTTATGTGTATGAATCAATTTGATATGTGTACATATCAACTTCCAAAACGTAATCTTGGTTATTGAAAAATAATTTCATATTTTTAATTAGAGCCAAAGAGGCTCAAAGCCCATCTTTGACCATTTAATAATCTCTAGTATGCTCAATTAAGCATAATGATGCCTATAATTAACCATTAAGCCCATTCCATGGACTTCAATTATTTGTTAGTGATTTTGTGAAAAACTATATAATGATGCAAATGTTTCATTGTGGTAGCAATGTGAGATAAGTTTTTACTTTTATCATGTTGCAACAACATAAACCTAATTTTACCCGCACCGGTTTGACTTTTATCATGTTCCTCCACCGGCCATGGAAGTTATCCTGCGCCGACTCGAGCTATTCAAAAGGTAATTATCCGTGAATAGTCGGCTCGCAATGTCGGATATGAAACCGGATATACCAAAAAAAGCGATATAAAGCTACCGAAAGCCTATCGAAGAACATGAGACTTGGCGCATCTTTTGACCTAACCCGATCAACCCAATTTTGACCCGCGCCAGTTTTGACTTGCATAGCCCGCTCATTTTGCCACATCTACTTTGGACGAAAATTGTGTAAACCCGACCACCGACTAAGCATATACAACTTCTGTCATCCAATAACCTAAAATATTATAACAAACTTTGGTAACACAATGATAAATGTCTCCATAACTGCAAAACATAAGTTCAATGAAAACCTAGAACATGCTTATTCCAAAAGAATCACATTGCACCTACTTAATAACATCATATCTCGATTTGAAAATTTAAAATTCTAAGTGTTCTCTCTAATTTGTAAGTGTTGATACATAATCGGCGCGGGTTGGATTCGACGACTCTCCTTGGCGTTCGTCGTCTTCTCGAGCCCTAAGTAAACCTGTCAACAAAGAGAACCGTTAGGAGTGGACCCGAGGTCGTAGCCGGGGTCCACCTCCGACGGTCAAGTTAATGTCGGTGCGATGTGATGAGTTAAGGTTAGAGTAACTCGTCATCTTGTGTATTGTGTGTCTCGAGAAGGAGATCCACCATGTATTTATAGGGCATGGATTAGGGTTTAGCGTAGAGTGGGCATGTCTGCCGGGCCCGACCCATTCTGGCCCATCCGGACTATCGTCCACAAGCCCCCAAGTTTAGTATGAGATAGCGCATGGCTATATTATGCTAGACTTAAGTTATGTTCATGGCCGCGAGGTCCAATTAATCATGACGACATGGCCCGTGTGTGCGCAACTCAAGTGTGCGCATGGGACGGACCATATCTTGCACCCAAATGCGACGATGCGCGCACTTGGCCCATGACGTTGTCTGTTTAGCGCATATGCTAGGTTTCCGCCACGGTGTGACGAAGAAGACCCGTAAGAAGAACACGTAGTTCTATAGTTGGGGTAACGATGACATTGCGATTGTGAGAGTCTCACAATGGTGAAAGTGGATCCCGTATCTTTGCATCACGGGTAGGCGTACCTTTTGTACCCGATGCGACGCAACATGGTGCGACGAAGACGATGCTACATGGCGAAGTCTTGTGTTGTCGCGCGACAAAGAGGTGCGACGAAGGCGTGCTTACATAGCGAAGTGTCTGTTGTCGCGACAAAGAAGCGACGAAGACGTGCTTTTGCGCGCATTACATCCGTCTTTACAACCGACGGAGGACGTCTCCCTGCGGCAAGATGGTGCGAATATTTTAAATCCGTCTTTGTACCGGCTTGCAATACTTCTTACATACGATCGCTTCAAATATGTCTGCGTGGACGCTGGAAGCAATGGTATTATATACCCGGTAGCCCCCAAGTTTGATGGTGCTACTTGTGTAGGAGCATTAAACTTAGTTATGCTCACAAAACACTTAATGCAAACATTAAAAGTATATCTTTGCGAATCGCAACATATAAAACCTAATGAAGTGAAGCAATATATAGCACATAGCATATGAGCTTAACACATAAGAGAAGTAGCATTGCGAATTACCCTATCGCTAGGTTTTACAAGCTTCATAAATAATAAATTGTTTAAAAAAAAAAAAAAAAAACTCGGATGAATGTACCGTGACCGCGACTAATAGACGCAGATGGATATATCATGACCGCGTAGACTCGAACGTTTGTGGATGATCGCAGATGAACATAACATAACCACGGCCTTTGGTCCGGTGCACTCATGGCGATTGACTAGCATCGTAGTGTTTGCTCGTAGCTAATCTGCGAAGATGTCCAAACGCACGGCCTAACGCGGTAGATTTATCGTGATCGCGTTGTTCGATCGTGCAAACAAGCGCGACGACATACCAACCGTAAAAAAGATGTCTGCGCGAATTAATTCGCGGCTAAAATATAAAATAGGTCCGATCGTGCGGACTTTTCTTAGGTCCGATCGTGCGGACTGTTTCGTTTATATACGATTTATCATGTTTTAACATTTAGCCAAATCACATGGGTGCAAATATCATATTTACGAAAAAGAGATAAAAGGTTTAGAATTAACCGAACGAGATTAAGGACGATCGAATGTGACGTCGAGATGCTCAAAAACGCCATGCATGACTGCCCAATCTGACAAAAATAACGAGGGACAAACCCTTCTAACAAACAAATACGTAAAAGCACATAACTTTTATTAATCGTGGGTTCGTGTCCCACGGATGGCGCCAACTTGTTGATACATAATCTGGCGCGGGCTGGATTCGACGACTCTCCCTGGCCGTTCGTCGTCTTCTCGAGCCCTAAGTAGACCTGTCAACAAAGAGCCGTTATAGAGTGGACCCGAGGCCGTAGCCCCGGGGTCCACCTCCGACGGTCAAGTTAATGTCGGTGCGATGTGATGAGTTAGGGTTAGAGTAACATGTCATCTTGTATTGTGTGTCTGCGAAGGAGATCCAAGTGTATTTATAAGGCGTGGATTAGGGTTTAGGCAGAGTGGCCATTGTCTCACGGGGTCGACCCATTCTTGGCCCATCCGGACTATACGTCCACAGTAAGCAAGGTACTGTCAAAAAACAGGTTCTATAATCCATACATGGTACTTTGAACCAAAGTATATGAGACATAATACTGATTTTGGATATTCTGATCCCATCAACAAGTCTCAAACTTGCAAAAATTTGTCAAATCTTTACCCAAATTAAAAAAAAAAAAAAAAAAAAAAAAAAAAAAAAAAAAAAGTCTCGTTACAAGTCCCAATATCCCAACTATAAAATACCCGATGGAATTATTTCTCAACTGATGGAAAGGTGACTAACAGCGACGAGGTCCGATCGCCAAAAGAAGAGAATGATCGAGCTAGTGCTTTTTCAGCCTCAGTTCATTATTTCAATCACAGGTTTCTTACAAAAGTCGTAAACCAGGCTACAGGTGACAAACTTGCTAGTCTAGTGTGTAAAAGATAAATACAGATAAGCAAATCATTTACAACACTATTTAACTTTTGATAATCGCTTCGCTGTACAAGCATCACACATCAATATATGCAAGTCATAGTGCCGAGTTTGACTATTGAAAGTCAAAGGTAATAATGAATGAAAATTTAAAAAGAAACAATAAACATGAACTAATTATAAAACTGGAGTATTGCCTCTCCAGGTTTATTCAAAAACATACTACAGCAACTGAATCTAATATTCACAAGAAAAATTCACATTTCACACACACTAAACCAAAGACTACCAAGCTGTTTTAGATTTATCTTGATAGGGCACTACTTCAAGAGCTTTTTTCAGGTCCTGAAGATACACTTCGGCATCGTCTTCTCTTCGTGGAACTCTGCAAAATTATGATATTTCTTCATTAGATTCAACTGATGACATGCCATAGGTCAAATTAACAGGCAAAGTATGGGTACATGACAGTATGACACGCAGATACCGCTATCCAACAATTTAATTGAAATTGCATGCTAACATTACTGAAAATATAAATTTAAAACCCAACCAAAAAAATAAAGAAACTATTTTGCATACAAATTAGGTTGCAGATACTTGAACTTAATAAGCCTTTACTTTTAAGGGTTTAAATTATGATTAAATTTTTTTTGCATATTTGGTGAACACATACTTAGGCTCAGGTCTTATCCTACTTTTAGTGGTTTGACATTAAGATTATAAAACAAATACTAACATATTACAACTCAACTGTGAGAAATGAATATTAATCCAAGCATTACCCAAACGCACATTTTATGGTCTACCAGAATACAATCCATCCTAAACTGACTTGCAACATATGATTCATTACAAGACTGGATTGTGGATAGATTTTCTTAATCACTCGGGTGTCCACATAAGGGAACTAAATTCATTTTTAAGATACATAGAGCTCCATAAGGAAAGTTATGCCAAATACGGGATATTAAAAATTATCATTGCAGGAATTTTCACACAATTTATATGCAAAATGTCAAATTGTTCTACTAACAAAAAAGTCAAATCCACTTCAGTACCTTAGAGGAAGGGAGTGGGAGAGAGGCTTGACGGGCTGTTTTCGGTTCAGTTAGCATTCTGATCTCCTGAAGCTGGCAAGCTATATCTTCCAAAAGTTGCAACTGCAAGCTTTCTTTTTCACGATTATCAATGGAAAAGTTGAGCTTTTCTCTTCCTTCTTGCACGACCCTCAACCTTTCCCTCAGCCAATCCACTTCAGTGTCGAGTTTTGTACGTTCATTATCCAACGTTGATGTGGAATTCCTTCTTAAACTACTCTTTGAGTTTGAGCTCACAGGTGGCAGTCCAACACTACACTCTGAACCACTCCGGTTTTGATCACTTTGCTTTTTAGCTCCATTTACCTTTTCACTCGACTTGGGCCCATGGTCAATATGAACATCATATACACGTGAATCTGTTGCATCATCAGCCTCCATTTCCCGACTTTTTTCTTCGCCTACAATGGCTATAGTTTTCTCGGGCTCCTCTTCTTTTACCGAGTCAGCGACAGCATCTTCATATAATCTTGCATTTTTCATCAAATCAGGATCTTCATTGGAATCTTGATCATCTCCATGATAAAATTGATCATTTTCATGATGGGTCATCTGCCTATACGCTTCAACTTCTTTTTCCAAGAAATGTTTTTCCCTTTCTCTCCTCAAAACAATTTCTTTCATAATATTCATTTCTTCTTCATCATAAGCTGATTTCTCTTCAATCATTCGTTGGTACTGACGTAATTCCATCTCTATTGATGCTTTTTCCTCTTGTAAACGAAGAATCATAGACATTGCTTCGTCAGCAGCAGTGGCAGCAGCGTTTCTTTCCTTTTCAAGCTCAACATAAAGCGCTGCTCGAGTAGCTTGCTCATCTTCTAGTTCTCGTGCTAATTGAACAATCATGGAGTCTTTATCAGCTTCATTCACTGGAATCAATTTTATGATATCATTCAGGTTGTATGATTTCTCCACTAGGTGACTCTCCGCCTCATCTAATACCAATCACACAACAACATTAAACATCAAACTTTGGTGTTTGGCATTGCATTTTAAATGACTGTCTGATTTTTAGGGTCATGCAACAAAACTGATTCTGATTATTTACGTGTCATTTCACATGTAGTTTCTTATATAGTATAAATTCGGCAAATATTTAAACAACTGATTATCTAATTATCATAGCCTCAACAAACAATAAAAACCACATCCAAACATTACCTTATATGTCACAGTTAATTAGTTAATCTGATTCCAATTATTCCACATCATAGTATCACTTTCAAAAAGCAATGCCAATAAAAAAACCGTAAACACAACTTACACATAACGAAAATACTCACATGTACCAGCATTTCCACCAGAAGCGACAGAGCTGCCATCAAATCCACCACCAACTTCCTTATTATCATCATTCCTTCCTTGATCAACAACACAAGTAACCCAATTGGTAGAAGACGAAACAGAAGACTCTTTACCACTATCAAAACCACCCCGTCTCCTACGTCTGAAACCGCCCCTCATACGATAATTCAACCCCCCTTTTCCTTTCACATCAACTTCATTTCTAACTACTTTTCGAGCATCTGATTTCGAACTACAAGACGCCTCACCCTCACCTTCTAACTCCCTAAACCTATTACCATTATCCAAATTCACACCATCATCATTCTCATTACCATTATTAGTACTATTAGCTCTAGAGAAAATGGCATCAAATGGAAACTTTCTAATTACAGAATACTGAACAGATGAAACTCTCTGAGTAGGATAATCAACAAGCAAGTTTCTAAAAGTGGAAATATCATAAGCACTAGGTAAAGTTAAACCAAATAAGCCCAAAATCTTAATAGCAAATAAAGCAATAGCTGATCCACAAAGTAAGAAATAAGCTATAAAAAGATCAAGAAATGCACCCACTAAACTCTCAAATGTCCAAAAGCTTCTGTTCATCTTCTTCTTTTTTTTGTATAAACGATTCTTAATTTTCATAAAGGGTATCCATAAAACCCAAAATCTTGATAAAAAACCATTTATATTTCCATAAAGGGTGTCATAAAAACCCCTAAAATTGAAATTATGGGTTTTGAAAATCTTGATCAAGATTGTAACTTTTTGAAGCAAGATTGTTAATTAGCATAAAGGGTATCCAGAAAACCTAAATTTAAATGATTGGGCTGTTTGAAAGATATGTTTTTGATGTGATCTTTTATTTTCAAGGAAAAAATATAATTTTGGAAAAATAAAAAATAAAAAGATATTAATGTGAGATAAATTCGAATGTGATGATATTGTTTGCGAGTGAAACACGAAGCGTTGTTAGTGAGGAGGCACGTGCGATTGGTGTTCTGTATGTTTGTGAAAATGGCTAACCATTTGGCCATGTTATTTATTCACTACAGTACTATTTTATTAACATAAGTTTTATCAACGCCGCAAAAATCGTGAATCCAGAATGGCGGTAGAGACTCCAGTAATCAGAATCGGTTTAAGCGGGATTAATCGGTGATTAATCGGATTGGCGTTTTAGCGAGTTTGGGTATTTGGGTAGGTTTGAGTATTATCGAAAAGATTTTCCTTAAAACATCTTGTAATGGATATAAATAATGTATAAGTGATTACGTGTGTTCGGGGTTGTAAAATAACGAATTGGTGATTAATTGTATTGACATTTTTACTATAAGTAATTACATTTGTTCAGTGTTCGTATTTTCGGAAGATTTTCCTCGAAAAACATCTTTTAATAAATATAAATGATGATTATAAGGGATTACAACTAATTTACGACGAGTTTAGGGTATTTCGGTAACATTTCCATGTTTTCGGCAAGTTTGACCATCGTTAACCGCCGTTGACCATGGTTGACGGATTTGTTTGAACGATTTACAAAAATCGGAAAGGCCGGTGGCCCAGTAGTACCTAATAGGTGATTAATCGGCCTTGTAGACCTTTTTTTGCAACACTGGTTTTTATAGTATAAAACAAGAATGGTGTGCCCGTTGCGTTGCAACGGGTTTTGGGTAATATTTTTTTCGCAAAGTTAAGGGGCCGTTTAGTTGGTGAAAATTTTTTCATTTTCCCAGAAAATTTTTCATATGAAAAGGGAAAAACAGAAAATCCGTTTAGTTACATTTTTTTTCAACAATTTTCAAAAATGTGAATTCTCATCTCCAAATTTTGTTTTAGACATTAATCAGGATTTCAGCTTGCTTCTTATCTCATAATGCTTCACTTCATGTTCCGGAATAATCCGTCATTCATGATTCATATTTTTCATTTTGGCCAATTGCATTTCATGTATTCTTCAGTAAAGATTATTAGCTCCTCCTTGTATCTATTCTTATCTTCAAGACTCTAGACATCACCACTTAAAAGATAATAGCTCTTTGGCTTCAGGTTTCTTTCAAATGTCATCGTATTCACTTAAAGATCTGAAGAAAATGAAGTTAAAACTGTTCTTTAAGCATTAATTACGTGCAATATTTTTTAAACTGTGTAAAACTTTTTAACCTATTACTGTTCCAAAGCTGTTTACTATTTTATATACTGCTTCAACTGAGCTGTTTCACATACCCTTCTACTGAATGCCTTATGCTTTATCAATCGCTATTGCTTACACGTCAAATGAACTTATGTTACTAATTCCAGGTTACGAAAAAATCATTTAATTATAGATTTGTAACTCAGCTTCCCTAATATAGAATTGAGACCTTTACTAATCAGTAATGTTTACATATGGAACTGTAAGAATTGAGTAAAGCGCTACTCAATCACGTACAAAGTACCACTTGATTTCATCAAAACCACACAAACTGAGGTATACCTTATCATAGATGTAAAGTTTGATCCACTACATAATAGCAAATAAATAGCGTGACTAATTTTAGCTGCATGTCTCTCAGATATATATGTTGGTTGATACTGATTTTATAGTGACTCCCCTCTCTCAATTTGTTATCTACACAAGTATGCCGTTATATGATTTGGTTGAACAAGATCGTTTTGATAGTCTATTAAGTTACATTTACCCTTAATGTTCTCCCATTCAGAAAGTAGTCTATTTTACTATGTAGATCTACTTGAACTCAACAGTTTATACCATTACTATCTTATTTTCAATTTTACAACCCATTCACTACATTAGATGTTGAGAATCTAAAACCTTCGTAAGATTTTTGTAGTTTATTTCTACTGATCTACTGATTTGCATTTTTCTGATTTGAAATGTTTAGACTTTTGATACTGATTCATGCTGAATCATTATTATGTTTTTGCCAAGTATTAGAACAGTTTAATCAACCTATTATTAGAGCTAATGATAACAAGAGATCCTCCATTATGCATTAAAATTAATTAATAAAGCGACATTTACATTAACATTTAATCTTTTAAATAAAAATCCTTCTTTACTGATAAGAATTAAATATATAAGATTCAAACAAGTCGTAAATATTTCTGATTACATGGTTGAATTATATCAAAATACATCAGCTATTAGTACAATAGATTGAAGAATCATAGATAACAACTGGAATCTGCTGATTTCCTACTGAGTCTCATGAAGCTAAATCGATGGATATGATCTGCAATTTTATATGAAGACATTATATGAAGATCATGAACAATTTGATACTGTATGTAGTGTTAAATTAATAATAGTCAATGCTATTTGAATATAAAATGTTAATTAAAAATAAACTATGATGAGTAAATTGTATACAGCAAAGACATCAATATCAGTCTCAAAACTTTTACATTCAAACTCACGTTATCAGTCATAACTTCAAAAGAAAGAAAGATCATTTTCCTGATAACATGAATAGCATAACATGTACAGACAGAGCTCCTTCAAATTCAGATTTGATCATAATATTTGCAGTTATCTGAAAGTTAGTTTCCTGCAAAATAACAATGCGTAAATATATGGATGAATTGAACATCAAATGCTATAATGCATACATCCAAAAGTATAATGTAATTTTATAATGCAATAATTAGAATTGACATGATCATATAAATAATACAGTTACAACTTAAATTATTACTCATGCTTTGAATAATTAATATATAAACTAGTTAGGAAACGTTTTAAGTTTATCAAAATAAAATGATTTAGTTCTGAATGAAAACTTTAGTTATTCGTTATACTTAATTCAGAACTAAACGGAGATTTTAAGCAGATAAAATCTGTTCAATTCCAAAATGCCATTCTGATGTATTTGACTAAACATATAGAATAATGGTCAATTAAATTCAAGTTATGTATAATAGTCAACATTACATATTAGAAAGGATATAAAATTTTCCTGTATAGATTTAAGATACAAAGATTTAATTGACACTCATAGTCAGACTGCCACAATTAATATGCATGTACTCACCAAGATTAACGAAAAATCATTGTACAATTAAAATAATCATGATTTACAATTCTGCCAAATTAGACCTACATATACTAAACAACAAAAGAATATAAACAACATAAAGACAATTAATATTTACCAAATTCAATATGCTATCATTTATGCAAGAAATTGTCTACATGAACAATTTATAATTAATTTAGCATATCTAAAATTTGTATTTATAGATCATATTTCAGGCAATTTATAATATTGTATAATACTACATAAAAATGACAACTATTCAAATGCAAAACTATTCATCCACTTTTGCAGATAAATTTGACCACAGTAGAATATCCGAACTCGTGACTTAAACTTGCTTTGTAACAAAGAGCGGTGCCGAGTTCATGCCCTTTGAATCCTAAGTACTCTATACTCTTCATCCAACCAACCATCAAGTATAAGGCGTACATCACCTCTTGAAAATCCACAATTCAATGTGAAACCGAGCACAACAACGTAACTCCTTAAAGTGATAGTTAACGGTCTTCATCCATCCACCCCGATTGCGGTAACTAGATTTCCAAGTCTTCGTCATTGTAAATGATAAAAGCTCAAACAAGGATCTTGAAGAATCTTCATCCAACAATCCCGATTCCTTGAGATATTGATCTGCATAACGCGTTCGAGTCAAAGGAAACTTCCTTTTCTTGAGCAAGTTTTCAACCACCTAGGCGTTGAACCAAAGCGTTGTAGTATAGTATTAGGGTAAGCTTGAGGATTGATATCATTCTCTAAGGAATAGGAGTGCTAGTGAGAAATTTACTACGCTAAGGTTGAGGTTGAGGAAGATTATTTTTATCTTTTATATTTTTTAGAAAGCGATTCGCTCGAGCGGTCTATCTTTTATTAGTCGACCACTTGTGAATGGTCAACCATAAAGTCAAACGACTCGAACAAAATGCAATTAAGTCGGAGGGTTTAGTGTTTCCCAGGTCGTTAAGTCCCAACGATTTGTGCGATTGAATAGCTAAGTGGGGTCAAATTAAGTGGGGTCCAGAGCTTAAGGCTCAAACAATGGTCGAAATTAAGTGGCTGTGGGGTCCATCGAGCTTAAGGTTTGAAGGCCAAATTAAGTGGGGTCAAATTGAATAATGTGCGATTAGGACAAGGTTTGAAGGCCAAATTAAGTGGGGTCCACCTGAGCTTAAGGCTCAAACAATGGTGAAATTGTCACACCCTACATGGGAGGCGAAACACGAGGTGTAACGGAGGAACATAAGCACAAGATAATAGAACATACCAACATTAATATTTAAAAGAAAGAGTACACCATTACAATACTAGTTTAGCAGTCATCGGCAAATATATTACAAAGTTTAGTTCCCAAAATATTGAGTTCTATTACATAATGATTTGTGGTGACAAGTGAAAACTTCATTATGCAAGACTTGGTAGAAAAAGCTTACTAACGATCACAATGAAATGCATGAGAGAAAAAAAAGCGGGTCAACTATGAAAATAGTTGGTGAGTAAACACGTTTAGCAAAATAAGAAAACTCGAAAGAAATAATCAAAGCTTTCGGTTGATGAAAATGGTCCATAAAGCAAAGGCATTGTAAATCCACTCGGCCCAAGTTTCGCCCATACAAAACTTGCAACCGTGTGTTCACAACCCTTGCCAAAAGTAGTATGTCTAAAAGTCAAGTATAAGCGGTCATAATAGTTCACAATATTGCACCACGTATATAATCATTCGGGGATGCTCCGATCATGGGAGACTTTGCCTTTGCTCCAACAAGGAGACTCCTTTGTCACTCAACCACCTAGGCGAGGTATTGAGAACGCTCCACCAATAAGGCGAGACTTTGCACACTCCAATCGATAAGGCGAGATTTATTGAGAGCGCTCCACCAATAAGGCGAGACTTTATAGTGATGCTCGAACATGGGAGACTTTATAGTGATGCTCGAACATGGGAGACTTTGGGTCAAGGTCATAACATGTACGGTTCAATAAATTCAACAAGTCATAAATTCGTAATTAAGTTCAAGGATTTGATTCGAGTTCACAAGTTCTAGTCAAACTAGTTAATAAAAGTAGTAAACAATTTAGCTCAAGAAAGGTTCATGCATTTAGCCCCAAAATATAGTAAAAGCGGAAAAAGGGGGTTGTGATTACTCACTTGGTAAACGGTGTGATGACAAGAGTGAGTACAGAGGTATAATGTGATGTGTTAACGGGACCTATTACGAATGATATGATATGCAATGAGTTGCAATGTAATGTTATGCATGCATTTCAGTATATTATTTATACCATTTGCGAGTTTTGAAAATAATACTTATCGGCGAAAAATACTCTTTTGGCGTCTTGACCCTTCAAAATCACTTTACAAGTTTTTACGTCAAAATGTCATCCTACAATGGTTTTATAATGATTTATAGTGAAATTTTCACTTTTAAATCGCAAAACAATGTCGTTGAATTTTCATGAAAGTGATAAAATGGCTTTGGAAAACTAGTCGTAAAATGGTGTCGTCGAGCGTTAGAAACGAACTCGACGGTTTTGGAAAGTTTGTATCGAAATCTAGAAGTTTCGGTTCAGGAGTTTTCGTCAAAAGGTCTCGAACATAGAGATAATAAGGGTTAAAGATAGTGATTTTGGCTAATTGTGGTGTAAAAGTGAGTTTCGGCCAAGTTTGAACATCCGTAAATAATTTATTACAACTCCGCTATACAAAGCGGACTTGTTGTTTTGAAAAATATGCTCGGTGATCTAAATTTTACTAGAAGACATTTTGTTCCAAAAAGTTTCACATCATAGTTAAAAACACCTCCAACATGGTCGTTTTAGTTACCGTAACACTTGTCTCGTAAAATAATATAGTTTTTGAGAAAATAATAGTTACTGCAAATTTTGTAAACGTGCATATCTTTGTCGTTTCAAATCCGTTTTCTACGTATAATCGTCCTTAGCTTCGTATCAAAGTATACTAATATATTTTGATGAGTCGAAATAATTTGTGAAGCTTAAGGCTCGTTTTGACTCATACAAGAAAAATATAGTATCTTGAAAATTACGAAAATTATATTTTCGTCGTCAAACTTGTAAAATCCATAACTTCTTCGTTATAACTCCGTTTTATCCGTTCAAGCGCCACGGATTCGTTTTAAAGTATATTTTCTAAATATCAAGGCCAAAAGGTCGCGCCCTACTGTCGGTTTTCAGAAAATCAAAATAAGGACAGAACCTATTTTATACGTATTGAAAATAGTTTTCTCGTACCAAACCTATTCTAATCCTTCAAATCAACTCTAAAACTAATCTAATCCTACCATACACCTTCTTAGGGTGTCATGGGTTCCTAATCACCATCAAGACCAAAAGTATACCAAGGGGATAATTATAGGATGACCTTAATATATATATAACTCTAAAATCAAGTAAAATGGTATAAACAACACAAATCATGCATGCTTGCTCCAAAAATGAAAAGATACATATGAGATGATAAGAAAACATGAAAATGATAGAAACATGCTTACAAGTACTATGATGAGGTGCAAAGAACCAAGGTTAGCCTAAACACCCTAGGTTTTATTTCAAAACCTTATAAAGAGTGTTATCTAGATTGTAATTACTTGAACTTGAGAAAAATTTTGTGATCCCTTCACCCTTATGGCTTGGACGATTTGGAGAAGAAGCAAAACCAAGAGACTTTGCTAACTATGTGAAACATTTGAGATACATGAATGAGGTGAAAAGAAAGTGTAAGACTTAAGTAAATGTACACATCAAAAATCAAAGACCATACCAATCAATAAATACATATCCTCCCCTTGAACCGGTTTTGGGGAGGTTTGTCCAAAATTTCTTTTTTTTTTTTTTTTTTTTTTTTAATGTATATACTTTGTATATAATTGGTGTAAGTAATTTTTGTAGGAAAATGTAAGTAAAGTGTAGATAATTGTAACTTTTTGGTACAAGTAAGTTTTTAATAGATCAAAATAGAATGTAATGAGATCATAAAAATTGTAAAAATACATTCCTTGTGAAATTTGAGTGATAAAATAATTATCGTATAATTTTTAAGAAACACGTCGTAATAATATAAATTTAACGATTTGTATCTGAAATAAATTTAAAACACTAGTTAAACTCAAAATATAGTTTTACAACTCAATGTAAGTATAAAAATATGTAGGGATCATTTTTGAAAGTAACGGATTAAATATTTAAAATAATAACTCACGCGATAACGTTTATTTAATATAAAATTCACGCGTTAAATGTGAAATGAAATGCCATGAATGAACTAATATGATGCATATATAATTTAAGAAATGACCGAATTTGAGAATTGTGGCGAAATAGAGGCGGTGGGTTGTGAACACAATAGAACCAAGAATAACCACTAGGGCCCACCGAGGTGGCTGTGGGACCCACCAAAGTGGTGGTGATGGTGGCTGTGGTAGTGGTGCGGCAAAGATTTGACAGGGAGGTAACACTCCTGCACTCACTTTGAAGCGTGTGGGGCCCCAATAAAAATCACAAAAATATAATAAAATACAAGCTCAAGCACAAGCTCGGGGACTATAATATAGTAAAGATGATAAGCTAAAACCTCAAAACAAAGTTATTAAAAATCTACAAAGATCGAGACCATTTCAAAATACAAGCAACTTTTGACTTTTGAGAATAAGAACAAAGTGACTTTTATGAACTTTAGACTTGATTTGTTCACCGATTATGTTGTATTGAGTTAATTAAAGACTAATTTAAAATGAGTCTACTAATTATGCACCAACATGAAGGATTTGGACTTGTAAATCCTTGTGATTAACTCTCGAGGATTGGATTTGGAATTTTGACCTTAAAGTGAACAAGCCACGGTTTTAGTGGTTTGGTGAACTATATAGACCTTAAGTGATATATGCAAACCAAAGTTAACAACAATAACACCTATTGTCACACAGTGAACACAGTCCAAACCAAACACCATTTGATGCTGACACTAACTTTTTATTTTCAAAGAAACTTATTAAATTAGACCTCAACACTGATTCCAATCTTCATTTTATGATTATAACGATCCATAAAAGCATAAAAGATCGACAATACAAGCATGAAACACGAGACATGAACCATATGCAATTTCAAGCGTGAAATCAAGATTTTAAGCAACAACCAATTCCAATGAACAACCTAGCAATCTTAAGTACTAAAACAACTTAAGTACACATAATAAGCATATAGATCAAAGATAAAGACAATCTAAATCACCCACAAGAAATGCAAAAACTTAGAAATATGCTTACAAATGAAATCCGGTGAAGATCAGAACCAAGGAACAAGAACTACTCCTACAGGGCTTACCACTAAGCCTCTAACCGAGCAATCCATAATTCACCTGCTCCAGCCTTTCTTGATCATCTTGTTTGAATTCGATTTTTTATCTAATTATGTGATTTTTGGTATTTTGGTTTTAACTCTAAACCGATTTTTATGATTTCTAAAAGCTTTCGGAAGCTTTATAGAGCTTATATGATCTATTTGAGTCCTTATCATCAAATACAACAACATACAAGTAAATTTGAGAATTTGAGCTTGAAAATGGCATAAACTGAATTCGTACTTGAAACTTGAAATTGATTATTGAAAAAGATTTACAATACACTGAAATAGCTTAACAAAGTACTTGAAAGCTTTTAGATACACTGGAAATTGGAAATTTGATTTATACGAAATACATAAACTACAATTATACTAGATATATCTTTTCTGCTTCTCCTTCCTTCTATTTATTAAACAAAAGTCTTCCTCTCTCCTCTCTGAGCATTTCTCATCAATAATGTGAGCCATTGGATGAGTAGACTTCATTTTAGCCGTTGATGGATTTTTGGCGCCAAAATACTCTTGCCAATTGGACCTGATGACTTGTAAGGAAGAAGAAGCAATTAATGCTTCTTGTTTTGTTGTTGAGGTGGAAGGGATAAGGTGAGGGGTTGTGAGCTGGAGGTATGGTGATGGAGAAAACCAGGGTGGTTTGGTGGAGCAGTGAGGAGGGAGTGGTATTGGAGGGAAAAGGGTGAGGTTGACCGGGTTTGACTGGTATTACAAATACCAGGGTGTGTTTAGGCTTTAAGCGAGAAATGGGCCAAGGGTTTGGGTTGGGTAAATAATACAAAGGTCCGTTTGTTTTGTAGCTTATAAATCACAAGGACCATATTTGTAATTTTACGAAAATGAGAATTTGGATGTGTAAACCTTCCAAAGTTATTCAAGGGTGAACTTTGCCAAGCTTCAATAGTACAAGGACCATAAAAGATAATTTTCTATTTTAAACTTCCAAGGACTATTTTTGCCAATTTTGAAACTTGAAGGACCAAACTTGTAAATTCTCAAACTTTTACCCAAGGATCATTTTGATAAATTTTGATTTTTAAAGGACTTGGGTTGACTTTTCTTCAAAACAAGTGCTCGGGACCGATTTTGTCAAGTTTTGAAAGTTGAGGGTGAAAGCGCCAATTATGCAAACTTTGTTCGTTTTCATACATTTTTAAACATTTTGCATCCGAAACATATAAAATACAATCCTTGGATATATTTTGTATTTTCTTTGCATATTTGAGTGTTTTTAAGTGTTTTGGCACTCGGATAAGACAAAAATGATGAGTATTTACACACTCATCAATCCCCACACTAAACTATTGCTAGTCCTAGCAATCTTTTATAATTTAATGGATTTAAGTCTCTTTACCAAAAGTCATTACTTACGAGTAGCCAATTGTTTGAGTTCAAGTAAGAACCTTGGTACAATGATAACCAAATGATTTTGAGCAAATCACCGACTTTCAACGGTTTGATTTGTCTTTACGAAGCCGTTTATACGGACTAATAACTCTTAGATAAAATATCTTTGGTGAGTCGATTACCAATTATGGTTTTCAAGCGCCTTTACCACAAGCCATAAACTTGCGGGCTAGCCAACTCTTTACTTTTAGGATATGGTGGTGAACACCATACAATTTTGGGCAAATTGCAAGTCGTCAACGGTTGAGATATCTTTACCAAGAGCCGTTTGCTCTGGATTAGCCAATCCTTTTGTTTATTAGACATGGCGGATGATAATCAGTAAGTGAGTAAGTGCAAACACTTACTCCAAAAAAATTTTGGCCAAAATGGGGAATTGGGTGGTATAATTACATGATAAAATTAGTGAGAATTCCCCCCACACTAGAAATGAATATTGCCCTCAATATTCAAAGTACCGCGTTATATCGAAACATAGAGCGAAAAGGGAAATACTACGGGCATTTTTGTGATTTTATTATTATTATTATTATTATTATTATTATTATTATTATTATTATTTTTTTTAATTTGGATAAAACTTATATACAACAATGAGGGCAACTCCCACACTAGGAGTGGTAGAAAGTAGAAAGAAGTCGAAATATGGGTGAAAACCCATATGGTGTGCTCTTTGTTTTGATTCCCGAGTCGCTAGCTTGACTCGATCCCTCATTCATTGGTTCATGGGGAAAGTTTGTAGATCCGGACAACCACGGGTGGAATGTTCTCTCCAAAATAGTGCTTCAATCGATGACCATTCACTTTAAAATTTGGACCATCGGGTTGAGATAACTCAATGGTTCCATAAGGAAATACTTTAGTGATGGTCGAGACCGGTAGATTTTAGTTTTCTGAGAAAATCTTCAATCTTGAATTGAAAAGAAGGACTCGATCACCGACGCTGTTGGCGCGGTTCTTGATTTTGAGTCATGAATCTTCTTTGTCTTTTCTTTGTAGATCAAAGAGTTCTCGTATGCTTGATCACGTAGTTCATTTAATTCATTTATTTGAACTTTCCGTGATCACCACCGTCTGAATATCGAAGTTGGCATGTTTCAAGGCCCAGTATGCTTTGTGCTCAAGCTCAATCGGCGGATGACACGCCTTTCCGTACACTAGCTTGTATGGGTACAGATGGGTGTTTTATAAGTCGTCTGGAAGGCCAGTCGTCATCTAGCTTATCCGACCAAGAGGCACGGTTTTAGCCTCATCCTCTCGAATTCTTTTAATCCTCGGTTGGAAACTTCCACTTGCCCACTTGTTTGGGGTGGTGCAGCGATGAGAGGCGGTGAGTTACACCATACTTTGCATGACTCTATCAAATGGTCATTGCAGAATGCGTACCACGATCAGCGATTATAGCTCGTGGAGTTCCAA
Source organism: Chrysanthemum lavandulifolium (assembly GCA_022545495.1). Lineage (NCBI taxonomy): Eukaryota > Viridiplantae > Streptophyta > Magnoliopsida > Asterales > Asteraceae > Chrysanthemum > Chrysanthemum lavandulifolium. The sequence continues at coordinate 178,894,945 of CM040245.1, read as the reverse complement.
ACCTAGCAAAAGAGATTTTAAGAATTTCACAACAACTCGGGCATCGTTGGTAGGCAAAGCTTTCGCTTCAACCCATTTTACAAATAGTCAACGCCACGGTATGTATTTATTTCCTCGAGATGAAGGAAATGGCCCCATAAAGTCAATGCCCCGGATGTCAAAATCTCACACACTTGAATGGCGTTTTGCGGCATTTCATTTCTTTGTGAGATATTTCCGTGACGTTGACAAGCGTCACGAGTTTTGACAAATTCGTGGCATCCTTGTAAATCGTGGGCCAATAAAATCCGGAATCAAACACCTTCTTGGCGGTGTAGTTAGGGCTATGATGTCCCCAGAGGGTCGAATGGCAAGCCTTGAGAATGTCATTGGCTTCGACCATACACACATCGCTGATGACTTGATCGCGCAAATTTTGAATAAGTAGGGTCGTCGAGTAATGTTTTACATCTTTAAAGAATTTGTTTTTGTTGGGACGACATCCCTTTCACCATAAAGTTACCATGCATGGTAATTTGCAAAGTCGACAAACCATGGGGTGAAGAGTCTCCACGAAAAGAAACCACATTGAGTGTTTCGAGAGAAATGTTCGTTTATTTCCTTTTCTCGAACACATCTGGTGAGGGTTTTCTAGACGGACAAATGATCGACCGGTTCTCGGCTCCTTTTTATCACGTATAATGATATCAAGTTCTTGCGGAGGAGAACCAGTAGAGCAATCTCGACTTTGCATCTTGTTTTGCAAAGAGATATTTGAGAGCGAGTGATCCGTATACACCGCATTTGGTCAAGATTAGGTATGGCGAAACTTCTCAAACGCATACACACGGCTAATAATTCTTTTACGTAGTGGTGTAATGGGTTTGAGCTCGATCGTAGTCTTACTCGCGTGGTGGATAATTTGAAATGTGTGGTTTCGTTGCCCGGAGTTGCACCGATAGCAAAATCACTTGCATCGCACATGAGTTCAAAGGGTAAATCCCGATCGGGGCAGCGAGAATGGGTGCCCGTAGCTTTTCTTTAATGTTTCAAAAGCTCGATGCGCTCGGTGAGAAGATAAAAGGAGCATCCTTATCAAGGAGATGAGTCATAGGCCGAGCGATTTTAGAAAATCTTGTATGAATCTGCGATAAAACCGGCATGACCTAAAAACTCCTAATACCTTTGACGGTAGTAGGATGAGGCAATTGGCAATGACATCCACTTCGCTTTGTCAACCTCAATCCCGTTTTGAAATCTTATGGCCTAGGACAATTCCTTCCTTGACCATAAAATGGCTCTTTCCCGGTTTAGACAAAGATTGGTGTCTTCACAATTGTTTGAGCATTTTTTCTAAATGAGAGAGACATGTTTGAAATGAGTCCCCAATGACGAGAAGTCATCCATAAACACCTCCATTGTTTCCCGATCATGTCATGGAAAATTGCCATCATACATCGTTGGAGCGTGCGGGAGCGTTACATAGGCCAAAAGGCATCGTCTGTAGGCAAAAGTTCCGTATGGGCGGTGAATGTGGTCTTTTCTTGATCCCGTGGATCAATGGGGATCTGAAAATACCAGAAACCATCTAGGAAACAATAGTATTAGTTCCTGCTAATCTCTCAAGCATTTGGTCCATGAAAGGTAGAGGAAAATGGTCTTTACGGGTGGCTTCGTTTAACTTGCGATAGTCAATACACACGCCATCCCGTAACCAATCGAGTTAAATTAACTCGTTTTCTTCATTGTGACAACAGTTATGCCACCTTTTTGGAACACGGTGGATGGGATCGACCCAAGGACTATCGAGATCGGGTAAATTAAACCCGGCGTCAAGAAGTTTGAGAACCTCCTGTTTGATAACCTCATGAATCTTAGGATTCACCCTTCTCGATGTTGAATTCTTTGGTTTGAAATCATCCTCCAATAAAATCTTGTGCGTACAAAATTTGTGGTTAATACCCTTGATGTCGGAGAGTCTCAAGCAATTGCTTACTTGTGCAACTTCAAAACCTTTATGAGAGTAGTCTTCTCCTCCGTTAAGTCCTTAGCAATTATGACGGGTAATTTATCATCACCTCCAAGAATGCATACTCGAGATGAGGAGGTAGGTCCTTAAGTTCAACCTCGGAAATTCTTGATGTAGATGTTTGTCTGGTTTGATTTCTTCAATCGTGATCTCTTTCGGAGGGAGTGGCGGTAATGGATCTTCATTTAACAATTGCTCAAGATAAAGGATATCTCCTCCGAATCATAAACGCCATCATCAATTCCGGTGGAATCGATTCATCATTAGCAAGAAACTCATCGATCTCTTCTAAAAGAAGTCACCTCCCTCAAACGGAGTAAGAGAGGGAAGAATCGGCAATAATTGGTTGAGAAGATGTGGTGGGATCCCCCTCACGAATTATGAAAATAACCAAGAAACTCTTGAGAGTACTCCCTGAAGCAATATCAATTACATCGATTCGATTAGCAGATTGACATCATAGTTTGAGGTATCTCAAGTTTGATCAAGGTTAAAGGTGACAACTTCATTACCCACGCGTAATGTGATTTCTTGCTCAAATACATCAATGAGAGCACGGCCCGTTCTCGGGAATCCTCGTCCAATAATGAGGGAACCCGATGATCGGCATCGAAGTCAACAACCACGAAGTCGGTGGAAAATGGAACTTTCCTACTTTCACAAATACATCCTCGGCGATGCCAAGAGGACGCGATATTGAGCGATCGCAAGCTCAAGAGTCATGCGGTGGGAATAAGTTACGGAAGAAAGTTTCTTCCATACTTAATAAGGCATCAGTTGATGCTTGCACCAAGATCGGCAAGGCAAAGCATTCAATCGTTCTGGAAAAACACAAGGTAGAAGAAATTTTCCGATTTCCAAGCTTCTGAAGCTTCTTTATGAAGCTCGCGCGGTTCTCGTTGAAGGAGTTTAGCCATTTCAACAGTTTTCCTTGTTGCTTAACATGTGTTTGAGAGTTGATGCAAACTTGGGCATCGGCATGATAGCATCCATAAAGCTTATGTCAAAATATAGTTCTTGGAAAATTTGAAAAATTTGTCCATTTGATAGCTTTGCTCATTTAAGCGTGATGGGTAAGGAATAGAAGTTTTGATTTGGGGTTTTCAACGGAGGTTCAAAAACAACTCTGGTTTGGATTGGGTTTCGGACAACTTGAGGATGGACATGTCTTTGTGCTCTGTGAGCTAGTGGGTTGCACTTGGTCCTTTGTCGCCTCAGTTCACTTTCCACTACCTTCGGAGAGAAGAAGAAGAAGCGTAGGAATAGCGGGTCCATCATATGAAGCACCACTTCGGTTGTGATCGCCTTTGCATCGCCCCTCGGATTAGCGATCGTGTTGCTAGGTAAAGTACACGAGCAGGGTCGATCATTTAAAGACTTCTTAATGTCGAAATCGGCTTACCAACAACCTATTCATTTCCTCTGGGATTTCATGAATTGCTTCAACAACTCATCGGATGATGGTCCGGTTGGAACAATGGGTTGATTTTGTGTAGGAAAATTTTGGCCTCTATTGTTTGGATTAGGGCCTTGATTTTGGAAATTTCTTGATTATTGCCATGAAAATACCACAGGTTGAAATTTCCACGACCTTGGTTTCTATTAAAATTTCCTTGGTTTTGGAAATTTTGACTTTGATTTTGAAAACCGTTATTCGACTAAAATTACCTTGGTTTTGAAAACCTTGGTTCGTTCTATTCGATTTTGATTACGGTTTTGGTTTGGTTGAAAAGGTGGTCGGGGTAGTGGTTAGGACGGTGGTTCGGGTCCATAGGAGCACGGTATTGGTTGCCTCTGAATTGGAAATCCCGCCATACAGCGTTTGCTTCAAAAGGGTTACCATCGGTGGCCATCTGATTGTAATAGGCATGGGGCCACCATAGTAACACATACTTCACTTTCTTAACTTCAGCAGGAGGTGAAGTTTGTGGAAAAGAAACTTTCTTTTGGTTGGAAGAACCAAAGCTTGAATTGCTTAGTGAGCTTGTCAATCTTAGCATCGGTGCTAGATTGACTCACCGTGATGAAGCGAAGGACCAACACTTGACTTGGGAAACAACCGGTTTGCTTGATGCGGTCACGGACTTTAGACTTGTTTTCAATTATCGCTAAAGCTTCTTTTACAGTTTGCTCAAGAAATTTCCTCCGGCGGAGGAATTGAAGAATCTTGATCGATTGACTCACTCCATTATAGAAAGTATCGAGTTGCATCAACTCGGAGAAACCATGGTGAGGAAATTTCATGAGCAACTCCTTAAAACGATCCCACGATTCTTGAAGGATTCATCAAACTTTTGTGTGAACTTGATGATTTCGTTTTTAAGACTCGTGGTTTTGGAAGGTGGATAGAACTGGTTCAAATTTCTTCACGTGTCTTCCATGTTTCGATCGATTGGGGTTGTTTTCAAGCCAATCCGGGCTTGTCCTCGAGGGAAAATGGGAGCGAGAAGAAGTTTGACGACATCGGTAGGGACATTCTTGTATTTGATGGTAGATGCAATCTTGTTAAACCATCGAATATGAGCATGAGGATCATCCTCTCAAAACCATAGAATTGACTTGAGGTTACAAGATTTAGTAACCCGATTTTGAGTTCAAAATTTTCACCACAATGGTGGAATAACAATAACATCTCCATACCCATCGATGGGTGCTGGAGAAGCTTCGCACATAGGACGTTCATCCGCCATGATAGCGGAAATGCGAGCGATCCGGATCTCGAATCGGTGATGGGCGAGCGTCTCTGGATCGCCTTCTTGGAATCGACAAGCTCGCGAAATGGGCTCATGAGACCTAGAAAGCGGTCGCATACACTAGAGTTAACTCTAAGAAATCTGAGTCAAGGGAATTATGAAAATGGGAAAGAAGAATCTCATTGGGTTTTATGGTTTTTTTTAAGAAAATATAAATATATATAGATGGTATGAACAAGGGTGAATATTCAAATCACTAATCGCTAAGCGTAAGACTATTAGCACGACTCCCGGCAGTCCTTAAAATTTGATTCGCTCGAGCGGTCTATCTTTTATTAGTCAACCACTTGTGAATGGTCAACCATAAAGTCAAGCATTTCGAGAACAAAATGCAATTAAGTCCGGAGGAGTTTAGTGTTTCCCAGGTCGTTAAGTCCCAACGAGTGTGCGATTGAATAGCTAAACGCGTAGTGATCGGGTGATATTGAGCAGAAAGGGGTTATGATTGATTACACTAAGGAAATTAAATCTAATAAAGACTTTGAAGTCCTTTTAATTCTATATTTAAAATTGTTTAACGATTAAAACCTAAAACGCATCGTTCTTGAATTTTACGTAAGCGTAAAATTTAAAACGTAAATTTAAAAGAATAAAACACCTACGGATATGAAAATGATATTTTGCAATCCTAATAATAAAAGAAAATTATTGGAAAATTAAAATTATTATTATAACTATTTATTTAATTATTATTAATTAAAACTATTTAAACTAATTAAATTTTAGAAAATAGAAGATGAGCAGTAAAATTATGAAAATTTCCTAAAATTATTTTATATTATATAAAGGCTAGGAAAAATATAAAACATGGTTTTACTTAATAAAATTAATTTTACTATTTAATACTTTAATATTAATTAATTATTAATTAAACTATTATTAATTATTAAAATACTAGATAACAAAGGAAAAATCTGAGAAAATTCCTAAAATACTTTAATATGACAGAAACTTAAGAAAATATAAAAACATATAAGTGCTTAATAATAAGTGAAAAGAAATTTAAAAAGCTAAATTATATTAAATAAATGCTATCACTATTTTTAAAGTTGGATTTTCTTGATTTTTCTTTTACAAAACTACTTTAAACCGAAAATGACAAACTATTTGTGAAAACAACTCAGCTAGGTCTCAATATTAAGCACTTTGGAATGCTTATTTGATGTGATTGACTTGGGTCAAGCATAAGGAAAAAGCTTGAAATAAGCTCTCGGTGAGAAAAGAAGGAGGATTATGATGCAATCTAGCTAAGTCGGATGAATTGAAACAAAAACAACAAGTAGCAAGCACTAAATAATTTGGAATTGCAAAATAAGCAATTAACCGCCATGCGCGGTCTCTCGAGACATTTTGGGACAAGGTTTGAAGGCCAAATTAAGTGGGGTCCACCGAGCTTAAGGCTCAAACAATGGTGAAATAGAGCGGTGGGTTGTGAACACAATGGAACCAAGAACAACCACTAGGGCCCACCGAGGTGGCTCGTGGGACCCACCAAAGTGGTGGTGAAGGTGGCTGTGGTAGTGGTGCAGCCAATGCCTGGGAGGTAACACCTGCTGACTCACTTTGAAGTGTGTGGGGCCCCAATAAAAATCACAAAATATAATAAAATACAAGCTCAAGCACAAGTGGGGACTATAATATTGCAAAAGATGATAAGCTAAAACCTCAAAACAAAGTTATTAAAATCTACAAAGATCGAGACCATTTCAAAATACAAGCAACTTTTGACTTTTGAGAATAAGAACAAAGGTGACTTTTATGAACTTTAGACTTGATTTGTTCTTCGATTATGTTGTATTGAGTTAATTAAAGACTAATTTAAGTCGAGTCTACTAATTATGCACCAACATGAAGGATTTGGACTTGTAAATCCTTGACGATTAACTCTCGAGGATTGGATTTGGAATTTTGACCTTAAAGTGAACAAGCCACAGTTTTAGTGGTTTGACCGAACTATATAGACCTTAAGTGATATATGCAAACCAAAGTTAACAACAATAACACCTATTGTCACAGTGAACACAGTCAAACCAAACACCACCGATCTGACACTAACTTTTTATTTTCAAAGCAACTTATTAAATTAGACCTCAACACTGATTCCAATCTTCATTTTATGATTATAACAGTCCATAAAAGCATAAAAGATCAGCAATACAAGCATGAAACACAGACATGAACCATATGCAATTTCAACTGTGAAATCAAGATTTTTAAGCAACAACCAATTCCAATGAACAACCTAGCAATCTTAAGTACTAAAACAACTTAAGTACACATAATAAGCATATAGATCAAAGATAAACAAAGAATCTAAATCACCCGTTAAAATGCAAAAACTTAGAAATATGCTTACAAATGAAATCCATGAAGATACGAACCAAGGAACAAGAACCACTCCCTGAGTGCTTACCACTAAGCCTCTAACCAGAGCAATCCATAATTCACCCCGCTCCATTTTCTTGATCATCTTGGTCAATTTCGATTTTTTTTATCTAATTATGTGATTTTTGGTATTTTGGTTTTAACTCTAAAGTGATTTTATGGTTTCTAAAAGCTTTCGAAGCTTTATAGGAGCTTATATGATCTATTTGAGTCCTTATCATTGTCACACCCCAAATTACGCTTTGCGCGGAATGGAATTCACGGGATTGATTGTCATAACATCACAATCACAGTTATATTGAGCGACCTAAAGTGTCGTTTGAAAAATACATCGCTTGATTTAATAAAAACATTCGAGTTACAAAGATAGGTCCCAAATGAAAGTTACTATATGCGGAAAATAAGCTTGGTACAAGTCAAACGATGTTTTAAAGAAAACCATAATATACATTGAGACAAGTCGCCGCGACTCTATGAGGTTCCTTAATCGTGCCATGATGCGAATGCCTTAATTACCCGAAAATACATTGCTAAAAGTGTCAACACAATGGTTGAGTGAGTTCATAGAGTTGTTGAAAAAGTTTAATCGACTACCACAAGTATAAATTATGTATGACAATGTCGTCACAAAATGATACAATTGCTATAAGTCCATGACACAGAAGCTTGGTGATGTTCGCCCCAACAGTGTTTGCCAAACAACTCAATAATGATAATGAAGTGAAATGCATCCGTCCGGTTGGAATCCGCCAACCCGGATGGAGGTGTCACCCTCGATAGATCTATCCACCACCACGCTTCTATGAAATTAACGGTTCATGTTCATGAAATGGGGACATTTAGCGGCAATGAGGTCACTTAAGCAATTTAATGAATTTGATATACTTGGCATCGTAATAAAATGATGTACAATGTATTCTCCCCGTAGGTTTGAAATAAGTAAAATCTTGAATAAATCGGGCTATGAAAACTCACTGTTGCAATGATAATGATGATATAATGGCAATCTTGAAATGAGGAGCAACCTCGACCGTGACCTATTATGAATGATATGTTCTAATGTAAATCATGAAACAATGTCGTGCATGCAAATCCACATGTAATCTATACCACTTATGCTTTTTGAAAATAGAATTTATCGTCGAAATATATGTTTATGACATCTCGTCATGTTATAAAATACTTTACAAGTATTTACGTTGAAATGATATCCTACGATAATCATTTAGTGATTTATTGTGAAATTATAACTTTTAAGTCAGTAAAATAATGTCGTTGAAATTTCATGAAAGTGACTAAAACACCTCGAAAAGCTAGTCGTAAAAAAATCGTGCACGTCGAGTGTTAGGACACGAACTCAACGGTTTGGGAAGTTTGTATCATTATCTCAAAGTTTTAGCATTTAAGTTTTTATTATTGAGGTCTCGATCACGGAGAAAAACATAGGTAAAGTAGGGTACTTGTATCCAAAATATTGTTTAAGGATGGTTTCGGCAATGTTTAAGTGACCGTATTTTATTCATTACAACTCCGCTAGACAAGCGGTCTGGACATTTTGGAAAATATACTTGGCGAACTAAATTTTATTAGAAGACATCACGTTATAAAAAGTATTACGTCAATGTTAAAAGCGACCCTCAACATGGTCCTTGTTTTGCCGTAATACTTGTCTATTAGAAATTTAATAGTTTTCTTATATAATAAAGTTACGGCAACTTTGTTAAATCACGTGTAATTTAATCGTTACAAGTCCGTTTTCACGTTTTATATGTCCTCGGAATCGTAATAATATATACTAATATATTTTTGATAAGTCGACACATTTTATAACGCTTAAGACTCATTTTTGACTCATAAAAAGGCGAGATTACAAGCTGAATTTTCTGTACCAAATATCTTTCGTCGTCAAACTTGAAAAATTCATAACTTCTTCATTATAGCTCCGTTTTAATCCGTTCAAGCGGCCACGTTTTCGTTTTAAAGTGTATTTTCTAAATAACTAGCCCAAAATATTTTACAAACTGTCGGATTTTCCAGATTTCATAAATAAGGACAGACCCTTTAGCAAACTTGTCGAAATGAGTTTTTTATCGCAAAACCTATTCTAACCACTTCAAAACAACTCCGGTTATTCTAATCCTACCATACACCTTCTTAGGGTGTCATGGTTTCATAAACATCACCAAAAATAATATATAACAAGGAGTAATTATAGGATGACATAAATATATATAACTCTTAAAATCAATGTAAAAGTGGTACAAACATCATAAGACTTGCATGTTTTCTCAATAATGATGAAATGAATATGAGAATGAATATGAAATATGATGATGAAAATAAAAGCTTACAAGTAACTTGATGAGGTTATTAGAACAAAGGGTTTTCCTAATCACCCAAGGTTTTATTGCAAAACCTTAATAACAAGTGATGCTAGAGTGATAAAACCTTGTCTTGAAAATTTTGATGATCCTTCCTTGGTCTTGGGTTTGGCGGTTTTGAGAGAGAAAGAGCAAGAGATTTTGATCTTTTATTTTTACAAATGAAGTGAAATGAATTGGATAAAGTATAATACACATAAACTTGAGATATTTGTAAGATTTCCTTGTGACTCACCCCTTGGTGGTCGACATTCTCAAAACAAAAAGAATAAATGCATTTAATCATAATCAAGTGGTTTTAAAGGTTGAGTAATGTGTAGTTAATTAGGAATTATTAGTAACTTGTGTATTTATTTAAGCATTTTGGGTAGCGTTAGCTAAAAATAAATTTTAACGGGTCAAGATAAAATATATTGAAGTCATAAAAATTATAAAAATGCATTTCTTGCAAAATTTGAGTGAAATAATAATTATCGTGTAGTATTTACGAAAAACCGTCGTAATTATATAAATATAACAATTTATATCTGAAATAAATTGAAAACATCGGGTAAATTAATAATATAATTTTATAGTCTTAAATTGAGTATAAAAATATATTAGGAATATTTATGGAAGTGTCGGATCAAATGTTCAAAATAATTAATTACTGCGATAGCGTTTATTTAATAGGAAAATAAACGTTTAATGAATGAATGCAAAACCATGCATGAACCGATATGAAATGATGTTATGTAGACTAAATCTAGTCTATATGAAATGTCCTCGATGAAATGTTCATGAATTCGCAGCTAAACCATTTAGGTTCTGCGAATTTTATACTAAAAACGTAATTTACGATAAATGATGAAATAGTGAAACTTTTAAAGTTTGTAAAATGACCTGAAATTACGAGTTGTCACATTCGCCCAACCAAAAAGGAATTCAGTCCCTGAATTCAGTCCATGTTAGGTTCTACGATGTTACTTGTGAAAAGATGAAGGTATTTGAGTCGCATTGGGTCGTCCAATGTTTTTTTTTTCCCCTAAATCGTACCACGCCATTCCAAGACGGGACTTCGAACATAATCTGTTGCCAACTTGAAATTCTAATGTGATTCGTTGTGAAGTGAGTGGTGAAAAACACATTATCAACGTATATCAAAATAACCGTAAAATTCGACAAATCGACCCTTTAAGAAAAAGGGTCAACGTGCCAAACCTCACGGTGTGATAAAAGTGATACCGGGAAGTGATTTCCCCGGGTCGTGTCCCAACGAGGTGTGAAATTGACGGGATCGTTGAGTTTTGTGATAAGGACTTGAATGTTTAAGCAATTTTGGATTTTGATTACACTACAAATTAAAGAACGAAATGAAAATAAAGCATGTAAAACTAAGCAAACACTAAATAAACTACGACTAAGCCTAAGAAACAATAAAACGAAGCTACACTAAGTCCTAGGGTGCTAAATGCAAAAACGTAAAAGCAGTAAAACAACCCGAGCCATAAGCGAAAAGTTTTGCAATTTAAGGGCTACGGTGTGAAACCAATTTTCCTACGATCTATTTGACTAAAAATGATTTTAGGAAAAAGCGGAATATTTTTTTGACTTTTAAATTATTTATTACGAATTAAAAACTAATTTAATCTAATTTAATTATAAAAAAATACTAAATGATTTTAGAAAAATCTGAAATTTTCACTAAAAATACTTTAAATAAAACTGGTTTTGAGAAAAATAAAAAAATGGGTACTGCTTAAGGAAATAAGCACTAAAAAACTAAATAAGCTACTAGGCTATAAACTGAACTTGGTACTTTAAATATTAAAGGTTGCAATATTAAACTTGAAAAGACCCTAGGGCAGTTGGTTTGAGTGTGTGGTGTTGTGTCTTTGAGCAAGAGGTCAGGGGGTCGAATCCCACCCCTGCACCTTTTTGCAAACTTTTTTTTTTTTTGAAAATTTCTTTTAGCAACTTAATTATAAGACTAAATAAGCACTTTTTTGTGAAAACAATTTTGACCAAACTTTGGAATAAGCAGTTTTACGACTGCTTATGTCCAACAGTGGTGACAAATAAGCAAGCCAAACACCCCTTTAAACAGATTTAGGCTAAATGAACTTATGAATAGCGGTAGGAATCATGCAAATAAGCATTTCAATACGAAATAAGCGTACAGTCGATATAAACTAAAGGGTGAGGGTGATAAGCGGTTGAGTATGTAACTAAAAGCAGGAAAAAGCGATTGATAACAAGCTATACTAGGAAATCTTAAGCTAGAAACATGGATATTTAAGGATACATAAGCACTAATAAGCAATCTAACCTAACCTATGGGACTCAATAAGCAACTAAGGATTCCTAAATAAGCTAGAGGGTTAACTAAAAGCACTAGATAAGTCAGTAAAGTGAATTCGCAGCCTGCATTGCGATGGTAATGCGATGATGTACGCAAAAGCGATGAACAGTGTGGTTTGGGATGATTTGAGTGTAATTTTAAGCTAAGCTAGACTATACCTAAGAGCAAAATAAGTAGTGACAACTAAAGATGGGTATGTGAGGTTGCAAGAAAAGTAATTTGGGAAAAATTTTGACTTAAGAATAAGCTAGAAAAAGCTGTAAAACAGCAGCTGTTGCTACTGTTTGGGTGAGCAGGACAGAAAAAGATTTGTGATTTTTTCTTTAGCAAAAACTTGTACACTTTGTAACCTAAACTAACACCACTTTAAAAACTTGCTTAAACCTAGAACCACTTTGACTTTGAGAGTCAAAGTGGGTAAACAATGGGTTTTGACCCGAAATAAAGCTTAAACCAAACACCCCTTTAATGGTGTTAAACTTGAAATAGATTTGAAACAAAACTTGGCTTGACTTTCTTGTTTACAAAACTGAAATGTAGCTTACAAATGAGTCTATAGAACAGTAGATAAATCACAATAAGCAAATAAGCACAAAAGTGCTTATTTGCATATAACGTAAGACTTGGCGATAAAGAAAATTTTCATTAACTTAAAAGATAAATTACAAGTTGAAAGCGAAACAAAACTTTAAAACTACTAAAACCTAAAATAAATCCTAATGCCTCCAAATGGCTACAAGAGCTAACTATTAATACTACTCTAATATCTTCAAAGGCTTGAGCTTGTGCTTCTTTGATATCATCTCGACCATCCATTTGGTAGGTACCCCGAGAGTAATTCGAGCCGTTCATGGAGCTTTTGAAGCTTGGATTGCCACCGTGTGCGCTTGGGATGAGGGGAATCTTGGGTAGTGGGTTTGGGAAAAGGTGATGTTGGGTAAAAGGGTCAGAAGCAGTTGAGTGTTTGGGAAGCAAAGGAAAGAGAGAGAGAAAGGAGTTTGGGGCTGTGGTTTCTAGGGTTCAGGTTTCCTTGGGCGGGAAATGGGGGAAGAAAGGACAGTGGGTTTGTTTATTTATTCATGTGAAGGGTGACCGGGTATTGATTTAGGTTTGACCGGGTATTGGGTGTTTATTTTGGGCCTAGATGGTATTTTGGACTAAGGATGGAACCAAGAAACCCATTTAACATTTAGGGACTAAAGCGCACATTCGAAATTCCGAGGACCAATCATGTAAATTATGAAATTGTAGTCCAAGGGTTGGCTTTGTCATTCTACAAAAGTGCAAGGATTTGAATTTGCCAATTTTGAAACTCAAGGACTAAACTTGTAATTTTCAAAAATTATCAAAAGGACCAAATTTGACAATTAAGAATTACCAAAGGACTAAAATGTTTATTGTCCAATTTAAAATGTCCAGGTGAATCTGTCGTTTTTGAAATTCCAGGGACTAAAGTTGCCATTTTTAAAAGTTGGGGGACTGAAAGCGCCAATTATGCAAACTTTGTTCTTTTTCATTTGTTTTGCATCCGAAACATATAAAACACAATTTTGAGATATTTTTAGTATTTTTATGCATTTGGTGTTTTAGATGTTTTGCATTTCAGATTGACCAAAATGATGAGTGAATCGCACTCATCAAATCCCCACACTAAAACATTGCTAGTCCCTAGCAATCTTTTGAGAAAACATAATGGATTTGAGTCTCTTTACCAAAAGCCATTACTACGGAGTAGCCAAATGTTTTAGTTCAAGGAAGAACCATGGTACACAGATAACCATGTGATTTTGAGCAAACCACCGACTTTCAACGATTTGATTTTGTCTTTACGAAGCCGTACCATACGGACTAGCCAACTCTTAGATAAATTATCAATATTATCTTTGGTGAGTGATTACCAATTATGGATTTTCCTTCGCTTTACCACAAGCCATAACCTTGCGGGCTAGCCAACTCTTCACTTTTTAGGATATGGTGAGTTGAGAACCATACAATTTTGGGCAAATTGCAAGCCATATAACGGTTTGATAAATCTTTACCAAGAGCCGTTTGCTCTGGATTAGCCAATCCTTTAGTCTTCTGAGACATGGCGGATCGATAACCAAATGAGAAAGTGTAAAACACTTACTCAAAAAAAAAAAAAATTTGGCCAAAAGCGGGAATTAATATAATTATATGATAAAATTCGTGAAATTCCCCACACTTAGAAATGAATATTGCCCTCAATATTCAAAGTACCGCGGTTATGCGAAACAAAGAACGTAAAAGGAAATACTATGGCCATTATTTAGATTTTTTTTTTTTTTTTTTTTTTTTTTTATAAAGATGTGGGCAACCCCCACACTAGGGTGGTAGAAAATAGAAAGAAATCGTAAATATGGGTGAAAACCCATATTGCATGCTCTTATTTTTGATTCCCGAGTCGCTAGCTTGACTCGACCCGCATTCATTGGTTCATGGGAAGTAAGTGGAGCAGACAATCTCCATCGGACTTTCATTCAAGATGTTTGGACAAACATTTGAAGCACGTGAAAGTTCCACACCGATGAGATATACATAGAACCGGCTCAAAATGATAAATGAAAATGCGGGGTCAAAGATAGTGTCTTCATTCCGAAGGAGTGAAGATGAAGAGAAATCACCGGATATTTGAGGAAAGGAAGAAAGGTCTTGATAACAATCAAGATCCATTCCTCATCCTCAAATCTGAGAATATCGGGAGGAAGGGTGAGGGTAGTATCATTAATAAGCAAACTCATACGATAGAGTACACCTTCCTCCAAGCTAATATCATCCTCAAGATCAAAATAGAAATGATCATGTTCCGGAAGAGATATGTCATGAGAGAGTTCACCGGAGAACTCTTCATGAAGAGAATCATTCACATGAAGTGATGTTGTGAACTCTTGTTCCATTGTGGGCTCATCACTATCCTCAATCGAGTATCAAAGAGTGGATTCTCGAGAATTGAAGTGAATTCGTAGTCGAATTCAAATAGAGGATTGGTGAAAGTAGCTTTGAATGTTTCGGAACAACGTGATCAACATTCTCATTTGGATTGTTGGGATAAGAAGTGAGTGAGCGATCATTATCAATGAGACTTTCGGTCTCTCCCGGATCGACTTTGAAATCAAAGAGTGGATTGATGTGAGTGAGTTCATCGGTGAACTCCTCATGAAGGGATCGACATCGAGTTGTGGAAGTGATGCCTCAACATACTCGATGTTTCCAAAGGAAGCACAATCGTCGCTAAAATCGGAAAAAGTTTCCAAATGATCATTTGAACACTCAAGAGGGAAAGAGAATCACACATATGATCAAGAAGTTCCACGTGACTCTCTCGGGATTGGGACAAGGTCCTCAACACTAGACTTTATGAATTCGTCCGATTCCTTTTCGTGAACAGTGTCAAGATGCTCATCCCCATGTTTAGAGAGTGAGTGGGAGCTTGGTGTGATAGCGATTATTTGAGATGGAATCTCAAGCTGGGAATATCAACCGACCGAGGGAGTTGAGAACTATTATCTATAAAAGGATAAAACTCTCCTCGTCATCATCATAAAGAGCTGCCTTTAGAAATTGGGAACGTCTTAGAGCTGCATGCTCTAGGACTAATAATTCTTCCCTAGATTGGCGGGCCTTTCGTTCTTCTCGTTCTTCGGCCAGCAATTCTCCTATGGTCTTTTCACCACTCACTTGATTCTTAAGGTTACTAATCATATCATCAAGTGTTTTCATTGTGGTTTCAAAATCTTGGGAGATTTCTTGAGACAACGGCTCGGTGGAGTTTGAACCGTATAGTCTTTGTGGAGGTTGGAAATTGTCAAACATGTGAGAGTCATGATTGTTACAAGGAATTGGGTTCCCCATTTGACAATCGAGTGAAATGGGGACCTCCATTAAGACTCACAACAAGAAACTGCTGAGTCCGGACAGTGAATCATATGGATTTTGGTTATAACCAAAGTTACGAGCATCACTGGAAAACTGTTCATAGACAAACGTGTTTCCGGATTGACACTCAAATCCTTGGTGAGGACCTCCACAAAATTCACAGCAGATAATGTTGATCATATGAAGATAAGTCGGGCTGTGGTGGGTAATTGAAAAATTTGAGGGTCGCTAAATGAGTTCGATTAGGATCATAATCAAATGAATTCCTCGAACCACAAAACAAACAACTCCCGTTATGAATATCATTACCACATTGTACACAAGTACACCAACGAGGGTGAACCAAGAGAGGCTCACCACAACCGACACAAGGAATAAGCGATTGCATTTGAGAGTTATGAAGAGGAATCGGTTTATTCAAAGAATCAACAAAACCAACATTGTGATCCGAATGACTATCAAGTCTCAAGAACATTCGAAAAATCGGGAGGTGGGACAAGTGGTGTGCTCGAGAGCTAGCAATTTCCACCACTTCCGTTATGGTCTCCGGTTCTTGAAGCGGGTTCATCGGGTTGTGGCGGATGGTCGGAAAAACTTGGAGAATCATCGAGAGTTATCGATAATTCGCACCAATAACAATATTTGCTTGCACCCATCCTTCCACATCGCTTGCATAAACAATCCGGATTCGACAATCGGTGATCCTCTTCCATACGGCTTTTGCGGTGGAAACAACGAGGATAATCGATCGTCGCCATGAGAATTAAACATGTAGAGGGTTAAAGAAATAGAATTAAGTGATCGAGAGGATACAAAGGATAGAATTAAGCGGCAAAGAGGGTAAGAGAAATAGAATCATATGGATAAGAGGAATGAGAAGATTATTTTGGATTTTGGATTTTATGAAAAGCGGTAACTTCACGAGGAAGGATCTTCAAGTCACTAATCGCAAAACTTCACGATATTGTCGCAACACACCTCCCCGGCAGCGGCGCCAAAATTTGATTCGTTGTGAAGTGAGTGGTGAAAAACACATTATCAACGTATATCAAAATAACCGTAAAATTCGACAAATCGACCCTTTAAGAAAAAGGGTCAACGTGCCAAACCTCACGGTGTGATAAAAGTGATACCGGGAAGTGATTTCCCCGGGTCGTGTCCCAACGAGGTGTGAAATTGACGGGATCGTTGAGTTTTGTGATAAGGACTTGAATGTTTAAACGAATTTTGGATTTTGATTACACTACAAATTAAAGAACGGAAATGAAAATAAAGCATGTAAAACTAAGCAAACACTAAATAAACTACGACTAAGCCTAAGAAACAATAAAACGAAGCTACACTAAGTCCTAGGGTGCTAAAACGCAAAAACGTAAAAACGGTAAAACAACCCGAGCCATAAACGTAAAAGTTTTGCAATTTAAGGGCTACGGGTGTGAAACCAATTTTCCTACGATCTATTTGACTAAAAATGATTTTAGGAAAAAGCGGAATATTTTTTTGACTTTTAAATTATTTATTACGAATTAAAAACTAATTTAATCTAATTTAATTATAAAAAAATACTAAATGATTTTAGAAAAATCTGAAATTTTCACTAAAAATACTTTAAATAAAAGCGGTTTTGAGAAAATAAAAATGGGTCTTGTTTAAGAAATAAGCACTAAAAAAACTAAATAAGCTACTAGGCTATAAAGCGAACTTGGTACTTTAAATATTAAAGGTTGCAATATTAAACTTGAAAAGACCCTAGGGCAGTTGGTTTGAGTGTGTGGTGTTGTGTCTTTGAGCAAGAGGTCAGGGGGTCGAATCCCACCCCTGCACCTTTTTGCAAACTTTTTTTTTTTTTGAAAATTTCTTTTAGCAACTTAATTATAAGACTAAATAAGCACTTTTTTGTGAAAACAATTTTGACCAAACTTTGGAATAAGCAGTTTTACGACTGCTTATGTCCAACAGTGGTGACAAATAAGCAAGCCAAACACCCCTTTAAACAGATTTAGGCTAAATGAACTTATGAATAAGCAGTAGGAATCATGCAAATAAGCATTTCAATACAGAAATAAGCAGAAGCAAGCTGATATAAACTAAAGGGTGAGGGTGATAAGCAGTTGAGTATGTAACTAAAAAAGGGAAGAAGCAGTTGATAACAAGCTATACTAGGGAAATCTTAAGCTAGAAACATGGATATTTAAGGATACATAAGCACTAATAAGCAATCTAACCTAACCTATGGGACTCAATAAGCAACTAAGGATTCCTAAATAAGCTAGAGGGGTTAACTAAAAAGCACTAGATAAGTCAGAAGTGGATCGCAGCTGTTGCGATGGTAATCTTGATGTGGTCAAAAAGCGAGGAGCAGGTGTGGTTTGGGACAGATTTGAGTGTAATTTTAAGCTAAGCTAGACTATACCTAAGAGCAAAATAAGTAGTGACAACTAAAGATGGGTATGTGAGGTTGCAAGAAAAGTAATTTGGGAAAATTTTGACTTAAGAATAAGCTAGAAAAAGTCAGTAAAGCAAGAATTTGTTACTCTTGTTTGGGTGGAAAGAGAGATGTAAAAAGATTTGTGATTTTTCTTTAGCAAAAACTTGTACACTTTGTAACCTAAACTAACACCACTTTAAAAACTTGCTTAAACCTAGAACCACTTTGACTTTGAGAGTCAAAGTGGGTAAACAATGGGTTTTGACCCGAAATAAAGCTTAAACCAAACACCCCTTTAATGGTGTTAAACTTGAAACAGATTTGAAACAAAACTTGGCTTGACTTTCTTGTTTACAAAACTGAAATGTAGCTTACAAATGAGTCTATAGAACAGTAGATAAATCACAATAAGCAAATAAGCACAAAAGTGCTTATTTGCATATAAGCAGAAGACTTGAAACTGATAAAGAAAATTTTCATTAACTTAAAAGATAAATTACAAGTTGAAAGCAGAAACAAAACTTTAAAAACTACTAAAACCTAAAATAAATCCTAATGCCTCCAAATGGCTACAAGAGCTAACTATTAATACTACTCTAATATCTTCAAAGGCTTGAGCTTGTGCTTCTTTGATATCATCTCAGCCATCCATTTGGTAGGTACCCATGAGAGTAATTCTGAGCCGTTCATGGAGCTTTTGAAGCTTGGATTACCACTGTGGCAGTTGGGATGAGGGGGGGAATCTTGGGTAGTGGGTTTGGGAAAAGGTGATGTTGGGTAAAAGGGTCACAGCAGGTTGAGTGTTTGGGAAGCAGTGAAAAGAGGAGAGAAAGGGAGTTTGGGGAACTGTGGTTTCTAGGGTTCTGGGTTTCCTTGGGCGGGAAATTGGGGAAGACAGGTTGGGTGGGTTTGTTTATTTATTCATGTGAAGGGTTGACCGGGTATTGATTTGGGTTTGACCGGGTATTGGGTGTTTATTTTGGGCCTAGATGGTATTTTGGACTAAGGATGGAACCAAGAAACCCATTTAACATTTAGGGACTAAAACTGCACATTCAGAAATTCCAGGGACCAATGCTGTAAATTATGAAATTGTAGTCCAAGGGTTGGCTTTGTCATTCTACAAAAGTGCAAGGACTGAATTTGCCAATTTTGAAACTCGAAGGACCAAAACTGTAATTTTCCAAAAATATCAAAAGGACCAAATTTGACAATTAAGAATTACCAAAGGACTAAAAATGTTTATTGTCCAATTTAAAATGTCCAGGGGTGAATTCTGTCGTTCTTTGAAATTCCAGGGACTAAAGTTGCCATTTTTAAAAGTTGGGGGACTGAAACTGCCAATTATGCAAACTTTGTTCTTTTTCATTTGTTTTGCATCTGAAACATATAAAACACAATTTTGAGATATTTTTAGTATTTTGATGCATTTCGGAGTGTTTTTAGATGTTTTGCAGCTCAGATTTGACCAAAAATGATGAGTGAATACGCACTCATCATAATGGTTTGCAACTTATGGAACATACTTCCAATATTTTGCGTCATATATCGACGTAGCTTATCTAGCTATATGTTGTTATTTGTAACTGATTTTTGATTTGTACGATTACTTTGTTGTTTCATGAATGAGTCATTGACTAGTGAGTTGGACTTTCCTGATTTTGAACAGTGAATGAGTGATTGACACCTCAACCTTAGAGTGTCTCAATTGGTGTAGTCAATATGTTCATGTGTTGACTATTGTTGTAAAGCAAATTGGTTCGATGAAGAATGATTTACCTAATCATTTCTAGAATATCACACATGCTTTGAGCACATCTTCAAATGTTTGAATTGTTCTCTCGCTCTAACCATTGAGCTGAGGATAATAGGCGGTACTCATGTCCTAATAGGTTCCATGGGAAGATTGAAATGATTATCAGGAGCCTAAGGTGGATCGAATAGCTTATAATAGGTACAATTGGAATTGATACCACATGTCTCATGCCAAATTTCAAAATGTTAAATCTGTCGAAAAGGACCTTATTGAAAAGAATAGATTATAGGTAACAGTTGTGATTCCTCGCGTTTCTCGTTCTAGCGAATGTCATGATTTGAATCTTACTTGCCTAAGGTGTTTAGTCTCCATGACTAAAATGTTTATTGTTTGATTATTGAAGTGTTTCCATGCTATATGTTGTCAAGTCACAAAACCTTAAATATTTAAGTAATGTGGTGTAGTGGTTTATTTTCAAGATTTCTTCCGATATTGAGTGCTTCTAAAATAGTTCATCACTAGATTGTCATCATGTCCGCAAAACATAGATATCAGGTGATACTATACCAAGGAATGTTTGTTCTAATCTCACTTGTAGATGAAAAGTCATCTATTGTCCGATATGTTCAAACCTGTTGCATCTCTGGATATAGAAGTGAGGTTACTTGGAATTTCTAGGGAACACAATGCCTTAGGGGAAGTTTATATCAATAACCTTTATTTAACCACATTTTCCTTTAAAGGAAGCTCATTGTAGGGAAGTTCAAATATTGTTGAGGCCATGTTTAGTGAAATGTTCTGTAGTCTCAGATAGAAGACTTGGTTGATCCCTATAGTGTTGCTTAGTATGTATTCGCTTCGTACTAAATCTTGTAACTCGGTCTAGCTAGTACTTTTGAAATGATATAATTTGACTTCTAGTCCAAAATAGTGGTTCGGAATGTCTCGTGATGTCTTTAAGATTTTTGTTAGGTTTTGAAAGATCTCGCTACCTACTTCTAGTCCTTGTGAAATCAAATCCTTTCATTGTTTTCTTGTATCGAGGAATCCTCCTCATAGATGGTATAGAAAGCCTTTCCTAAAAAGGTAATTCGTCAAATTCTAACTTATTGGTCGAGTGAGTGATGAATGACATAAGAATCTATAGAGTGGTAACAAAAAGAAATGTTTATGAACAATTTATCTGATTACAAAGCTTTGCTTTTGTGTGAAGATTGTTTTAAGAGATTTGAAATGATGCTTGTTACTTTCATGACATAATTCTTCCTGAATTATACATAGGTGATCAGGCCATGTATAATTGAGGACAAATGATGTGATGCTTGGTTTTGTTGAAATGATATTATGTTCCTCCGAAATTTTGAATGGTATTCAACGTTTTGTTTTGTAAGATAATGGCTCAATAATTTTTCAGAGTAACATGAAAATCGTTTCGCATGATGGTATTAGATAGTTGATAAAATGACTGAAAGCCGATCGATAGGGTGGTAACGAAACAACTTGGTTTTTAAAACTTTATGAAACAATGTTTCTAAGATGGTGTAGAATGGTTTGCAATATACTTAAGTGAAATAATGTTATGAAGTAGTAGCAAAGTAACTTGAAATAAAATTTGTTAAATGGTTTGTAGGATGCGCGGGGAAACCTCCTAGAATGGTAATAGTTTCCTAATTAGTCAAGAATAAAGTTGGCCTAACCCCTAGTAAGATAGTGAGGTATTGTCGCGAAATGATTGAAAATTGGGCAATTGGAATAAGGAATGAAATAAACAAAGGTTGTGATTATCGTGAAGATAATAAATGATAAAGATTACATAAGATTGAAAGGTACCTATTATCTGTTCCTGTTGATGGTCAAATCGTGTTTCAAGTGTAGGGGTAGTAGGCGGTCTAGCAGCGATAGCCCTAGAAATCTCACAGTCCTCAAACCTATGAGATGGTGTAGTGTTTATAGTCTTAGTGGTAGATGGTAATGGTGTATTAAATCATGCACGCTCCCCAAGCTGCAAGTCAGATGTATGAGTATCGTGTATGAGATGTGATGGTACGGATGATGCTCAAAATGATAATGATGAAAATGATAACAATGATGATAATGGAAATCCTTGTGGTGAGTTAAGAAAATAGGTCCATTAGGACTAAGCCTATAAGTTCTACCAATTGGTATGATCTGTCCCAACTGAATGATAAAAATTGTCCTGATTCTACAGTGAATCAATGGTGATCGTGATGGTGTAGGTGCAACTTCGTCCTCCTAAAAGGTTTCAGTGTCATCATCTGATGTTATCGGTGTTGAGTCAACTCGATGTTAAAATTGTGATAGGAATGACAGGCATTCTCCATGTCAAAGTGATGTGAGTATGATGGGATGGGTATTTGAAGGCATCTATGTGACAATCGCTTTTGAAATGAAAGTAAATAACTCGCAAAATGTGCGTATGAAACCGCATGTATAGTGACTATGCACTTGTGATGAAATGATGAGATGCTATGATGATGTAGTTATAGTCTAGGGTCAATGATGCAACCTAGTTCTCTATAATCAAGCTCGATGCCAATCATCACACCCCAAATTACTGCTTTGCGCCGAATGGAATTCCTGGGGATTGACTGTCATAGCATCACAATCACAGTTATATTGAACGACCTAAAGTGTCGTTTGAAAAATACATCGCTTGATTTAATAAAAACATTCAGAGTTACAAAGATAGGTCCCAAATGAAAGTTACTATATGCGGAAAATAAGCTTGGTACAAGTCAAACGATGTTTTTAAAGAAAACCATAATATACATTGAGACAAGTCGACGCCGCGACTCTATGAGGTTCCTTAATCGTGCCATGATGCGAATGCCTTAATTACCTGAAAATACATTGCTAAAAGTGTCAACACAATGGTTGAGTGAGTTCATAGAGTTGTTGAAAAAGTTTAATACGACTACCACAAGTATAAATTATGTATGACAATGTCGTCACAAAAATGATACAATTGCTATAAGTCCATGACACGAAGCTTGATCGATGTTTCGCCAACAGCAGTGTTTGCCAAACAACTCAATAATGATAATGAAGTAAATGCATCCGTCCGGTTGGAATCCGCCAACCCGGATGGAGGTGTCACCCTCGATAGATCTATCCACTCACTCACGCTTCTATGAAATTAACGGTTCATGTTCATGAAATGGGGACATTTAACTGGCAATGATGTAACTTAAGCAATGTAATAAATTTGATATACTTGGCATCGTAATAAAATGATGTACAATGTATTCTCCCCCGTAGGTTTGAAATAAGTAAAATCTTGAATAAATCGGGGCTATGAAAACTCACTGTTGCAATGATAATGATGATATAATGGCAATCTCGAAATGAGGAGCAACCTCGACCGTGACCTATTATGAATGATATGTTCTAATGTAAATCATGAAACAATGTCGTGCATGCAAATCCACATGTAATCTATAC
The DNA here is from genome assembly GCA_022545495.1 of Chrysanthemum lavandulifolium. Classification (NCBI taxonomy): domain Eukaryota; kingdom Viridiplantae; phylum Streptophyta; class Magnoliopsida; order Asterales; family Asteraceae; genus Chrysanthemum; species Chrysanthemum lavandulifolium. Next base: position 178,871,537 of record CM040245.1, on the reverse strand, counting down.
CACTTGTACGTTTTTGAAAATAGAATTTATCGTCGAAATATATGTTTATGACATCTCTTCATGTTATAAAATACTTTACAAGTATTTACGTTGAAATGATATCCTACGATAATCATTTAGTGATTTATTGTGAAAATTATAACTTTTCGTCGTAAAATAATGTCGTTGAAATTTCATGAAAGTGACTAAAACAGCATCGAAAAGCTAGTCGTAAAATGGTGCACGTCGAGTGTTAGGACACGAACTCAACGGTTTTGGGAAGTTTGTATCATTATCTCAAAGTTTTAGCATTTAAGTTTTTATTATTAAGGTCTCGATCACGGAGAAAAACATAGGTAAAGTAGGGTACTTGTATCCAAAATATTGTTTAAGGATGGTTTTCGGCAATGTTTAAGTGACCGTATTTTATTCATTACAACTCCGCTAGACAAACGGTCGGACATTTTGGAAAATATACTTGGCGAACTAAATTTTATTAGAAGACATCACGTTATAAAAAGTACTACGTCAATGTTAAAAACGACCCTCAACATGGTCCTTGTTTTGCCGTAATACTTGTCTATTAGAAATTTAATAGTTTTTCTTATATAATAAAGTTACGGCAACTTTGTTAAATCACGTGTAATTTAATCGTTACAAGTCCGTATTCTACGTTTTATATGTCCTCGGAATCGTAATAATATATACTAATATATTTTTGATAAGTCGACACATTTTATAACGCTTAAGACTCATTTTGACTCGTAAAAGGCGAGATTACAAAGTTTGAATTTTCTCGTACCAAATATCTTTCGTCGTCAAACTTGAAAATTCATAACTTCTTCGTTATAGCTCCGTTTAATCCGCTCAAGCGGACACGCTGCTTTTAAAGTGTATTTTCTAAATAACTAGCCCAAAATATTTTACAAACTGTCGGATTTTCCAGATTTCATAAATAAGGACAGACCCTTTAGCAAACTTGTTGAAATGAGTTTTATCACAAAAACCTATTCTAACCACTTCAAAACAACTCCGGTTATTATAATCCTACCATACACCTTCTTAGGGTGTCATGGTTTCCTAGGCATCACCAAAATAATATATAACAAGGAGTAATTATAGGATGACATAAATATATATAACTCTTAAAATCAATGTAAATGTGGTACAAACATCATAAGACTTGCATGTTTTCTCAATAATGATGAAATGAATATGAGAATGAATATGAAATATGATGATGAAAATAAAAAGCTTACAAGTAACTTGATGAGGTTATTAGAACAAAGGGTTTTTCCTAATCACCCAAGGTTTTTATTGCAAAACCTTAATAACAAGTGATGCTAGAGTGATAAAAACCTTGTCTTGAAAATTTTTGATGATCCTTCCTTGGTCTTGGGTTTGGCCGGTTTTGAGAGAGAAAGAGCAAGAGATTTTTGATCTTTTATTTTTACAAATGAAGTGAAATGAATTGGATAAAGTATAATACACATAAACTTGAGATATTTGTAAGATTTCCTTGTGACTCACCCCTTGGTGGTCGACATTCTCAAAACAAAAAGAATAAATGCATTTAATCATAATCAAGTGGTTTTAAAGGTTGAGTAATGTGTAGTTAATTAGGAATTATTAGTAACTTGTGTATTTATTTAAGCATTTTGGGTAGCGTTAGCTAAAATAAATTTTAACGGGTCAAGATAAAATATATTGAAGTCATAAAATTATAAAAATGCATTTCTTGCAAAATTTGAGTGAAATAATAATTATCGTGTAGTATTTAGAAAAACCGTCGAATTATATAAATATAACAATTTATATAATGAAATAAATTGAAAACATCGGGTAAATTAATAATATAATTTTATAGTCTTAAATTGAGTATAAAAATATATTAGGAATATTTATGGAAGTGTCGGATCAAATGTTCAAAATAATTAATTACGCGATAGCGTTTATTTAATAGGAAAATAAACGCTTAATGAATGAATGCAAAACCATGCATGAACCGATATGAAATGATGTTATGTAGACTAAATCTAGTCTATATGAAATGTCCTCGATGAAATGTTCATGAATTCGACTAAACCATTTAGGTTACGCGAATTTGATACTGTGAAACGTAATTTACGATAAATGATGAAATAGTGAAACTTTTAAAGTTTGTAAATGACATGAAATTACGAGTTGTCACAATCATCAACTACAACAACATACAAGTAAATTTGAGAATTTGAGCTTGAAAATGGCATAAACTTAATTCGTACTTGAAACTTGAAATTGATTATTGAAAAAGATTTACAATACACTGAAATAGCTTAACAAAGTACTTGAAAGCTTTTAGATACACTGGAAATTGGAAATTTGATTTATACGAAATACATAAACTACAATTATACTAGATATATCTTTTTCGCTTCTCCTTCCTTCTATTTATTAAACAAAGTCTTCCTCTCCTCTCCGAGCATTTCCCATCAATAATGTGAGCCATTGGATGAGTGGACTTCATTTTAGCCGTTGATGGATTTTTGCGCCAAAATACTTGCCAATTGGACCGATGACTTGTAAGGAAGAAGAAGCAATTAATGCTTCTTGTTTTGTTGTTGAGGTGGAAGGATAAGGTGAGGGTTGTGAAATGGAGGTATGGTGATGGAGAAACCGGGGTGGTTTGGTGGAGCGGAGTGAGGAGTGGTATTGGAGGAAAAGTAGGTCGATGGGTTTGACTCGTATTACAAATACCGTGGGTGTGTTTTGGGCTTTAGGCGAAATGGGCCAAGGGTTTGGGTTGGGTAAATAATACAAAGGGTCCGTTTGTTTTGTAGCTTATAAATCACAAGGACCATATTTGTAATTTTCAAAATGAGGAAATTTGGATGTGTAAACCTTCCAAAGTTATTCCAAGGGTGAACTTTGCCAAGCTTCAATAGTACAAGGACCATAAAGATAATTTTCCATTTTAAACTTCCAAGGACTATTTTGCCAATTATGAAACTTCAAGGACCAAACTTGTAAATTCTCCAAACTTTTACCCAAGGATCATTTTTGATAAATTTTGATTTTTAAAGGACTTGGTTGACTTTTCTTCCAAAACAAGTGCTCGTGGACTGATTTTGTCAAGTTTTGAAAGTTGAGGGATCAAAGCGCCAATTATGCAAACTTTGTTCGTTTTCATCTGTTTTTAAAATTTTCCATCTGAAACATATAAAATACAATCCTTGGATATATTTTGTATTTTGCTACATATTTGAGTGTTTTTAAGTGTTTGGCAATGATAAGATAAAATGATGAGTATTTACACACTCATCAGTAACTAAAGGTAAAATCTCGAGGTTTGGATTTGGGGGTTGGTACTTCTACCGATTACTCTACTATTCTAATTATCTAATCTAAGGGTAGTCTATGTCTTTTTGAAATGTGCTCGTATGATGATTAAAGATGTGTCTAGCTAGATACTATTACTCCCTAGTTACCTTTTATTGGTGGTTGAATTGTCACATCCATATTCTTAACGCGTTGTGTTTTCTAAGGTCGTAGGGTGTGCTTTTATCCCTAACTCTTTGAAGCTACCTTAAGGTTAATGACTACGAAATCTCTAGGATTCATAAACTTAACATTAAGGTTATCTTTGGATGTTTAGCCTACAATTTCACTAGTAATTATAAACTAATGTTCAACAAAGATTAATCAAGCATTAAAAACACAACGATGGTTTAAGCACTCCTAAGCCAATTACAATTAAGATAAGAGACAACCAATCAATAATTAATAACTAGGTTTCATAGATCTAAGCAAACACACAAGTAATTTAGCCGGACATGTTAAACATGCAAGCATACACACATTCAATTGAAGACATAATGAAATCAAGGGAATAAATAACTTATCTCGATGTAAAATAGGATATGAGAACCCTAAAATATTGTCCAAACTGGACTACAATCGTTTTAGGTTTTTAATCCACAAGTCTACCTACTACAAGTCTGAAAATCGAATTTTATATATAGTTTTACAACTGCGACGGCGTCATCTTGTAATTGTGACGCCGCCGATCGCCGCCATTAGGGTTTCGTCTTGCCAAGTCAACTTTGGGACGTCACGTTGTGGTTGTGACACCTTGAACTCGGCGATCGTCTCGAATCCGGATCTAGGCGTCGAGGAGAAAAGTCTTCGTGACGCCCTACTCTTCAAAGCTTGACGCCGTCGGTGTAAAATAGCAATTCGCCATCTTGGTCGTCACAAAATCGTGGATGGCGTAAGCCCTTTGTTTGGGACACCGTCAGTGCATTTCAAAGAACTTGAGTGTCTTGATCTTGACTTTAGCCATTTTCTTCACATATTCACTCCTTTTCGTCCAAATAAGCATCATTCCAGCATTTTGCCTTCAAAAGACCTAAAAAGTGAAAAGGAACGAAATTAAGCAGTAACGGATATAAAAGTGGGCGATTATGGGCTTAAATGACCCATTAAAAGTGTACGTTATAAATCCTTATCAAATATCCCTACACTTGGTATTTGCTTGTCCTCAAGCAAATGTGCTTTTGCCAATCAATTTATAAGTTAGGGGCATAAAGCAATGATTTAACATAATTCATAACAAGTATAAGCCCATAATAGTCATAACAAGCACGGAAATTATATACTAGCACCTCACAAGTGGTGTTTGGATACTCTCATCTCTCGGGTGTATATGAAATATATCAAATCGAAATGGAAGATAAACACTCATTAACCGGTCATAGTACATAGATTACCATAGGCTTGAGACTAGATCAAACTTCCACCGCTTTGGCGTAAGCACCTAGGAAAAACTATCTAAGAGGTCTTTTAAAGCGTTGTAACGTTAGGCTTACGGTAGGGAAACAAAGGGTTTGGTCGGATAGGCGATTTAGTGGTGGCAAGTCAAAAATCTTTATTTTACAAGCATGAGAAGAATAGCGTTGCTAAGCCAAGAATCGACTCTCTAAACTCTAGATAACTTTGAAACAAACAAACATAAATATAAAGATAGATGTAGGATGGTAGCCCATATGTTTTTTTTTCATTTTTTTTGTGCATACACTTTTACTCTACCATCCTCTACGATAACATCAAAATATAAGGGATTTATAGGCACATCCCTACACTTGAGTTTTTATCACTCTAACACTAATTTGACCCGAATTGAAAAGATCAAAACACTTGGAGTACATTATTACGTAAATAAAGGGAATTTGAATTTAACGTTCTTTCCCGTCACTCCATAAAATTTAACTTTACCCATGAGTCCCAATCATCCCAAAATTATGTACAAAAGATATGACTCGACTTAGCAACCATGCAAGTAACTAGATAATTGAACTAAGGGTTTAGTATGATAACAATAATGCACTAAAAGTGAGTGCATACAAGGTAGGCTAAGGCGATTTGGGTGTACATTTGGGAGTGGATTGTAAACAATGCTCTTCATTGATATTCCGGAAAACCGAAACATCACGAGAACCGCGAAAAGGATAGGCTCGAGGGGTTAACTAGGGTATCGTGTACTAAAGATGAGTACAACGCAAAGGTGTGGGGAATTACTCAACCGATGTAGAAGAAGTAAGTATAATACGGTATCAAACAAGGGTTATCCTAATGCCTCTTATCATTTAGTTATTCCTAACTACACAAGTGTAGTCTCAGTAGCTATCTCGGGATGCATCACAAAACAAGTTCTAGAATCTATTATACTACCGGTACACTCTCGAAGCATTAAAGGTGAATGCTTTAATTCCTACAAATCTAGGGACGAACCTCACATTTTTGGGGTGGAATTTGAGTGGTAAAGGGTTTTCGTGCTAGTCATATAATTTCCTATTCATGAGACGCTTTATTAAGACTAAAGACCCACTCGTACATGTCATGAAAAATTTTAAATTTGGTGCTAAAATTACCCTAACCGATATTTCTCATGGTTTATTACACAAATGAAATAGGACAAGACAAATGATCAAGGATAAGCATAGTTTCAAAGTTCTCGTTTTATTCTCCCTCCCTACACTTAAACTGAACATTGTCCCCATTGTTCCCCGAAAGTATCAAAGTTATGATAACGGAAGGTAATTAAAAGAGAAAGAAACTAGTACTCCCCTGATTAGCTCGGTAGGATCCGTGTGAAGTAGTGGTTAAATTCTTTCCAAGAAGAATGTATGCGTGAAAAGCCCCATCCAATCTTATGTTTCTTCTTCTTGATAAATAAAACCTGCACACTTTAAGAAAATAGACGAAACCTTCGCGTAAAATCGGTGGTAAAACTATATATGACTCTACTACACTAGGATATAATGCTTGTGGAATGGATGTTTACAGGTTTTCTAGAAAATTAAGACCTGAAAAATTCTTAAAATTTATAAGTAGCACAGAAAACGAGAGAAAGTTAGATAAGATGTTTCTGCTCCTCCTGACGCCGTCAGGTTATCCTGACAGAAACTGGTCTGCTGCGTTTTTCTGTAAAAAAATCTTGAAAAATTACATCTTTAGAATCTGGAAAAATTCCTTCAAAACATCCATTATGACTCGATACAAGCATTTGACTCTAACAAACACACACACACACACACACACACACACACACACACACACACACACACACATATATATATATATATATATATATATATATATATATATATATATATATATATATCTATACATTATATATAAGAGGAGGCATGCCACATAAAATGCCACTTGGCATCCCATAATGCCACGTCATATTTCCATGTCATCGGTTTTTGTCCACGTAGGCGACATGTTTTGAATCCTTTCATAATTTCGGATTAAATTTTTAGAAAAATAAAGATGCATGGGTTCGAACTTTACCTATTACAAAGATTAATAGGTATCTTAACCACTGAACCACATCATTTTTTTGAATGTATTATGCAACTTCTAATCTATAAACCCTGGAATTTGACTAAAAAAACCCTAAAGCCCATAAAAAACAATATACACGATCATACAATCAACACCTACACGACAAACATAACACTCCATTCTTCTTCCCTCCTCTCAGAAAAAACCCTAACGTGCATAGTGTTAGTTTGATCATGTAGTATCTGCTCATAAGTTTGTTAACCTCTATATGTTTCGTGATAACTTGGACATCGATCTCTAAAGGTATTCCTCTCTCGAAAAACCCTAACGGGCCGAGTGTTAATTTGATCATGTAGTATCTGCTCATAAGTTTGTTAATCTCTATATTTCGTGATAAATGGACAATGATCTCTAAAGGTATCATCTAATTCTCATAAGGATTTAAGAAAACAATTTTTAAAACATGGATCAACTACTTTATCAATATTTTTCCGAATCGTGATACGTTTCACTAATGATACGTTTATGAATAACAATGATACGCTTCAACATATTTTTTAATGTCTATTCATGTATGCCTCTTTGTATATGATGATACGTTTCACTAATGATGTATGTAGGTATGAAGTTGGTAGGCATAAAGCAGACATAATTGTATACGTGAACTCTCTCATAGACCACGAATGTATTCAACGATGCTTTATTATAATCGAATACTGATCTTTTCTTTTTCCCGCATCGCTAGAAGTATAGAGTTGCTCCAAGTAGTGCAACTTGGATGTTGCGGGTACCAAACATTCGAGGAAGTATACTTTCCCCTTTCCAAGTTCTAATAGCATAGCCGTCAAAATTCTACTGTGATGTATCTCTTGCGTATCATCACTGCCTAATCGAACAAAATCCATAATTGCAACATATATAAACTTAATTAGGAAATCACGACCACTCACCGTGGTTGACTGACTAACAAGCTAACCCCTAACAAATCTCGATTATGTGCTGTTATCATCATGGTTAGGGTTAGCTAAAGGCGCCGATGGTAGTGTAGGTGACGGTGGCTTGTGTTGGGGTGGTTCTAGAGAGAAAGAATGTGTTTATGTTGCTTTTCTTTTCTTTGGTCAATTGAAATGTTCGAAAGGAAACTAAATCCCCCAAAAAACCTTTTAGGCCCGTGTATTTAATTCTAACAGGTCCAAAAGTGTTTTGACATTTAGGCAGGTGGAAACTAAATTGACCGGTCTAGAAAAGTAGTCTTTTAGACCCGTTGTTTTCAATGCAACCTGTTCAAATGCATTTTTTATATTTAGACCGGTGGGAACCAAGTAAACGGGTCTTAAAGACTTTTTCACAGCCTAAATTGTCTTTTAGACCTGCGTTTTTTGTAAACGGTCTTTAAAAGGAGGTCTAAAAGATCCTTTTGTAGTAGTGTGAGGATAATGTTCACATACTTGTATCCACTTAGGTTATTTTTTCTATACTTAGGTTAGTCTTGCATTCGCCTCACGGTTCTCAAAGTAATCGAGGAGAAAAACTTCAAGAGAATCGAGATAGTGATGTTGGACAACCTCGGGTTTCTCAGAGACCAATCTCGGTAAATTCTTTATAAGCCTTTATAATTTAAATTAATTATTATCACGCTTGCATTCCTAATTATGTTGTGAGCAATACCCACTGTGTTCATTTCTAGCGACCATCATTTTCTCAATACCAATCGAACCCATGAACCTTTAAAGCCAAAACAAGTCAATATGCAATTCTTTGAACCATGTTAAGTCAAAAGAGTATTAATATGTCAAATTATATATTTGTCACAATCATACGACTACAAACAAGTTTGAGCCTTTGGACCCACCAGTGCATTCCTACAATAGGGATTATATAACAATCATACAACTGAAAACAAGTTTGAGCCATCGAGCCAAAAACACCCATGATGATTTGGACCGATCCACTAACCCAAACACCCATGTAAATGCAAACCCATTGTCACAAACACCCATATAACTGTAGAACCATGATACGAACCTATCCCATACTAGGCTCGTATCGATGTTCATAAGTCCAAATGTAGAACTCACTCAAAAAGCTAGCTTGATGAGAAGGGGACACTTAGACATTATAAACCATCGCCCAATCCCATACTTGGGCGATGTGGGATCGTAACAATACCCCACCCTTTGAAGAACCAACGTCCTCGTTGGTCACGGCTATGTTGGTCACGGTTGGCACCCCTCTTTGGGTCCAAGCCACCACTCCATAGGCCACTACTCCGAGCTCGTTGGTCACGGCTATGTTGGTCACGGTTGGCACCCTTCTTTCGGGTCCAAGCCACCACTCCATAGGCCACCACTCCGAGTGTTGGAACCTCGAAAGGTTGGGTTGGCTCTGATACCAATTGATACGAACCTATCCCATACTAGGCTCGTATCGATGTTCATAAGTCCAAATGTAGAACTCACTCAAAAAGCTAGCTTGATGAGAAGGGGACACTTAGACATTATAAACCATCGCCCAATCCCATACTTGGGCGATGTGGGATCGTAAAAAACCACTATCCCGAACACCCATATATTTGCAGACCCACTGAACCAAAGCCATATAACCGTAAAAAGTTGTCCATTCTTTGAGAGCTTGACTAATAAAAGCGACCTCGATGGACAACTTCGGCTTTTCATCCACATCATCTCCGACTAGACAAACAACACATTGACCATCTTCAACAGTCGAATTAGGATGACCAAGACCGGAGAGTAACAAATTCACTACTTTATCGTCTGTTAATAACATTGTAGTTTTTATTGTTATAATTTGTTTGTTTCATGGAAATTAAGTTGATGAATAGATTATGCAAAAGATTCATCCGTATATCAGCGTAAAATGCATCTTTATTAGCTGATGATTTACATTCTTATGCTCTATTTTGATGGAAAACGCAGACTCTGTAATGGCTTGAAATCAAAGCATGAGGAAAGCGAGGCCGTCTTTTCTGAGATTGAGGTTTATTAAATGAATGCATAACGGTATTTTGTATTTCCAAAATACTAACAATACTTTTCATCGAGGTTGATATCTCTTATGCGCACTATTGGCCGTGCATATTATGACGCCCAAGCTCATAATCAACAACTTTGCAAGAAGCAACCGAGAGAGATGATTGTAACATTAAGGCTAATTCTCTTTAGCTAAAGGCGTTTTATGGGCGGGTTATACGGCCGAGCATCGGGTTCATTTTCGCTTTTATTTTATATCAAGTGATTAGCTTGAGATCCAAACATAAAACTATAAAAGTTAGTTAGCGATAGATCATTAATTACATTACTACAAAGTCTACAAATATACTTGCACAAGTAACTAACGTGTTGAATATGATTTCAAAACTACGTTATTACGGTAATATCTAACTTTAAAAAAAATTAAGAACACTACACACTGCTACTCATCTTGATCGACCTTCGACCGTGCATGATTCTCTTAGCAACACAAGTTTAATGGAGGTAAACATTATGTTTCTTTCTTAAATATATCAAAACATAAATATATTCATATATATCAATACATACAGTTTGAGACTAGATCTCGAGCTCAAACTCCCAACGCTTTTTGTAAACAAACATTAAGCCATGTTTAAAAGAAGTCATTAATACTTTAACAACATCTAAAGAGCTTAAGATTATTCACGAAGCCTTGCATCTTGAGCTAGAAAGGGCCCGCCTTGGTGTAAACCAGTCATCAAAGACCAACGTCTTGACCAAACCGATGTCAACTACTTACTAAATCGCTTTGACGAGGAAAAACATTGTGGAAAAGTAAAGAAAGACGTGCAATTGAGTCCGCCATTGAATCCGTTGCTAATGAGTTGGATCGAGAAAAATTAAGATGACGATCAAAATCTTGAATAAAAACTTTGGCAAGAGTTAGCGAAAACTAATACAATGAACCATCAGAAGACAATATACCTTATTCCCTCATTTATTTATGGGTCGAGCGGGTAAAAATTTGTTTCCGAACTCATTTATTAATATCACTAAAAATGTGGAAAAAGAGATCTTTGTAGGTCTCCCCCCTGGTGTAGCCACCTATTTGAACTTGGACAGTTTTGACCCGTTTGAACCTAATCTGAGATACTGTAATGAACCACACATTAAGCCTTTTATAAGTTTTTTTCCAACTCAATGTTAGATTGTATTATTCACACTAGCTGTTTTGATTATATTTACAAGTATCGATAATTAATTACCAAATAGACTCATTTATAGGTATAATAAAACCGGTCATAATGACATAGATAGTTGGGTAACCGAGATGGGTTTGATTAGGATTTGGGTTTTATTAAGCTAATTTTGGAGGAGCCGAATACGGGGTGATTGTATTAGTGTGTTTTGAATTATGGTAGTTAATGGATGAGATAATGCGTGGGGTTATTATCTTTATTCGTTAATTGGATGATACAAATAGAAGCGAAGATAGATTTGATCCGAGTTTATGATCCGGGATTAGAGAAGTTCAAAAGGTGTGGTTTGCTTGAATGTTATTGTTGTATTGTGGATAGCCGATTGGTTACCGTGGAGTGATAAGGAACCGATAAGTATCGAGGTAAAGAGAAGTCTTTGATTTCTCAAAATGAACTCGAATCGTGCTAGAGGGCGCACATCATGGAGTTGTGAGTATCATGGTTCAAATCGGTAGTAACAAGGAATCAACGGTATTATCGCAAACGAGGGTGTAATAAAGATCGAATGATGGTAGTTTTTGGTCGAGCTTATGTGGATAAGCGACCATTAATAAGGATTTTGGACTAATCCTTAGCACGATCGAAAGAGAATGTGTCTCTCAAAATGAAACATTAGTCATTTAAATGCGATTCAAAACTACTACCGATGTGGTGGTTCTCGAGAGTGTGATTAACGCGGTTACTACATAACCGAACTTCCTAAACATAACTCAAGTCACCGATGCTTGACTTTTTGAGAATCCTCAATCACAATCCGACACCAAGCCATTCAACAACGCCATATCAACGATGTGGGCATAAGTCGGTTTGAGAATCGAATCCACGAACCATGAGTGAAACATAGTTCTTCTCTTACCGGGGAGTGAGTTAGAAGGCCGAGGTCATCACAACCTATGACTTAACCGAATGGGCGTCAAATGTCGAGGCGGTTGCAAAAGACTATGTCTCGTGAAGGAGTTTCTAAGGTTGGTTTTCCTTTGATATTATGTCCGCATTTTTCTAATTATTATATCATATAAACATAGCGTGTGTAACTATCAAACATTTTTTTTCTAGGGGATCGTGAAGTGAGTCGCTTGCATACTTCATTGGGAGAGTATATCTATATTTGAAAAGTTTAGGGATAGATGAAAAACATTTACGGTTCAGACAATCTCCCAAATGTGATGGATCACTATGCTGAAGATTGTTGGATGGCTGAAATCGAGAATTCTTTCGATTGGAGTGAGTGTGTTTGGATTGCTGATAGATCTCATGTAAGCTTATTAGCATGCTTGGCAGTTAATTGAAGTTTTGGATACATGTTTATTGAAGTTTTGGATACATGTTTTTGCCTAGGATAAAATTGGGGCGTCTCTTGAAGCAAAGAGAAACTGGCACAACCTAAAAAAGTGGAGGTAACTTTTGTGGATGTATAGTTGTTGCTTATGCTTTAAAATTGAGCCAGCTGCTAATAAATCATGTATTTGTAGAAAATGGTTATAAAACCCATTCACAAGGAGCTTCGTCCTGCATTTGAAGGTGACCGTATTAAGGTTGTTGAAGCACTTAAGGTAAAGCAATTCCCTCTCACATTACGTCTTGCAAAACTAATGTGAATATCAATAACAAAGATGGTTTCCTGGTAGTTGCAATCCATGTTCTTGAAGTTATCAATAACAAAATATGTTTGAACTGCTTTAAAATTTGGGTTATTGATATTTTAGTATTGTCAAAATTTGGCACGTATCATGGAATCTAATAAAATACTTACTAATGATGAGGATAAAGGGATCTTGTTCTACAAGAATAGGATTTGTTTTCTGGGTCAAAACAGACTGAGTGGCATGTTAGGAATTAGAAATTCCCGGTATTAAAGAGTCGGTCACCTCAAGTATATGTAATCGTTAGAAAGCTCGTAGTCGTAGTTCTTTTGAGTTAAGTAGTAATTTAGTTAAGTAACACCGTGGAGGACGGACGGGTCTTTACCATGTATGCGATCCATGCCCAAAGTGTGGCGATTGTGTAAGACTATATATACTCTCTACCTTCCAAGGTAGAGAGTTGGAGCTCATAATAATATCTTTCACTTTCTCTCACTAAGTTCCCTAAACCTCTAACTTTCTCTCTAGAATTCCATCTTATACGCCACCTTGTGTTATGGTTTGATGTGTATGTGAAAAGTTATATCTTACAATTGGTATCAAGAGCCATGGTTAGATCATATCTTGCACATCTTTGGATTTATAGTGGTTTTTAGGTGGTTTTGAGTTTGAAAAAGTTTAGTGGTTTTGCATCATTGGTTGATCTCTAGTGTTAAAGTTTGAATTTTGTTGGTACTTTTGTGTTTAGAATCATCATAAGTGTTTAGGTTTTCATTTGGTAAGCTTGAATCATCTTGGTTGGGTTGTTTTGGATTGAAAAGTGATGTTTATTTGGTTTTTCATGGTAGCGAGTTAGTTCACGGATAACCTTTCTTCATAGCGACTTGCTTCATTATTTTGTAGCGACTTACGAGTGTTAAAAGCTAGCGAGTTAGAGCTAGCGAGTTAAAGGACAAGTAGTGGACCTCCACCACAGTAGCGACTTAATGGTAGCGACTTGGTCAAGAGCGAGTTGCTCTTTAGCGACTTGTGTCTCTAGCGACTTGTGTAGCGTAATTGTCGCCAAAATTTGGTTAGCGACTTGGTCCGTAGCGCAGTTACTACTTAGCGACTTGTTTTTCTGTAGCGACTTGGGATTCTAGCGACTTGGGTGTCTAGCGAATTAATTGGTAGCGACTTAGTGGATTTGTTTCTAGCGACTTAGAGCTTTATCATCTAGCGACTTGAGTGATTGTTTACGGTTTCTCTTGATTTAGTAAAATCCCGTGAAAGAATCTATTTCCGGTTTAATCATTGAGTTATAAAATCCGTGATAATCGATAACATGTCCACCAACGTCCCCTCATCATCTCCATCGTTGCCGAGGATGTACAAGCACTGGATCGAGATACTAAATCCACCCATGCTTGACAGAATCGACTACGATTCTTGGGCTCAACGAATCGATTGTATTGCCTTGAAAGGAAAATGGTGTCAATATTCTCAAATCCATTGATGAAGGACCATATCGAGTTGAAACGACTAGAGACATACTTGATACTAATGAAGATGGTACTCTATTTACGGAATGGACGGACCTAAGATGTATGATGAGCTTGATGATAAGGAGAAAAGAGATTTGATGCGGATATCGTGGCTTCAAACATTGTTCTTCAAGGTCTTCCTAAAGACATCTACAAGTCGATCAATCATAACATCAAGCAAAGGTTTGGGATAATGTTAAGATGCTTCTCTCGGGTTGAGAACTAACTATGGAAGCAGAGAATCCCAACTCTATGACGAATTTGAGCACTTCAAGATGAAACCGGATGAGAGTATCTATGAGTACTATGTGAGATTTCATAAGTTAGTGAATGACATGAGGAACATCGAATGACTATGCCCAACATTCGCTTGAACTCTAAATTTGTAAACAATATGAATCCTTAATGGCACAAATTTGTCACCTCCGTGAAACTCACTAAAGGATTGAAGGATACAAACTATGAGCAACTCTATGTTCCTCCTTCAAAATGAGAGTCATGCCATGTTTGAAAAGAGAATTCTTGATCGGTTCAAAGGTCGTGGAGATACAAGGTCTACAAATGATTCAACCGCCTTCTTCACTAATGATGGGACTTCCAACAATGCTTCAAGTCGCACCCATGAATCATGATAATCACAAACCCATTTCGATCCAAGGTTCAAGCAACTGATGTAAATCTTGTCATGGAACATTTCATCACTCAACTAACACTCATGGTTAAAGAGAACAGACACTTTCACCTCACACCAACAAACTCCTCACCTGTAATGAGATCCGAACCGCCCAATCTTCACAATCATTCTTTGATAAGAGATGGGAAAATTATGGGGCAACCATTCAGAAAGACAATTATGATCGGGGAAGGGTGGTCTTTGGTAGAGGATATGTGGGCAATCGAATCGAGGAAGGAATGGTAACCAAGGTCACGCTTGCCGATCAAATGCTATAAGCGTGGTGGTGAAGGTCACATTGCAAGGAACGCACATCTCAAAGCGTCCTCGAATCGATTACTTGAGGAGATAAGATGTTCTTGGCACAAGCTCGGGACAATGGTGCTGCGTTGGATGAAGAGGAATTCTGCTTCTTCGAGGGTAATGCCAAGTCCTATGATGCGATGTGGATGAGCAGCCTATTCAGGAGATAGGTCATAATCATCGAACGCCTTTCAAGTTCCGATCGTGATGCATACGACTACGATGTAGATGATGGACCCATCGCACACACAATCTTTATGGCTAGCATCTCTCCAATGGTTTCTCCCAAGATCTCTTCTTCACCACTAGTCGGCCCATCCAAGGACAAACTCATCTACGAGGTATTACAAAATATACGATGATGTTGATGTGCAACAGATGCATGACAAAGTACAACCAACTGAAACTATTGAATCAAATGTTGAAAATATGGGTAATATCAATATTGTCCCATACGATCAATACGTGAAACAAAGTGAAAGTGAAGTTGTACCAAGTGATGCATCTTCTGCGATCAACAATGACTATGTCTTTGATGAATACAACGCATGTGCTCCTAATGATTCTATAATTTCGAACTAAATGCCTATAAGGAACGTGTTGCTATTTATGAACAACGGGCAAAATTTGAGTTGACCACTCGTGAGCGTGAAATGGATGTCCAAGTGAGTACGATAATTAGAAAAAGTAAGTTTTAGAAGAAGTATTGAAACAAGAATTAAATTTCGCAAGAAAACTTTCTAAAACAAATAAGCAAAAACAAGAACTTCAAGAAAATGTGAAAATGTTTAAGCAAGAATTTAATGCAAAGGAATCAAAACTCTTGAGAGATTTTCTAATCGAAAACTTTGAAAACAAACTTGAAAACAAGTTGTACTTACAAGGAAACACCATTGATCGCTCACATGATCACTAAGCATAGAGTTCTAAGCGATAAGCATAAGCGTTCCCCTTGTAGAGGAACCAAATCCAGGTAATTAAAAAGGCTAGAAATGCTCATAAGGTAATTTATGATGGTAATGAAGTCCTTAAGCCTGGCGAAACCTAGTTGCGTTGAGTGCAATTGAGGAAGATAAGATTTTAAATGAAATCACTAGGAAAAGATGAATAAGAAGCAAGATGATCCCAAATGCAAAGAGAAAAACATAATCTTCTCTCCTCATGATTACAAGAAGGAAAACTGGATTGCCTTGAACAAGTTTAAGCCTCGAGACTTTGTTGACTCCCGAACAAGTCTTCGAAAATGGATTTAGATAAGCGTAAAAAGTTTGAAAATATTGTAGAAACAAACCCTCCTCTTCGGAAAATGCCTAGAGCAACTGTGGTATCGTCCTAATACACCTATGCATCTTGTACCTAGAACAATTGCCACTAAAAGCAAGACATTAATTAGCCAATCGTTATATTCCAACTATTTGTTGATTTTGAGAAAACTTGCAAGAAAAGGATCACTCCCACTGGTATAACCGAAGGTGAAAGAGGTTTTGAACAAATGAAAGAATGTTATTTAATCGAGGTCATGCCTTCTTTAAACTTCTAAAAGATCACTTGAGAGTCTTAAAAAGGGGTAGAAGCGATATTAAAGGTATGGAAAAGGAATTTGATGCAATGGTTGTGAAGTTAGTGATTATGAGCGTGCACTAAAATATAATGAGATTGAGAGAAAGAACTTGCATACATTAAATGAGAATCTTATTCTTGAATGTGTTGCTCAAGATGTGTTTTCATCGCTTCAAATTGCTCTATTAATGCTTCCAAATTTCATGAATTATCTCATGCCTCGAAAGTCTCCCATGATCGTGTCATTGAGCTTGAAAAACTAATTCTAAACTAAATGAAAAATTGAACCGGATGATCATGACAATTTGGTTAAACATTTTCTAAACTAGAAGTTGAGTATTTTAATCTACAACTAAAATATCAACATCTCAAAGAAAATGTCAAAACTTCAAATATCAAGACATCTTCGATGCTCGAGTTTGATGCGATTTTCAAATTAACAAACGAGATGAGCAGATTCAAGCTCGGTGTAACACGATCGAAAGTTGAAAGCCCAAATCTCTCAATTAAAGGGTCAATGAACAATATGACAGCTCCCAAATGCCTCCTTCTTTAGATTCTCGAATTCTCAAACGTTTCATCTTCAAAACCTAGTAAATGCTTTACAAAAGGAAAACGAAAGTTTTCTAGAAGAGAATGAAAAGGTTAAACGTCATTTCAATGAGTTGTTTGAATCAATTAAAGTCACTCGTAACAAAAAACAACGAACAAATAACTTCATTGCAAAAGGAAATTGAGAATCAAGAGTCGTAAAAGGAAAATGCCAATGATCAATGAGGAGAATGTTGTATCTAAGGTTCACTCGCAATAAATCGCTTTATCTCATGACATATGTCCCCCTCACCTAAGGAACAACAAACTTGCCATTCAAACATATTTCTCATCCTCAAGGATTGCTTAGAATGCTGCGTGAGATTGTTGAAGAGGATAAGCTAGAGAAACCTCATGATAATGCAATTGGACATGCATGCTCATATGCCAAACGATCTCAAGAAATCTTAGAATGCTTGATCACCATATGCCCAAAGACATTAGGTGAGAGAGTTAACCCTTTGATTCCATGCTCAATGCCTAAGGCCAAATATGAGATGCACTCGATTCCCAATGTTTTGAATGAGAGTCGTGTACCCTTGAGTAGTTCGATTCTAGATCAGTCAATGCTAGGAAAGTGAACTCTAATGTGCCTTCTAGGAGTACCAATCTCAAGTACATCTAGCTTTATGAAAGTGAACCGAGTGCACTTTGCATGTAGTTCGGATCCCAAAGACATCTAAACGGTGGTGCAAAGAGTAGTAAAACAAACTAATGTTCCCATTCCTCTACAGAGTAATCGGTGACATTAAAGGGAGCGGTCAAAGTCTCAAGACAATACAAGGAATGATAGGACCTCTCAAGCTAAGAATGTGCCTGGAAGAAAGTAGAAGAACAATCTAGGAACCTTAAGTTTGAATCGAATAAAGCGAATCGTGTTGATTCTAGTATTAGCCATAAGCGTCATCTGTAATTAATTCGAATTCGATACTATTTGCAAACCTTGTCGATGATTGCTTGAATTCATTTCTAATCATGGATGTGATGTCAATGCTTTGCCTAATGATGTTAATTGTCCGATTAATATTGTTAATGCTAAAATTCATGCTAAAAAGGCTAAAAGGCAAAAGCGAAAGAAAGTTAGAAAACAATGAAACCCACGGGAAGAACATTAGTGAGAATAGGTTCTTATTGGATACCATTGGTCATAAGACCAATCGAGATAATGCCCACTAGAAAATGGATGCCTCTTGGTAGAACTATTCCCTTAAGAAGTGGTCACACTGTAATGAGGACTAATCTGACACTAGTATTGCATCTACTCATAATGATTCCATTACCTCATTATGCGATATGAATGCTTCTATTTCGATGTGGGTGTTCCAACTGTTGCTACTAACCAAATGGAACCCATTCTTGCATGGGATCCCAATTATCGATTATCCATTCTTGTCTCGTGTTCAAGCTGCAGATCGTTCAAATCGATTACGTGGTACGGACTCGGTATTCAAGCATATATTTGAGACCGGTCCTGACTCATGAACTTCGTGAGCAAATTCATCGGGATATTAGATTTGGTAATGATCATTTCGGTTGCTATTATGGGTTATGGAGATTATGTTGTTGGTGATAGTGTCATCTCGAGTGTATTATGTGGAAGGTTTAGGACATAATCACTTCTCTGTTGGTCAATTTCGTGACTCACGATCTAGAAGTAGCCTTCGAAAACATACCTTTGTTAGAGATCTTAATGGTAAGGAACTTGAAAGGAACTCGTGGCTCAAACCTTTACACTATCTCTATCGATGACATGATGAGAGCTTCACCAATCTGCTTGTTATCAAAGGCTTCAAAGACAAAGTCTTGGTTATGGCATCGTCGTCTCAATCACTTGAACTTGGCACCATCAGCGATCTTTCCGAAAGGACTTAGTTGTAGGTTTACCTAGACTAAAGTATGAAAAGGATCATCTTTGTTCGAAGATGTCAAATGGGAAAAGCAAGAAGTATGCCCATAAACCCAAACCTACTAACTCTGTCACGAAGTTCTTCATATGATTCATATGGATTTATGTGGACCAATGAGGGTGCGAATATCTTTGGGAAGAAATATGTGTTAGTTGTGGTTGATGATTATTCTAGATTCACCGGTCAAGTTCTTGGGACAAAGGATGAAACTCACGATATCATCATCAAACTCATCAAACAACTGCGAGTTAGACTAAACAAAAGCGTCGATTATCGAGCGGACAATGGGCGGGTTTGTCAACAAACAACTTAGTGAATTCTATGAAAGCGTTGGAATCGACCATCAAAAAGTGTTCCACGAACCCCTCAGCGAATGGTGTAGTTGAAAAACGAAATCGTACTCTTGTTGAAGTCTGCTAGAACAATCTTCGATCTACTCAAAGGTTCCAATGTTTCTCTGGTGAAGCAATTGCCTTGCATGCTACACACAAAATCGTTCCCGATTCACACCATTCATGGAAAAACTCCATATGAACTTGTCCACAAGAAAACCTAATCTATCTTTCCTTGGTGTTTGGTGCCTTGTGCTATCCAACTAATGAGGGTCAAGACTTGGGCAAACTTAGAGCTAAAGTCGACATTGGAGTATTTGTAGGATATGCACCAAACAAAAGGGATACCGAATCTACAACAAAAGAACCCGAAATATCATGGAAACAATTCACGTTCGTTTGATGAGTCGACCGGTCAAATGGCTCTGGACACTCGACTCAGGACCGCACTTCAAAACAGTCTATTGGTTCATCCCTTGTTCCAAAATCCTCTCAAGAAACACCATATGTACCTCCTTCGAAGATGATGTAAAGAAATTGTTTGATCCAATGTTTGATGAGCTGTATGAGTCTACTACTAATGAGGTCTTGATCCCTACAAGGAGGATGCTCATATTCCGATGAATGAAGTCAATCCTTCCGATCTCAATATCTTTAAGCCAAGAAGCACCTGCTGCCGATCCTTGGTCTCATCAACAAATCATCATTCTTCAAATGTACATCATGGAAATGTTTACGGCATCAATGATGAAGTTAATCCCTGCGACTCACGAAGATGCTCCATTTGAAAACATATTTGCTACTCTCGAATCATCATCGAACCATCTTCTTGGAGACATCGACTCGGCTACCTCGGTTCCTCAACAAATGCCACATGAACACCTCGGAAAATGGACTCACGATCATCCATTAGACAACATCATTGGTAATCCTCTCGCCTACCATGTCAACCGGAAGCAACTCGCAACCGTGCCTTATGGTGCTTCTTCAACTCCGTACTATCTAAGATTGAACCAAAAGATGTTAAAGCGCTATGAATGAAGATAGTTGGTTCAATGCTATGCAAGATGAAATTCATGAGTTTGATCGTCTTGATGTATGGGAGTTAGTACTGCTCCGGACGTGCTATGATTATAGCTCTAAAATGGATCTTCAAAGTAAAACTTGATGAGCATGGTGATGTGTTGAAGAACAAGGCTCGATTAGTTGCTAAAGGATATCGTCAAGAGGAGGTATAGACTTTGAAGAATCTTTTGCTCCAGTTGCTCGAATCGAGGCAATCGAGAATCTTTTGGCTAATCTTCGCTAGTAAGAACATGGTGGTATATCGATGGATGTAAAACGACATTTACGAGCGGAGATCTTAAGGAAGTTGTATACGACCAACCTAAAGGATTCGTGAACCAAGAGCATCCTACTCACGTTTATCGTTTGAAGAAGGCTCTTTACGGTTTAAAGCAAGCTCCAAGGGCATGGTATGATACTGTCAAAGTTTCTTCTATCAACCGGATTCATCAAAGGCGAGTTGATCCTACATTGTTCACGTGAGGAAGTCGAGCAAACATTTGATTCATGTTCAAATTTATGTTGATGATATTATCTTTGCTCTCGTGACCCAATGGAATGTGATCGTTTTCAAATGAAATGAGTTCAAAGTTTCAAATGTCAATGATGGGACAAATGTCATTTTCTTGGGATTACAAATTTCTCAAAGTCCCGGAGGCATTTTCATAAATCAATCTAAATATACCAGAGATTTTAAAGAAATTTGGATTTGATTCTAGTGACCTGTTGACACCCCCATGATTGACCGAACCAAACTAGATGAGGACCTCTCGGGATCATGATTGACCAAGCGAAATATAGGAGTATGATTGGATCCCGATGTATCTCATTGCTAGTAGACGAGACATTTTGTTCTCTGTGTGCATGTGTGCTGGAGATACAGTGCTAAGCCTACTAAAAGCACCTTGAAGCGATTAAACGGGTCTTTCGGTATCTACAAGGAACCATCAATATGGGACTATGGTACCAAGGACACGGTATGTCACTAACGGCTATCATGGAGATCTTGATCATGCAGAGTTGTCAAGATACACGTCAAAATACGTCGGAGGTGCTCGAGTTTTTGGGTGATAAGCTTGTGAGTGGTCTTCAAAGAAGCAAATGAGTACTTCTATTTCCTCTGAGGTTGAATACATAGCCATGTCATCTTGTTGTGCTCAAATCTTATGGATGAGATCACAATTATCGACTATGGCTTTGAATTCAACAAAATCCTCATCTTGTGATAATAAAGTGCTATTGCTCTCATGCAACAATGTTCAACACTCAAGAGCAAATCATATCGACATTCGACATCATTTCATCGAGGAACAAGTGGAAAAAGGTGTGGTGGAACTATATTTTGTGAGGTCCGAATATCGGTTAGCGGACATCTTCACCAAAGCTCTTCCAAGAGAACGTTTGAGTTTATTCTTCCACGACTTGGTTTGAAAAGCCTTCAACGACTCTCAAACGTCTTCGGGAGGAAGGCGAGGAGTAAAGGTCTTTCATCATCTATCTCTTGTAAATATTTATTTGAAAAACAAAATACAAAATTATAAAACCTTCAAAATCCATAAAATAAAAAAAGTCGAAAATCTTCAAAATTATTGTCTTTTTGTCATGTTTCTTTCCGGTTCGATTATATCTACGGTCTTTGTGTTGTCATTCAAAGAATGACACGGATTTAGATGTTGTTAATTTAAAAAAAAAAAAAAAAAAAAAAAAAAATCAAAAATCAAAAAATATTTTTGGGAGAAAGAGAAAATGGTTTATTGTCATTTTCGGCAATAACCAGTTTATAAAGAAAGAACGAGCCATGTTTTACCATGTTTACAAATTCTATGCTCGATTCTATAAACTCTTATCTCTTTGAAAACCAAATGCTTTGAAAAATAACTCGATCTCTATTTTTGATAATCATACGGACTTATTTGTCAAAATCTCTATCTCTCGATCAACAACCTACGTCATTGATTGAGGGAGAATGATTTCAATTAAATTAAAAAGTTATTTGGCATTAAATTGTTTTCAAAAGATATACATGCATGTTTTATAAATGGGTTTAAAGTCTTAAAATCGATCCATATCGGTTAAAACACTTTCACAATCAAGTCACAATTCTCCTTAAAGCTTTCAAAATCAATTTAAATCTATACGAGATCACAAATCTCAAATGATTTGATAATTGTGATCGGGGAGAATGTGTGATTTAAATTGGATTTAAAGCGACAATCGGGTAAATGGTTATAAAAGAATGTACATCTTGTCCTTCTCACATGTGACAAACGATTTCAATTTTCAATGCACATGTTGAGGGGAGCATCTATCTTAAACCTTTGATTTGAAGCGTGATCTTTTATCCCGATATGCGGGTTCCTATAGTATGTGCAAAACTCTTTTCAAACCTCGAGGCACATATTGAGGGGAGCAAAATTCATGGAAACCTCATCCTTCCGGATTTGCTATACCCACTTGATCTGGCGAGGAAGTGATGTTGATATCTTTTAGAAAATGGTAATCAAAAGAAGTTAATTCTTTCTCTTGCCTCCTGTGCAAAACATTTTCAAATACTTGATGCACATGTTGAGGGAGTTCTCGTTCTAAAAATATTAAAAACAATTCGGTACAAAATGCTTTGATAATACATCACAAGTATCGAATTGATTTTCAAATGGTTTTCAATTGGATCCAATGGCGACGAACAATACCAAATAGATGACCAACTTTACTTCATGTACGGTGATATAAGGATGATAAGGTTAGGTATGTGTTCCCATGATCCACTTGAGCCGGAGGATCTACCGAGGACAATCCACTAGTTAGTGTAGAAGTCCTTAGGAATGATGATAAAAGGAGAAAAATGAGATATGGGAAGAGTCTTGACTAAGACCGAGCTAGCATGGAATAAACCCAACAAGGTTCTAGCTATGAAGTCTTGGTAAGCCTTGAAGGGGTTGAAGAATTAAAAAGAATTGAATGAGAAAAGGGTGAAAACAAATAGCCCTCCACTTATTCAACCTTAGGCGAAACCGGGTTCAATTCATATATTCTTGATGGCAACATCGGTATTGAAGACAAGCGTCATGGACCCGATGACTTGCACTTCAACTTTCCAAACCCTCAAGTTCCTCTTAAAGGGCTTGTTTCATTCTCACGGGAACCGACATTATCTATCGACTTTCTCTTGAGAAGGTTGATATTGAAAAGGAGACCCTCTCCCAGTCTCCGTTATAGGATCCAAATATGCACAAATTGAGTCTAGAGCCACGAGATCATCAATAAATCTCATTAGGACACTTTCAATGAAGACTCTACATTTCACACAATGCGGAAGAGATTATATCTTGAGTCCTACGCATTATCCTTGTGGTATTGCGAACATGCGAGTGATGTGTTTACACATTCACAATGAAGATGGAAAGCCTACGGAACCAACATCAAACAAGCTCGGTAGGTGGCATGTGAGATCTATCATATAGATCAACCATGTGACAAGCGAGCGAAACAATGGGCGATTCAATTTCTTGAATCAATCACGGATTCGAGTTAAGGGATTAGCGGATACCTTTGAAAAACCGGTCTTTGTGCTTAAAACTCTCTTCTTTAGCACATATTTGTGTACTCATTTTCAAACCAAAAGGTATTTTATGATTGATAATTGATTTTCAATAAAACCCGTTGTATTGCAAAAACAATTTCTATTGAGCAATACGATTGTTTTTCAAATCTCTTTTCATCAATCGGTGGACTTAAAATTATTTGGTTCACTCACTCCGTGTTGTCTTCTTTGAGGCGTTACGGTTTGAGAACGGCTAGAGCATTGCGAAACCACGTCAAGGAGATTCTTAGAATCCTGCACGATCACAAGCAAGACTTGTCTTGCGATCAGCGGGGGCAAGTGGGCGTGTACCTCAATTCAACAAAGTGATCAAAGACACTTTCGTGCGATTTGTTGCTAGCATTGTATGCGTGTCGCCCGGCGCTTTCGGTGATCGAATGAAGCGGTCAATCCATAGCCGCATGCTCACTTAACACATTCATCTCAAAAGAAATCATGATTAGTGCATCGATGACTACGATATTTTCACACCAAGCTTCTGCTGCGCCAATATCGTGATTCAACATATGCTTCGCTACTTTCGATGGAAAGATGTCATGATTCAAAAGTGTGAGCATGTCGGTCCCAAAGTCACAACACCACAATGGATGTCTCGAGATTTTGATGGTGATGATCTCCAAAGATGGCTCAAGCGTATCATCGCGTGGATCGATAAAGACCTCACTTGGAATAACCAAACATGCATTGTGAAGAATCAATGACTACGAGCTTAGGAGCAAAGGACTACATCAAGAATGCAAGATCAATTGTTAAATGTTATATCTATTTGTATTCAATGTAATTTTGGTACATTATTGAGGTGACCTCCATTGGGAGATTGTTAGGAATTAGAAATTCCGGTATTAAAAAGTCGGTCACCTCAGTATATGTAATCGTTAAGCTCGTAGTCGTAGTTCTTTTGAGTTAAGTAGTAATTTAGTTAAGTAACACCGTGGAGGACAGACGGGTCTTTACCAGCTGTATGCACGATCCACGACCCCAAAGTGTGGCGATTGTGTAAGACTATATATACTCTACCTTCCAAGGTAGAGAGTTGAAACTCATAATAATATCTTTCACTTTCTCTCGCTCAAGTTCCCTAAACCTCTAACTTTCTCTCTAGAATTCCATCTTATCGCCACCTTGTGTTATGGTTTGATGTGTATGTGAAAGTTATATCTTACATGGCGAGGTTAAAACGTGACCCATCAAAACTTCTTATTAAAATTCATAGTTCAATAATATACGGAGCGTAGATTTGCAAAAACTACTTTTAAAGATAACGTTCGTTTATTGCTAAAGGAAATGTAGTCTCTTTGTCCATAGTTGTATTCATGTTGGTAATGCTTTGGTGTTGAATGATGTACAATTGTTAGTCGTTAAAACTTATATATAAAATATAGTCATTACAAGTTAGCATCGTGAAATCACTCAAATTGACATGTATTCATGTTGTATGCCTTTCTTTGTAATGCCTTTAGCCAAGCATGTGAGGTTTGGAGTATGTTGCAACTTGGTTTATTAGTGCGCTTGCAATGCTAAAGGAAATGTAGTCTTACTGTTGTAAACTGTTATGCTAACGTTTGCGTTTTTAACAATAATATACAAGTCAAGCTGACCCATTTACACCTGAATGGGTTGTAATAATTACCGTTTTCCTGCATTTTTCTTAGATAATGAATGAAAAGGATGCTACGGAGATGAAGGCTGCTTTAGAGTCCAAAGTTGAGGTGCAATTTGAAGTTAGCACGCTTAAGAAGACTGTTACAATAAAGAAAAGCATGGTATCGATATCAAAGGAAACACAAAAGTGCACCAGGACTTTTAAATCTTACGTGATTGAATCTTCATTTGTAATGGGCGAATCATATATTGTCTCTTTGAACATTCTTTCTACACAAGACCAAGAGGAGCTGAGAAGAAGAGATATATGTATTTGGCTTGACCCTCTTGTGGCTACACGATGTCCCATCTTCTCATTGTTTGAGGATCAGTAATATGTGGAAGTTGCTAAACAAATTAACGATTCACTAACTGCGTTGGAATTTCAAATGTGTTCTATCCTTGGGGTATGTCTTTGATATATTTTTTGTTTTCATTTTCGAGTTGAAAATTGACCCATTCAACTTGTGAATGGGTCATTTAAACTAATTGGATTCTAGATCTTCTTTTATAGTTTTTCAAGTGTGTAACATCTTGCTATGGTATAGTTTACGTTTGTAAGATTTTAGTATTTCACATGGGAGTGCGGGAAAATTCATACTTTGAAGTTTCATGCTTGGTGGAATCTACTACCACTTTGTTGGCGAAGGTATTTTTCAATTTTCTTGATAGGGAAAAAGCATGTCATTTACACATAAAACATTTACCCACAAATATGCATTCACATATACACTTACTTACGACACATAATGCATGGGCCATGCCCTTAGTTAACTAATTGAATCATGAACCCATTCATACGATATAAGAACAATTATATATCGTCTTTTCTTGATTGTTAACAAACCGTTCATACCATAGCATTGTATAATTTGTGTGAACAATTACGGTAAATAACCATGAACCCCGATTCTTTATTACCTTCAAGATATGTTTGGGAGGCTATAGGTTCATCTTTTCTCGAATTGCATAGTTTAATGTATTTGGAATTAGATAGTTTAAATTTACATTTTGTGTACTTAAAGGAAAGCCGATACTTGATGATCCTAAATCGACCGATTGTGATGATATTAGGTTATTTAGAATGTGATGACTTTACATTGTTTGCATCATTGCTAAGTATTTTTTACGGTATATTAATATTGTGGCGACAATATGTATTCAAGTTCTTTGTGAAATTTGATGCGACACAAGATATTGATCATCATCGTCGCTTTTAAGTGGTAGAGCAGTCATAATCCTCAAGAAACTATCAAACTCTTGATATAGTCCTTACACAAGCGGCTTCCATGCGATTATGTTACTATTTGGCATATTCACTGTTTCTAAGTGTATGAGGTTTTAGCGCTTATTATTTCCTCTTTATGGAAAGTATTGGTTTAACCAGACTAATTGATAGGTTATTAAATCGAGGTTTGCGGGGGCCTAAAACTACTTTTTAAAGAAGGTCTTGATAACTATGAAGTTGTAATTCGACCTTTGTATAACAAGCATGCCCGACATCTCCTTAGTTGCTCGTGAAACCACGTATTGTTCCTTACAATTCATGCTATTTCATGTACTTTATCTCTTTAGTTAAGAATTCTGCTGATTTTATAT
Organism: Chrysanthemum lavandulifolium; assembly: GCA_022545495.1. Lineage (NCBI taxonomy): Eukaryota > Viridiplantae > Streptophyta > Magnoliopsida > Asterales > Asteraceae > Chrysanthemum > Chrysanthemum lavandulifolium. The sequence continues at coordinate 178,844,118 of CM040245.1, read as the reverse complement.
GAGATTCTATTAGCTTGTCTATTATCTTTTTATATGTAAATTTTAAAAGTAGACATACCATCTACATTGTATACATTTATTTGTCTGACCTTTTGAGTTATCTCGTGTTTTGTGCCCTCGTGCATAAAGATAATAATCTTACTTGTTAGGCGAGAAGCGTTTTATGTGATGTTCTTTCTATAGAGTGATAAGCGGTAGCAAAATTTATGGAATAAGAAATTTGTTTGCAATTGCGATTACTTTAGAAGCTCGGATCAAATGTGCCACAATGAAGCTCGTGCTCATATGTCTCCGGAAGAGCAAGTTGCGGTGAAGAAAGCCTTTCCGTGTCTGAAGCCTCAGAACTATACAACATTCTTCAACGACGTCGTTGTTAGAAATGTTTGAAACTTTTGAAAACTCTTTGGACTTGATAAAATTATGATTCGGTGTGTTTGAGACGACCATAAGGTTGCTTTGAAGGTTTAATGTATTAGTTGTTTATTTTTCCTTTGTATATGTTGGTCTTCTATAGTAAATATTATCATATGATGAGACACCTAACCTTTTGAATTGTTCACTTCATTTTTTACCAACAGATATGTGGGTTGGCTTCTCAGTGCCTATGATCAATCTGGGAAGAATGTATTCCTTAAAAGGCAAATGATATAGCGGATAGGTTGCTGCTTGCATGGGATACTCCTTCTGGTATCCCCAACCAGTCCCACTTTTTATGCTTATTCAAATTTAACCCAATAGGTAATTTGGATACTACTTTTCTGGTGGCATGTTACTTATTTGGACTTCAGGTAAAAGTTCTTTTCGCTGGAAAGACTCACTGCCTAATAGAAGGCCCTCTCCAATAAATAATAATCACATAGTTATGACTTCTAAAAGCGGACAGAGAATGAAGTGTGTGCAACCATAATAGTCGAGACACGGTCGGTCATTAGCTTGTGAGGAAAGTGCACAACACTTATTTAATATCCTTTTTTTTTTTTTTTTTTTTTTTTTTTTTTTCCTTTACAGGGCCTTCATTGAACATAAATAGGCCACCCATTGAATTATAAGGGGTGTTTCGGCCTGATTCCAAAAAAAATTAAAGGGAGATTGGGTCATTTAAGGTGTGTTTGGATTTGCTAAGAAACTGCACTTTAATGGTTGTTTAACAATAAACCTTGTGAAGCACTTATAACAGTGGCCTTAGTGCTTCCGGTGCTTTTCTTTGTCGTGGGTTTACACTTGTAAAAAGTGAAACATACTCACAATATGTAATTTCTTGCATTTTTAAGTTCAAAATATTCATTGATTTATTCACTAATAAAAAACCTGACAAAACACTTTCGGAGGGAGATGGATGCATTCCGATGCTTTTCTTTTGTTAATAAATCAGCATTGTCTATTACTCAAAGCTTGAACTGTAGATTAGCCGACGGCCAAAGGAAATCGGTATTTTGTTGAAGGTTGGTCAAAATTTGTATCGTCAGTTGAAGGTGGGTCAAAAGTTGTTTGCGTCAAAACTTCGGGGACGGGTCAAAATTATGTGGGTCACATCATTGATCTATTGCATATTATTACGAAATAAATGCTATTACAATGTTAAGATAACTATTTTGTTTAATTATACAATCTACGATATTGTAATAATTTGATTTACATGTTAGGCAATTTTGGCCCGTTAACCTCTTCAACCGGTTTGACGTTCAATAAAGTAGAACTTGAATTTGCATGTTTCTATATATATATATTGGGTTGAAATTTCCACCTCCATATTGGTTGTATCTAATTCAATGTAACTTTGTCTCATAATGCATGCCTTGACGGGGAAAAATACCAACTTCGCCCACACTACTCTATATTATGTTTTCTCATGATTGACGATTATAATTGTATAGGAAGTGAAAGATTTTTTAATAATAACTATTATTTTATTTTTTATTTTTACCAAAACTTGCTCGATGTGCATATTTAGAAGGATTATAGTGGCTTTAAGAATAGGTTAGTACGAGCGTAGATTGTGTTTGGATAGAGATAGTTTTGGGATAGCTTATTAAAATTCATTATGAGTAGTGTGTATTATAGAGATAGTGTTTGATAGATAAGCCTCTAAAATGTTTTCAAAGAATGAGTAATAAATAGGTTAAGTTTTAAGCTCTAAAATGTTCAACTTTATTGCATTTGGTATGAAATGCTAATGACGGATCATCATAACTTGAATTCATATTAATTAAATGATCGGGTCCAAAACTCATTTTATAATTATGAATAAAGGCATGTAGCCGATTGGTAGCATGTGACATTTGGGTTTATAATGCTAACTTACGGGCTATATATGGAGGAAAACAAAATATTAGATAGAATGAACCTGATGAAAGTTTCGAAGTAGAAAAGCTAGCTCAAACGATGCGTGAGCTTGAGGAGGCTGTTTTAGGCGGTGGAGTCTTGCCAAATGCTCTGTGTGATTACAAGCCTTGATGTAATAGATGAATGTAAGGAGTTCTTTCTTAAGTTGGTGCTAATCATTTTTAAGTTGGTGCTAATTTGCAAAACCTTGTGTAGAAGACGGAAATGACCACGAAAAGAATCTCGTGTCGTATCGGATAACCTATCAAGTTCCACCGACCAAGGTAATAATTGGATACCTTCGTCTTTCTTTCTTTTCATGTAATATTACTATAAGTTCTGATTAATTTTATACGCTTGACGAGTTGATGAGGAATAGGGAAGAGTTCTACTTCAAGACATCCAAGAAAAGCGTCTTGGAGCGTTTAGAGGAAGAGGTAACAAGAAAATTTTTAAGTTTATTAGTCTAATCCTTGTGTAATATCGTATCTATTTCATAATAAAACTTTTATGTTTGTGGATGATCGGTCCGTGACACTAAGATAAAGGTTCTTGCAAACCTCAAACAAGGTACGGATGAATAACGAGCGAATGGAAAAATTATCCACCACAGTTAAGGTACATATTGTTTTAAACCTTATGATGTTCCATATACATTTTCATTTGCTTGATGATATAATGTCTTTTGTCTTATTTATTGTTGGCGGATGTAATATCCAAAATACACTCCTGATGGCCCAAATATTGGAGGCGCTATCCCGTGGAGGTTGAAGATAAATTACACCATACTTAAGAGGTAACTAAGCTAAACTTATCTATACATATATCGGTTCATTTTCTTTTCTTCTAAAAGAAGTGTACTACAAGATAATAAATTGCGGCAGACGAGGTATTCGAGAGTATTGACATAGGCAATTAGCAAAATTTCTTTCAATCGGTGGTGATCCTAAGGAGGAAGAATTTGAAGTAATCTCTTTGTTTCGATTATTTTTCCGCAATGATCCAAGTTGTCTATGTTTAAAGATACTAAAGATACGGGTTTGCTACAACACACACCACCGACCCCAACATAAAGGAGGTGGTGGTGGTGGAGGAAGCAATTCAGTTGTGGCCATAGGTGTAGTAATGACACTGGAAGTCAAACGTGAATGCTATAACTTGTATCAACCGTGTAGCAAAAGTCTAATGTTATTGTGTTTTGGTATTAACTTTCTGAAAACAATGAGCAACTGGTTTTACATTAGGGGCTTGAATGATTAAAATTTTTCCAACAACATTCACTTAAATATCCTCCTTCACTTCTTGCAGCATTTGGTTTTAACACTGAAAGTAACTTTGGAACCTCATATATCTAATGTCAGCATATGACTTTTTTGGATATTTTAGTATTGGCCCATGATTCTTGTTAGGTCACCATCTTATCACAACAATATGTATTTCTAGAGAGAGAAAGTTTTAGTGAGAGAAAGTGGAAGGAACTAATGAAGGATTAATGAAAATGATAATTGCAATTAGAACCAACAACCCTCTCCCTTCTAGGAGGGGGTATTTATAGTGTTTACATAAGTAGGGTGTTTCCTTGGTTCTAGAAGAACCTTCTATCACGACTCATGGGCTTACTACATGAGTGTGAAATCAATACAAACATTTATAAACCATATTAATTAACGACCTATTACAAATGAAATGACCTACACTTGATAATTAAAACATGTTCCTAACAATCTCCCCAAGGGTTGGTCATCATTTGTTGTCTTGCTTAGGTCGTTTGTCGATCTTGAACTTCTTTGGCGTTCATGGCTTGTGACGTCTTTGATTCTTTGCATCTTTGTTCTTTGTTCTTGTTGTTGTGATCGGGTTGTGAAATCGCTTTATCAACATCTTTAACTTTGATCTTTATCTCATAACTGCATTCTTTGACTTTGATGAAGAATCTTTCGAAATTTTCTTTGCTTTTGAGAGAACTTTCAATTAGTGTTGATGTTGGTAGAAGCATGAGAAATCTGCACGATCTTTTCTACCCGTGAGCATCCATAAGAAGAAAAACATAACATAAAACATGGGTTAGAAATAATCCGGTAGCTTACAAGTTTGAACTTCGAGAGTGTTAATGACATAGTGTGAAAACACATCTCTAATTCTTACAAAGGTTGTTCTGAACCTGAGTCCCACAAGTGAGATAACACGATGTCGAAATACACCTCTGAGTTCGGATGAGTGTTGAGGTACACGAAGCATCACCCACGATCGTAGACCGTTTGAGACACACTAAGCGTAACCCGAGGAGTTACAAGTGACTTCTTTGTCAAGGTCGTTTGATGTTGACCCGGCGAGAATTTCCATTCAATCGCGAGGATCACAATTGTGAATCCTCATAAATGTTACGGCAGATTGCTAAGATCTGCGTGGGACTCGGAAAAATGTCACTTGTGTCCTTATTGTTTGAACAACAAGTGATGAAATATATAAGTGTTCTAAGAGATCTTTTGATGAATCTCATGGCTCTAGACTCGATTAGTGCATTTTGATTTTCGAGCGGAGACTAGGAGAGGGTCTCCTTCTTCAATACCAACAATCTCTAAGAGAGTCGATAGATTACGTAGGGTTCCCTGTGAGAATGAAACAAGCTCTTTTGAGAGAACTTGAGTGGCTTAGAAGGTTTAGTGCATTGCGTCATTTGGGTCCATGACGACTTGTCTTCAATACGGTGTCATCTTGTGACAACCATAAATTGAACCGATTATGCGCCCTAAGTTGAATAATTTGGAGGGCTATTTCTTTTCACCCTTTTCTTTAACTTTTCTTTTAATTCTTCAACTCCTTCTTTCTCCGATTCTCATTTTCTCCTTTTCAATCATACCTAAGGACTTCTAAATACTAACTATTTGTGGTGTCCTTGGGTAGATCCTACGCTCTGGTGGATCATAGGGCGTTTATTCTAAACTTAGTCACCTTTAACTCCATGACTATCCTATGTTGCCATAAAACCTTTTCATGAAAATCTCTCAAGATGTTTATGATGAAAAACATGTTTTGTAACACCTTGAGAGTTTTGGATTTTCGAAATACTCCCCTCCACATGTGCTTATGAGTTTTGTGAAATCAAGACGGTGAGGGTAGAGCTCGCACTTTTGAATTGATCGACTCTTGATAGACAATTCCTTGCGAGACAGATTCACGTTGTATAGTTAGAGAGTTCCATTATCGACTTTTAGGTGACAACTAGCTCTAATAACTACCTTGAAGATGTAAACACTTCTTGAAAAAGAAGGTTTAACCGTCAAAGTTCATGTCAATCAAGAGTGTCTCGAATTGGTACATTCTACTAAGACAAGTTTCGTTGGAAACAAGTCTTTTCGATTCTCGACATTTCAAAGTTCGTCAATTCATTGGTGATATCTCGAGTCGAGCACGTTATGAGATTCCATAACTACGATCAATCAATTTTAATCACATTTCTCCCCTTAAAAATAGCATATGAATGTTGTTTTGAAAACATGTTGATTAAAATATGCTTTTGAGGCATTGAAAATTCATTTGGGAAGAAATGGATTTCAAGAACATTTGATTTCGAACAAAATTTTTTTTTTTTTTTTTTTTTTGTTGCAAGACAGCTTAAGAAGCTTTACTCCTTTAATTAGGATTGAGGCAATGAAGCCGCACCACGTGGTCCTTTCGTGGAATTAGATTTTGTTTTGTTGAACAAAGTACTCCCCTCAAATACGGAAATATATTTGAGAGATAGCCTCTGAGTCGAATTTGAATCAGATTAATACATGTTGTAAAAACATATTATCGATTTGTTGTGCTTATGAAAATTCGAACTCAAGGTTTAAGCGAAAACATAATCAATTAAGATAAGCATACGAATGAAAGTAAAGAGTTAGAGTTATTACAGACGGATGTTTAAATGTTCCGATAATGTTTCAACAAAACTAACTAATCTAAAGATACTTCTGTGTCGACGAAACGTCAAGATGTTGGAACCCTTGCTCTTCCTCCAACATAGCCTTCCGTCGTCTCATTTGAACGCGAAAATTGAGTCGTGAATTAATTTTCTTGACAAACTTTTCGACTTGCTTAACATCGCTTCTCTTCCATGTCATGTTCAGCAACCAACGTTGTTTTACGCTCACCTTGCGATCGTCAAGAATGTTGACAAGCTCAACCTTTACCAAGATCAACGTATCATCACCGAACTTGAATTTCTTCATATCCCATGAATTTAACGATTTTGTTCTCGATGAAGTGTAATCCAAAAGGTGTTGTGGTGAACGTATACGGTTGCTTATCATAGATGCCGGGTGGTTGGAGATCAGGTTTGGTAAGATTCAGACGTTTCTGATAACTTTCAACACCAAGATGAAGATCTTCAACTCTGGACTTAATGACAAGACTGCGGATAAAAATGAGGATTGAGTTGAAGATATCATATTGTAAGCTACCAGGAAGATGCTCAAGTTTTCCTTGAATTTTGAGAAGATACATATCTTCGATATCGTTGAGATTCAGAAACCTGTAGTCAGCTTCATTGAAAGTGTATTCTTTATCGTCAGCTCTGCGAACCGTTATGTTAGTCAGAAAATTGTACCCATATTTATCCATAATCTCTGCACTTTTAATGGACAAGATCCGGTGGTTATAACACACTTTGTGTTTTGAAGTGAATGTGAGACGCCATTTGTAAAACCATTTACGCATATTAGGCTAGTGGAAGATGCCAAGTTACGCCTCATCATTATATGTAACAACCAAGAACTAAACAATTCAAAGAACTTCTTCCTCCATTCCTCTTGAGTGTAAACCATGAGATGAAACTTAGCGGTGATGTTGCATACCGTTTCTCCGGATCCGTGTTGCCATACATCGATATTCTAGATCATGATTAAAGAAATAAGGTGTGGGTACCTTGAGATTATGAGTATGACCCATTAGTGGTAACGGTTGAGAATAGTCATGAAACTTGAACGTTTGGGAGCACCTGGAGGCGTGAAACATCCCAAGTAATGTTCTCGGACATTGCTCGTGCAACTTCCTCAAGATTGTATTCAAATTGAAGCCTTGAAGTAGTGGAAGTCTTAAATTGTGTAAACCACCTTTCGTGAATAGTGGCAATGTGAGGCAGTTGAAGTTTTCGCACCTTCATGATCTTTTTCAAATTCTTTGTGAAACCTACAATGGAAGCTTCATTGGAAAGATCATCTTACGGATGAGCATCAATCATATCTTCAAACCGGTCAAACCGAGTGGAAGAGTCAATCCATTCGGGGCATCATCTTGTTGCATGTTCAATGGTGGTTGGGATATGACTTGAGAAGCAGTCTGTTGTGGAGGTTGATTGGAAGATTGTGGTTGAATTTCTTCTTGGTGAAATATTACGGAAGTGGTTTGAAAACCGAAGATGACGCCGCAGTGAATTTGGTACGTTTATCGGCGTGGACGTGATTCATCATCTTTATCATCCGGCTGCGTTTACGAGGCGGGATATCTTTGCACGATGCGGATGCACGCTTCTTATCGACCTTCTTCATGGATTTGAGTATAAGCGTCTCAAGTTCTCTTCTTCATCATCATCAATTATCTTCTCAAGAAGTTGACTTTTGAGATCAACAGATGTGCAAATTGGAAGGTTTTGTTTCAAGGGTTATCGGTGTGTTTGAAGATGAGTGGCTACAACACCTTGAATCTTGTGATTAACATATGTGCGTAATGCGGTGGTAGTACTTCATTAATGCAACTCTTTACCTCGTAGGAAGAACACATTTAAGGATTTCCTCAATCTGCTTTCGAGTAATGGAAACTTCAATCTGTTGATGTTGTTCTTGAAGTTGCTTTTGTTGTGTGTGAACTTGGGTTTGAAGAGAAGTCATTCTTGAAAGACTTGAAATTTATCTTTTGGTTGCTTTGATGTTTGTCGAGAAGGAAACCTGATCTTAAACGTGGTTTTTGAAGGAACATTCGTCTTTGACTGTTGATCTGAGGATGTTGGAGGTGGTTGGGTTAGTGATGTTGGAAGACGAGCATCACTTTCTGGAGGTGGTTTATTAGTGAAAGCATCATCAAAATCTTCATTCTCAGATTCTTCATTGTTTACAGTGTCTTCATTATCAGAACGAATGAATTGATCAGATTCATCTTTGGATGAAGAGAGTGCTGCAGAGTTTGAGTTATCCGACTCGGAGGATTCTGATTCATTCATGGGTTGTTGAGGTTGTTCAGAAAGCACCTTAGAACCTGATCCTGCACCCTTCTTCTGCAATCTTTCAAGATCAGCTTGGTGATGATGTTTGGTGATGACCAAGGTTTTCTTCAGAATTTCTTGTTCTTCTTTGTGAGTGCGAGGAGATCGAAATGGTTGAGTTTGACTACTGATGGTTTTACCACGTTGTCTTGCGACTTTTTCTTGTTTCACCGAACAATATTGAGAGTTTCACTGGATTATCATCTTGACGATGACTAACCCGTTCTTTTTCAAAGAACATGTTACGCATTGGACAAAACTTCATCAATGACAAAGTGTTCTTGTGTTTGCGGTTTTCTTGTTCCTCTACTTTAGGTTTTTCGAAATAATCCCAACTGTTCGCTTTTACCTTGATCATACATCATGTAAGCGGTAGTCGCTTGATGCCATCATTCATGAGACGATCAGAATTCTTAAACCTCATTTGTTGTGCTAGTGGTTTGAATTTTAACATTTTAAGCACATGATCCATTTTAGGAGTATGATACTTGTCACCACTTTCAAGTAAATCGTTGATGCTTGGATCTTTTGCATGAAGTATTCAATAAGAAGCTTAGTGTAACGAACAAATGGAACTTTATATTCTTTCTTATTGCTAAACCGCCGTGCTTGATATATCATATCATTCCAAATAAAGCGTGCATAATCAAGATGTTGTGTATTAATCACTCCCACAAAATTTGTAGAAGTTCCAAACGTGGGTGTTCATGTCGATGTAGCCTTGCTCGTGATGTGAGCGACTAAGTATGGAATACAATGTTAACCATGGTTGAGGAATGAATTTACGGTTCACATCGAGTGTTTGTGAGGTTGGGAGGACTCATCATAACCCATTTTTCGAAGAGATCGACAATTTGTGAAAACGATGGAGATGGCATGAACGAGGTGTGAGGCGGTGTATCTTCAAAGGAAGTTGAAGGACATGACGAAGAATGCTAACATCAAATTGAATTGGCGTGCTGTCAGTCTGAACTGTCATATCTTTTGAATCGTGACTGATCGTGAGAGTATGCCAGAATTGATTTAAGTAGACCTTAGGGACACTAGTAGACAGAGTTAGAAGATGCCGACAGAAGTGCCTCTTAAGAATTTCCACTATGATCTGACATGTGGGAGGACATTGAATTGTGTCGAAATCAACGCGAGAATTTGTAATCCCAATATTTCTTTCATCTTCAATGGGGTACATATCCTTTCTTGTGAGAGATCCTTGAGACATATTTAGACCTGAAATAAATCATTTACCAAGATATCCAAGAAGTTGTAATGATATGTTAGAACAAACTCACCAAATTAAGACCACAAACTCGCCAGTTAAGACACAAACTCGCCAAACACGTTATTCAAGAAACTCGCAAACAAAAGAAACATGGCAAACTCGCCAATTTTAGATCTTAACGAAACTCACAAAAATAATTGTGGCAAACTCGCCAAACTTATATCTTTACTAAACTCGCAATAAAACACTTGTGGCAAACTCGCCAATCTTAGGTCGTTACATAAACTTGCAAGCAAAACAAACATGGCAAACTTGCCAAAGTTCTTAAGTGCATACAAAATTCGCAAGTATTCAATATCCCACGGCAAACTCGCCAAAAATTCATAAAGACATATGAAACTCGCAATTATTAAAAAATCCTATGGCAAACTCGCCAAACTTCAAAAGTAGACAGCAAACTCGCATAGATCATGTATATAAAACAAACTCGCCACTTTAGAACCCCTTGGCAAACTCGCCATTCTAATCCTTAGAAACTCGCAAATTTCATGGTTTAAAGCAAACTTGCCAAATTCTAATCCTTAGAGAAACTCGCAAAGTTCATGTTATGAGACAAACTCGCCAAAAATCATAAGATCATATGAAATTCGCAAATATTCAAAATCAAGTACAGCAAACTCGCCAAAAATCATAAAATCATATGAAATTCGCAAATTTTCAAAATCAAGTACAGCAAACTCGCGAAAAATCATAAAACCCATTAACAAATTCGCCAAAACACATAGATTCATATCAAACTTGCAAATATTCAAATAAACCAATAAACCCTAAACCCAATTTTATTCGTATAATCCATACACAGATCAATTATAAGCAATCCCTAATAGTCGATTCCATGAATAAACAACGTAAGGATTATTTTCACATACTCGTATGACCAGATTCCAAAGAGAAGCAACATTATAATCGATGATGACATAGACACATGAAAGATAATCTCAAGTAAAAAACAGATTTTAACACAAACAATTAGAGATGGATGCTTACAATCGACTTGGGAAGAAAAAACAACTTGATATGGATCGAATGGAGAAAAGGAAAAACATTCAAAGACGGGTTTTTGATATTGAGAATAAATGGTTTTGAAGAATGAATAAAATTAAGGTTTTATAGGAAAAGAATGAGAAAGTGACACTTTTAGTCCCTAGAGTAATAAAACGTTTTTTTTTTTTTTTTTTTTTTTTTTTTTTTAATGAAAATGAAAAGAAAAATCTTTTTAGGTTTTGTATAGATTTTATAATTTTGTATTTTGATTTTGAAATATGTATTTACAAAATGTTTTTGATATTTGACTTTTTAAGAACGTTTGATTAAATTTTCGAGATCTTCGAGTCAAACACCGATACCAATTTGATGGACAAGTTCGAAGAAACCTTGCGGGTGCAAAGCTTTAGTGAACAAATCGCCAATTGATATTGAGTACCCACAAAGTATAATTCAATTGTACCCTTTTCGACATGCTCTTTGATGAAGTGATATCGGAGAGCGATATGCTTTGACTTGGAATCTTTGAACCGTGTTGCGGAGATGGCAATAGCACTCTTGAGTCCTGAGACATTGGTATCTTGTTGAATACAAAGCCGTAGTCCATCGGTTGTGATCTCATCCAAATTATCTCGAGCACGACATGTCGACATGGCAACGATTCTCGCTTCGTTGATGACATGGATGTACACTCTTGTTTCTTTGATGCGCTAAGACACAAGTTTATCGCCGAGAAACCGAACACCACGGATGTACTTTGTGTATCTAAACACCTGCGTGATCAAGATCTCAAAAGCGATTAGTGCAAAACCGAATCCTTCGGATACAGTTCCCAAGTGAATGGTTCCTTTACGTTGCTAAGGATTCTTTTAGCCTCATTGAGGTGTCTTTCAGTTGGTCTTGATCGATAACGGAGCGGATATACAACAAATACAATATCGGTCTGTGGTTGTTAGATACATGAGAGACCCAATAATACTTTGTATTTTGTAGGGTCAATCACTTTCCCATGTAATCGTCGCATCCAGCTTTGGTGACGCTAGAGACATAGGTGTTATAAGTATCACAACCGGTCATTCCGTGTTTCTTTAAGATTTCAAGAGCATATTTGGGTGATTTAAAAATATGCCACGGGAGATTGATGAACTCAAGTCCTAAGAAGAACTTTAGTTCACCCATCATGGACATTTCAAAATTTTGTTTCATTAATTTTGCAAAAGCGCTTGAGTACTTTTTATGTGTTGAACCAAAATGATATCATCAACGTAAATTTGAACAATTAAAATATCCTCCCGTGACGTTGAATGAAAATGTTGGATCAGCAGCCTTTGGTAAAGCGATTAGCGAAGAAATTTTGATGATTTGTCGTACCATGCCCGTGGGGCTTGTTTAAGACCATAAAGAGCCTTTTGAGCTTGTACACGAATTGGGATGATCGAATCAACGAACCCGTCCGGTTGACCCACATAAACTTCTTCACGGAGTTGACCATTCGTAAAACGCCGTTTACATCCATCTAATAAACCGTGATATTCTTGTGTGCAGATATGCCGAAATATCCGTATGACTTCAAGTCGAGCCACCGGTGCAAATGATTCTTCATAATCGATTCCTTCTTCGAGAATACCTTTAGCCACAAGACGAGATTTGTTGCGAATAACATTGCCTTCAAAGATCCCGGTTTGTTTTTCCAGATCCACTTGAGACCAATGACATAAATTCCATCCGGTCGTGGAACAAGTTCCCGGACTTCGAGACGCTTGAATCGATTCAACTCTTCTTGCATTGATTCAATCCAATTGTCATATGTCATAGCGTCTTTAATGTTTCGTGGTTCATCTTGACAAGCGGTGGAGTGCATAAACACAAGTTTCAAAGATCGTATGAAGTCGTTGTCTCGTCATGACGGGTTGGAAGGATCACCAATCACATTTACTAAGGGATGATCTTTTGTCCATTTATGTGTCGAAGGTGATGATTGAATGTTGCATGCATATTAGACGGATCCAAATTGCGTGAAGATGACTCGCCAATGTCGGAATGGTTGGAGCCGGAGCAAATGGATCAAGAAAGCATTTCGTCATAATCGGGCGGTGCGGGTACTTCATGATTTTGTGATTCATCACCGTGTGATGTTGGAAGCAATGTGTTCTTCCGTTGATTGAGAGTCATTCAGAGGTGCATCCGTGCAACAGCTTGTTGTTGTTGGGCAGTGTATCGGGTATTAGATTATGATCGGTGTGCAATGGAAACAATGATACATCCGAGCACTACTTCGGGAATCTCATCAAATGGAGGAGCAAACAAAGTTTCCAATTGTTGAGTGAATTCCATGGGTGGAACGGTGATGAAGAAGGAAAGTTTAGACGGTTGGAATTTCGTAAACTCGCTAAAATTTGTAAACTCGCCAAAATTTCGTAAACTCGCCAAATTTGCAAACTCGTAAATTAAAGTCGAACTCGCCAAACCGCAAACTCGCAGAAATTAAAGTCGAAACTCGCAAGCGCAAACTCGCGAAATTCAAGTTGAAATTGCCAACCGCAAACTCGCAGAATTCAAAGGAAACTCGCCAAGATTCAAGTGAAACTGCCAAGATTCAAGTGAAACTCGCCAAGATTCAAGTGAAACTCATGATATTCAAGTGAAACTCCAAGATTCAAGGCTAACTCGCAAACTTGCGTAAACACGTATTTCAATCCATTAATTCCATAAATTTCGTCTAAAACACGCTTTTTCAAGATTTAATTTCTATAAAATCTAATCAATATTAACCTAAACTATCCTTGGCTCTTGATACCACTTGTTAGGTCACCATCTTATCACAACAATATGTATTTCTAGAGAGAAAGTTTTAGTGAGAGAAAGTGGAAGGAACTAATGAAGGATTAATGAAATGATAATTGCAATTAGAACTAACAACCTCTCCTTCTAGGGAGGGGTATTTATAAATGTTTACATAAGTAGGGTGTTTCCCTTGGTTCTAGAAGAATTTTCATCACACTCATGGGCTTACTACATGGTGTGAAATCAATTACAAACATTTATAAACCATATTAATTAACGACCTATTACAAATGAAATGACCTACACTTGATAATTAAAACATGTTCCTAACAATTTTTATGTTGGAGATCCTTGAATAAGTAATTAAGCAAGTAATATGTTTCTTTTCAACAAATATCTGAATTAGAGGAGGTATTGTCTTTTTAGGCACTTTCAAAGCTGTAGCGTGTTCTTTTTTTAATTTCATAATAGGTAATTGATTACCATACTCTTCCAGACAATAACTCTGTTACTGAATGGTGAAGAATACTTCATTCATAACATGTAAGCTAGCACATTAACGACACAAAATGTAAGGTCGTGATTCTGTCATGTAGGAAATATGGTTTTAAGTTTAACAACAGGAATACGAATACTACATTGATTGTGAAATACATATACAAGGCTGGTGCACTAATCAAACAAGTACGTGAACTTTGACACAAAAAAAGCGGTGATGTTGTCAATCTCAACTTTTTTAGTGACGACGAGAAGTTTTAGCACTTGAATGTTTTTTGTTGTGTTTGTTTATTGAAAATGATCAACCTATATGCGTTTCCACCATTCTAAGCATTTAAATCTTTAATAAATGGTGATGCCACACAACACGTAAATTATTTTTACTATGTCTAAAATAACACATGAAGCTCGCCTGTTCAACGTACTCATCATGAATGCCAACATATATAATAGAAGATAATGTCTCATGAATGCCATTTTATCACCTTCATAATGTCTTAAGAAGATGATGGAGTCACTATAACTTGATATTTATCAAAAGACTAAGTATAAAAATAAGTTAGATGTAAAAGTTTGTCATTGTTAATTTTATTAAACTTCATCAAACTACAAGTAGTTTAAAATAATGATGTATTCATTGTATGCTACCGATTTTGTTTCAAAACCGATCATGTTAACAATCTAAGTACATAAATTATGTATGTTATGTTTTGAAGAGTCGCTAAACGGCAAGCTTCAAAACCGATCGTATTTTTGTTTGTTAAACCTAGGATAGCCATTTGCAATACACATTTCATAGATGAGTTGAAATTTTAATTTTGGGTCCATTGTTTCTCATTACAATTTTTCACCCCTGATTTCTATGCCCGGTTTTATTTGAATAAGGCTACAAACACCGAGAGAAATCATGGGTAACATGAGTATATCAAGGAGATGGTTATAACGCATGAAGTTAAAGCTCTAATGAAGCTCAAACATCCGGTTCAAGTCGAATATCTACGCCACTATCTCTTGTGAAGCAATCAACCAATTACATTTTCTGCATGTATAAATAATTGTGTATATACAAGTCACATGTATCATAGTTATAATCTAAAACGAAACATAAAACACCGTACATTGTATACAAATGTTGTATACAAGTAAGCTTTATTTCACATTCGCGTTTATTTGGTTGTATACTTTGTTCTTGCGTATCACTTTGTAACTTTTTTTTTTTATTATATTCAATAAACATTGTTTTCTTTTCATTCTTAATGCATTCAATAAACACTTTAGTATGTTTATAACTAATTTTCATTAACTTAATTTTTCCAATGATATTCATAAGGCTCCCCACCCATCGTACGAGGTTATGCTACTACAAACGTTTTGTATAAATAAGCGTTATTTTGCATTTTATTTTAAATCATACACTATGTTGTTGCAAAGAACATTGTAACAAATACAAAAAATTTGAAAAATAGTGGTACTTAGCTTTTAAAAATCTTTGTATAATAAACAATTTTAAAAATCTATGGCATTCACTTCACTCGAGTAGAGTAAATTTTATGTTCTGCTCAAGGATATAGCTTGAAAACTCACTTAATGTTTTTATATTAAACATGTTGACGACACACCAATTGATATTCTTACCTGTATAGTTGAAAGAAGATGAGACAGCTATTGCTTCTTGGACTGAGCTTCTTCTTGATTCTGGATTTCCAGTTGATTCGCCTTATTAGCAGCAGCGCCCCGTAAGTATTTGTGATTATTATTGTTAACATGAATTGTTACAGTTGGCGGAAAAATGGGCGCACATCCGTGTTACTAATCATGATCAAACAATACAATTATATGTACCATGGGTTTTATGTCCAAATTAATGCTTCCTTCTGTTGTAGTTGTCAATAATACATTAAACCCTATTATATTTTTATCTAAAACCAAATACATGAAAATTTGACGAATAAAAGCTATATTTGTTTCACCATCATAGATTGTCACTTTGGAATGAATTCGCTATCCGAGTAGTACCGAGTAGGTAACTTTGTTCAAATGATATACTGATTTTAGCGGGTAGCTTTGTTCAAATGTAGGGAGTTTCGCTAGGAGTCTGAATGAAACATTATCTGCAGATGGTGCATCTAGAATGAACTTCATCAACGCATGTTCCAAGTGGCCTGGCTTAGCATAACCATGCTTCCCATCATGCTCTAACTTTTTCTCTTGATCACGCTGAATAGTGGGATTGCAAAGATCTTATCTTAGCTAGGGTTGCATCTAATTCGCCAAAACACTTTCGTTGTATCTCTTTCTCTAATATATAGTACTGTAGTAAAGATGATTTTCTAAAGTTTTTATATATATTTTTGCGTTTGAATGAGGAAAACAACATTTCCGCTTTGGCGTATGTTCGGGACGCTAATTAAGCTCCGGTAATTGAATATTGTATCGGTGCTCTTATGTTCAAATTTGGATTTAAATACGTTGTTTAGGTAGTGATTGATCATTGATTATCTATGCAATTAGTCTTGGAACTTTGAACATGAATTAGTAGAATTAGTAGAATTAGGCATTATCATAAACGATACTTTTATAACCTATGTTTCTTCTATGCCTAATTCTGATACTAATCACACATACCGGATATTTGAGTATTTAGAATGCTACTTTTTAGCTTTAGGTGGACGTGATAAAATGACACAAAGTTTGCTACAACATTGATAACGGTACAAGTGCTGATAATAGATGCAAAAACACGCCACTGATTGGTAAGCAGCGCGTTGCACTAACAAATAATAATAGTACCATGATGACACTTACTTTCTATCTTATTAGATACACAAAGCTTCAAATTACTTCAATAGTGCTTACAGCCAGAAACTATGGACCCATAATGCTTGATTTTGCTGCAGGTGTTGTTCACGATAGTCAATTCCTTGATCCGCTTTATACACAAGAACCTACGTCGGTTAAACGTATCACCCAAGGCACATCATGTAAATAGTATAGATGCCAGATGATCTCCGTTATTTTCACCAAACCACAGGGATAATTAAAATATTAGTGGTTCAACCTGATGTATACATTTACAACGAACCGCGTTGTGAGTGAATGATTTGCCGCCTCTTAGAAGTTATTCTTTTCCCTTTCCTACCACCTTTCTGTTTATACATTTGTGTGCATGTGAATGAATCTTGATTGGTTGTGCACCCTCTTTGTTTGCTAATTCCATGGATCTTTTGGTGAAGCCAAAGATGGATGCACAAGGAATGTGGAACTTTCATCCTCTATTGCTAATACTTAACTCGCCTGTAATTTTTCTTTAAATATTTCGGTTTTCTTTGTAATTTAACATACAAGTCGCTGGACAATTGAGTGGTTGGAGTTGTTAAGGACCGGTGGTGGTCTTATTGTCGGTCGTACTCTTTTGTTGATATGATAGAATATCTTCGCTAGACAATAGGCAATTAGTTACAACTTCATATATGTATTATTTCATTCTATTTTGCTCTATATCACTGTTGCTAGGTATAATAACGAGTGGTCGGGCGGGTTGGGTAATGAGTACTTTTTGTTAGTGGTTGGAACAAGCTGGGTTGGGGTGACCTGAAACTTTTTTTTTTTTTTTTTTTTTTTTTTTTTTTTCAGATTTGTCATTTATTTTATAGATTATGTGATTATAAATGTTATTCTGGAATAGATTATTAGATTATCGTTAAATGGTAATTGATTTATAAAGTACATTTTTTTTTGTTACAGTGATCGATGACCTTTTATAGTTTCAAAATACACATTAGGCGACTTCCGACTGGTTAACCCATTTGACCCGTGAGATAAAACTTAACCCGGTCGACCAATTTTACAAGTATATGATTTCTATTAACTAAAGTTTATAAACGCTTTTGAAACACTATCGAGCATCACCAAGTGATGCAAGCATTTATGCTTATACCAAGGCCATAGTCAATTCGTAAGGTCACAGCAACGAACTTTTAAGTGGGTTATCGGAAATTTATTATTTGTTAAAGCTTGGTGTGATCGTAATTGCAAAACGTATAAATCCTAAAAAGAAAAACCACAAATCAAAGTACTTACCTGCTTTTAGCCGTTTTATGGATTATGGTAACATCAATTATACTTCTTAACCGTTTAATTTAACTTCTAATAACTTTTCCCTATATATTTGTTCTACTAAATCCTAAAAATAAAAACCACAAATCAAAGTACTTAACTGCTTTTAGTCGTTTAATGGATTATGGTAACATCGATTATAGATCTTAACCATTTCATTTAATTTTAATTACTTTTTAGTATACATTTGATCCACTAAATCATAAAAATAAAAACCACAAGTCATACCGTCCATCGGATGGGTTTTTTACTAGTATATATATATATATATATATATATATATATATATATATATATATATATATATATATATATATATTATTCAATAATCGTAATTCTCATGTTCACGCTCTTTTAAAATGTGTAATCTTCTCTACACTTATCCTTTTGTAAAATTTCGTTATATGTACTTAAGACGAGGTTAAAGACAAAATAAAGCATTTTCACAAATTGAACATTTGAATAAACAATTAATGAAAAGATATATGACACACAAATAAGCAAACAATTAAGCATGAGTTGCCTCCCACGAAGCGCTTTTCTTTATTTATGAGTCTTGTAGCTAGACTGGAAGTCGTGCCCCTACGTACCTATGTAAGTAAGTTTATCCTCAAGAATGTCATAAGGATCAAACTTATCCTTTAAGTTCCTAGTGGTACGCTTAGTTCGGTATGCCTTTTCAAAATCTTCTCCATCGGGGTCATAGATTGTCATCCTAACGTGCCATTCTTCATTTCCATCATTAGGTGGTCTATCCCAATTCCAATTATGCTTAGGCTTCTCACTCTCAACTTTCCACTTATTCATGACAAGATTGATGGGCAAGCTTCCTAGGAACTCGGTCATCTTCCTAAACACAAAGGCATCCTCGAAGCGGTTTTACTTCAATTTCCTAGATGGCGTTCTATCTAACATGATGTCATGGGGATTTCTTTCTCCTTGTAGTAGATATGCTTTTGACATCGTAAATTGACCTAGCACTCCCTTCTCCTACTACTATCTTAGACATTTTTCAATCAAATAGTGCACTAGAGGTGGCTAAGAATCCTCTTCCTACTAACAATGGGCATGTCGGGTCTTTATTCATGTCTAGCACATGGAAATCCGCCAAAGAGTCAATTCACCCACGTGTACTACCATGTCTTTATTATCCCTACCGGTATGCAATACTACCGTCCGCTATACCTAAGATGGTTTCGTTGGCTCTATCTTACCTAGGTTAAGGCTTCATGGAGGGACAACGGAAGAAGATTGATGCTCGATCCTAAGTCGGCTAAAGTGTCGAAGGTTTGGAGTTTCCAAGCCTACACGGAAGAATGAATACCGGGATCATCTAACTTTAGGTAACTTATTTTGCACAAATGCGGACCCACGCTCTCCTAGCTTTAGTTCTTGCTCATATTTTTCTTTTAAAGCATTGTAATAACGCTGCATGAGCCAAGACTTCAAGAACCGGTTTTTCTTGGTGGAGTTCCTTGTACTCCTCCTCTAGATTAGGTTTGGGTTCTTGGTTGACGGGTTTCTCAAGAGTTGGTTGGACCAATGGTTCGGGTCCTTGTTACTTCATGAGGATCGCTTGGAACCCGTGTTGATGGCGTTAACCGGATGAAATTCGGTGTGAAGGGCATGGATATGCACTCCAAAGGTGAGCAAGAACATGAAGTCGATGAAATTGAATTCACTTTTGGGTTCTTTATAATGTCACTTGGTAGTGCTCCATTTCCGGTCATTGAAGGCTTTTAAGAGGCGTCGAGCTTGTTTGTCATCTCGCCTTGTCGTTGCTTGAAATTGGCTTCAAGCTTAGTCAATCAAGTTTATTGAGATGACATGAATTTAGACACAATTTCCTCAAGACTAGCTGAGTTCCCGAGATGACAAACAAGCTCGACGCCCTCTTAAAAGCTTGAGACAAAATATTACTTGATAGGAATCAAGCAAGGGAACCTAAAAGAGATAGAAATCTAACTAGCTATTATATTCCCCGCCAGCGGCGCCAAAAACTTGATACGCGTACAACGCGCGTTCGGGGTCAAAGGAAACTTCCTTTTCTTCGAGCAAGTTTTTCAACCACCTAGGCAGTGAACCTAATCGTTGTAGTGTAGTATTAGGGTAAGCCTTGGGGATTGATATCGTTCTCTAGGAGAATAGGAATGCTAGTGAGAAATTACTACGCTAAGGTTGAGGTTGAGGAAGATTATTTTTTATCTTTTTATATTTTTTTAGAAACTAAAGGTAAAATCTCAGGGTTTGGATTTGGGGGTTGGTACTTCTACCGATTACTCTACTATTCTAATTATCTAATCTAAGGGTAGTCTATGTCTTTTTGAAGTGTGCTCGTATGATGATTAAAGATGTGTCTAGCTAGATACTATTACTCCCTAGTTACCTTTTATTGGTGGTTGAATTGTCACATCCTTATTTTTAACGCGTTGTGTTTTCTAAGGTCATAGGGTGTGCTTTTATCCCTAACTCTATGAAACTACCTTAAGGTTAATGACTACGAAATCTCTAGGATTCATAAACTTAACACTAAGGTTATCTTTGGATGTTTAGCCTAATATTCTACTAGTAATTATAAACTAATGTTCAACAAAGATTAATCAAGCATTAAAAACACAACGATGGCTTTAAGCACTCCTAAGCCAATTACAATTAAGATAAGAGACAACCAATCAATAATTAATAACTAGGTTTCATAGATCTAAGCAAACACACAAGTAATTTAGCCGGACATGTTAAACATGCAAGCATACACATTTAATTGAAGACATAATGAAATCAAGGGAATATATAACTTATCTCAATGTAAAATAGGGTATGAGAACCCTAAAATATTGTCCAAACTAGACTACAATCGTTTTAGGTTTTACTCCACAAGTCTACCTACTAAAAGTCGAAAATCGAATTCTATAAATAGTTTTACAACTCCGACGGCACACCTTGTAATTGTGGACGCCGTCGATCGCCGCCATTAGGGTTTCGTTTTGGCTAAGTCAACTTTGGGATGGCGTCGCGTTGTGGTTGTGACACCGTCGACTTGACTCGACGTCGTGCGAATCCGGATCTAGGCCGTCGAGGAGAAAAGTCTTCGTGACGCCTACTCTTCAAAGCTGCCGCCGTCGGTGTAAAATAACAATTTCGCTCTTGTGTCGTCACAAAATCGGGGACGACGTCGCCTTTGTTTGGGACGCCGTCAGTGCATTTCCGATAGCTTGAGTGTCTTGATCTTGAATTTAGCCATTTTCTTCACATATTCACTCCTTTTCATCCAAATAAGCATCATTCCGAGATTTTGCCTTCAAGTGACCTAAAAATTGAAAAGGAATGAAATTAAGCAGTAACGGATATAAAAGTGGGCGATTAAGGGCTTAAATGACCCCTTAAAAGTGTACGTTTTAAATCCTTATCAAATACTAAGTACACTCGCCCGTGAAATTTCACTTCATCCTCAAATAAATAATAATGAATTAATGCCGTTGTCACATCTTGTGGTTAAAAGCTCAGATCTAGCCTCTTTTGATGTTTTAAGTGAACTATGATAATGGTTTCATCCCGACCATGGTCAAAAGCACATAACCTCGTAAAACCTTGTAATAACCAAACTTGCCATGAAGAATATCCAAACAATCATCCAAGACATGAAGTACACACTTTATCCCTTCTTTGAATTTGAAAGCAGAGCACCGCACTCGGATAAGATCCGAATACACTTTCTTTTCTCCGGGATGGTTCCATCATCACGGATTTTACAATTCTATGGTTTAAACCGAGAAATAGTTTCTTTCACGGATTTTACAAAGCCAAGAATAAACCGAGAGATAGATCCGAAATGCACTTTTCTTTCACCGGGATGTTTCCATTGTCACGGATTTTACAAATCTATGATTAAACCGAAAATAGATTCTTTCGGGATTTTACAAAATCAAGACTAAACCGTAAACAATGTCATTTTGAATCTATAATGAAAAATCTAGTTTCGTGAATATCTCATTTTAGGGGAACATGCATCGGTTCATCAACAATTCTTCTCCATTATCAACAATTCTTCTCCCTTATGTAGAATACTTCACAAACCATAATAAGTAGAGTAGTATATACTACTTCCTCGAGGGGGTTGACCATATCACATCAAAGTACACGTTTTCTCCCCATGATGGTTTTGAACTTTCGGAAGCATCAACAACGTGTACGACCATTTGCACGAGAAGTTCTTGTCATAAGCAAACATCTTGAAAAATCATGACTGACGCTGAAGATTCTTGAAAGATTTTGCTTAGACTGTGAAGTATCATTGGCATTTTGTGGCGTCGAATATTCCATGGGAATTGCTGATCACATCCCAACCTTTGAACTCTTTGGTAAACAAATCATTCACGTATTCTGTCGGCTATAGCAATGACCACTTGGAGAAGTAAAACCCGATATGCCAAACTTGAACATGACGTAAAATTCCTCAGATTTGCTACTTAAGCTTGTACTAATCCTTATGAAAAAGAAACGGTGTACCCAATGTACAAAACCTCTTGACGTATCCTCAACTGCGTGAGACACCGAAAGTGTAGTTACTTTGTGGCATAAGTGAGAAAGAATCACATAAGTAACTAGATATTCGAGTCTTCATCATACTCAATAAATGCCCAGACAAGTCATCTTCGCGGAAGGGTAGAAAGAAGAAAGACAAAATAAATAAACGCGCCCAGAAAACCTCACTTCTAAGCCAAATAAGAAATACCGTACAAAAAATCCCGTAGTCAACCTAGTTCCAATAACAATTCAAGCCGTGACATAATATTCTCCGTGAAAATGTATACACCAAAGTACCAAACCTCATAACACAACGAATCAAATTATCAAATCGCACGTCTCAAATCTCATATCTCAACAAATCTCATCATCAAAATTCATCCAATCGCAAGACTCATTATCAAACCGCATCAACAGATTACAAATCGCAGCCTAAGAATATTCGATTCATAAGATTAATTATTCTTCCCAAATTGAAGCTCAAATCACCTAATAAGTGTAATCGACCCATGAATAAAATACCACTTGAGACCTGATCCATATTCGTTTCTTAAACTAATTAGATCAAATAATAGACCCGATCCAAGTCACTTAAAAGCCCACATAAAATTCTCTTAATATCACTACATTGCAATCGGTCTTAACAGCCCATCCGACCCAGCGTATTCAAGGTCCAATAACAGTCCACATAATAAAACTCAAATCTAACTCAAATATCTCCTAACAAAACTGATCCAATAACTAAACTCAAATCTCTTAATATCCATATGTGCGTCCAACTCAAAACTGATTCAAGGTATAACGTCCAAGATAGTCACACGACCCAAGTCCAACCCAGTAAATAATTACCCGGTAACAATTTTGGTCCATAATCAATCCTAAATCCAAGTCCGGTCCACCCATTGTATACCCAAAATTCACGGGTATAAAACACACTAATAACACACAGCATAACCTAATCCTTAGTAACCAAACCCTAAAATCTCTCCCAAATTTATCCGCCCCCCCTGCTTCATAAATCTGCTTTAAACCCTAAATACCTTTCACACATCCGCGCCCCCATCACAACCTTTGATCAAAACGCATCTTAGGAATGAATATATCACATACCATACTCTTCCAATATTCATCAAACACCAATCATCCCCTCGCACCTTGATGTTAAAAGTAATTTAGTCTCGCCACAGGGATGGTTATGAGGCAACGAATAGGCTTCAATATCAATTGACAAGGTCACGGGTAAGATGGCATATTAGAGAGTTTTATATGTTTTTGTGTTATGAGCGAACGAATCATATATTTGATTTAACAAGTTTGTTGAAATCATTTCTTAGTATTCGAATATTATCAAAAGCGTTTTGATCTATGATGATTTACTATTGTGGTTGTCGATTTGGATCAGTGAAGATGTTGGATTGAGTATACAAAATCTATTTAGATTTGTTATGAATTCTTGAACGATTATGAGATCCTATTATCATTCTCATTTCTTATTATGAATATCACTTCGAAACCAAGCATAGATAATAACAAAATTGTTATTTGTCTATCTTTCATGTTTCGTATAATGAAATGAACTAGATATGTGATGAGTCCTTAAAGAGTCTTGATGTGTCTTTCAAAGTCCGAATAAAACTAGATATGTGATGATGTCTTTTCACGTGTGGCTTGACTTACGAGTCTTGATGAATCTTTGATAACCCCGAAAAGAATATGAGATCTCTCAGTTATATTTTCAGTAACGATTAGGTTTAAGATATTAAATTTGTTGAATGATACAGATGTAGATGTTTATGTACGATGATGTATGTTGAATTTGTTGTGATGGTTTTGATGTTGTATTCTGATCTATGATGTTCTTTGTTGATGCACTTTGATGTTGAAGTATGTTACCACTGAGATTGTTATACGGATGTTAAGCTTGTATTGGTAGAATGATATGAATGTAGGTTTGAATAAGTTGTGATGTATTCTGGGTGTAAGATGTTGTATACGAATATGTTGATTATATGTTGTGATTTAGATCTTGAAGCAATTGTATTAGAGTCAAAATGCTTTCGAGTATTCTTTTTCACCTTCTTTACAAACCACAGTCTCAAGTCATTATCTTCTACTTAGCAGTCAAGTCGCATCCAACAAACAACCCCAACGAACGAAACATCAATACATCTAACTGCAGTTTCCATTAGTCCTCAAAATGCATTCAACATTTCTATCTTCTCCTTTAAGTCCAAAACGCAGTGACAGATCTAACTGCAGTTGACCGGTTCAAATCGCAGTTGACCGGTTCAAATCGCAGTTGACCGGTTCAAATCGCAGTTGACCGGTTCAAATCGCAGTTGACAGGTTCAAATCGCTTTTGACGGGTTCAAATCGCTTTTGACGGGTTCAAATCGCTTTTGACAGGTTCAAATCGCTTTTGACAGGTTTAAATCGTTGTTGACTTCTTTATAACAAACCGCATAATCCTTTAACACATTCTTGTCAAAACGCATCTAGTGACAAACAACTTTTAGTGTCAAACCGCTTTTATAAGCACAAACCGCTTCGTTAAACCGCTTCGCCAAACCGCATCAGAAGCATTGAACCTGGAAAAATGCACAAACTGCACAGAAGAGCAAACCGCATTCAATCACAAACCTCAGCGAAGAACATCATTCAAACTGCAGATACACATCTGATCATAACAAAACGACTTTAACACCTGCTTAAAACTGTTTAAAACCAGAATCAATCTTTATTAAAACAACATATTAAAACCTAATATTGAAAAAATTGTAAACGAGATTCAAACTTGTTTAAAAACTGTTAAAACTCTAAAAACCCAATGGATACAGAACCAGCTGCATAAACAACTTAAAACCAGGATCAAGAATGTCTTCAAACTGCTTAAGAACATGGATTCACCAGCAATAATAACCATAATCAAAACACATCAAATCATCACCAAACGCAACAAACCGCATCAAAGAATCGAACAAACCGCATACAAAACAGCTCAAAAACCATACGAATCATCAAGAACAACACAACCTTGGCTCTGGTACCAATTATTAGGATCATAATTTATGTTGTTTGATGTTTCGGTGGTCTAGGATGATGATAAAACAAGTAAGCCATTGTAGAGATAAAGAGATGAGAGGGTGTTTTCAGAGAGAAGTAAACCAAAAGGAAGAGGTTTGATTAAATGAAAGCACAACCTCTTCCCAAGTGGGAAGAGGTATTTATAGTTACAAACAAAACGCCCTCCGCCGGATGTGGATCGCATACAATGGGTAAAGACCGTCTGTCCTCCATGGTGTTGCTCTAAACTAACTAACTAACTAGCTAACTAACTAAATAACTAGTAAATAACGTAAAGTCTCACGAGCTAACATATGCAAGACTAGAGTTGGGGTGACCGACTCATCCATATGGATTTTCAAATCCTAACACGCCATTCTTGATTGGTCGATTTAACATCTTTATTCCAAACTTAGTTTAAGGTCTTTTAAGTTTGTAAACTTTTTCGGACTCTAGATGATAGGTTTGATATGTTTTAAGTTTCTATAGTATTAAATTGTCCTTACCTTGCCTTAATTTTCCATTAAACCGCTTAGTCAAAACTACTTTCAATAAGGGTCAGTTTAGTGCAGTCCTGACCCACTATGTATGCAAGCTTAGTATAAGCTCATTTCAGCTCCTAGTAAACTTTTTTTTAGCTTTTTGTAAACTTAAGTGTATCAATTTTATCTGTTTTAGCTTTTCTTAGGCTTTAGCTTGCATTTACTTGCTTATTTTTAAGCTTAAATAAGCCCCTTTAGGCAGTATTGCTGCTGATTTCATTAGCAGCTTAGGTAAGTATTTTAAGTTGTTTATCTTATTTTCCTTTTCTTAATTAGAATCCTTTTAGCTTATAGGATAACTTAGATCAGGATTTGTTCATTATTCTATTTCTTATTTGCTTTTTATCAGCTTATTGAACTTAATTGCATTGCTTTGTTACTCAGTTTAGCTGTTCTAATTAAAGCGCTTATTTTTGACTTATTTGTTGTTATTTGTTAAGTCCTTATAATCATAAATAATCCTTTTAAGCTTATTGACCTTTGTGATAGCTTATCTTCAGAATTTTTAGCTTATTGTAATTGTTAAATGATGTTTGGATTAAGCTCATTATAGTAACTGCTGATTCTGTTTTAAGATTTTTCCAGCTTATTCTGATTTGCCATAAGTTTTGTTTTTAATAAAGTTTACCATCTTTACCTTATTAATAAGATCTTAGAAGCCAAAAGCCAAAAAAATAATAATAATATAAGAGCAAAAAGGGGGTCCCAAGGGTCGAACCTGGGACCTCCCTTTACCAAAGCCTCATCCACTCACTGCCTTGCCATCTGATCCTTAGGGTGTTGCGTGTTAGTGTTTCTTCAATTTAATTCTTATAGCAAATTAGCTTTTAAGCTTTAGTTAGTCATTTAGCTTTTACTAGCTTATTCCTAAAGCTTTTACAGAGTTCAGTATTTTCCTATGTTTAGGTTAATATAAATATTTTCACCAAATTTCACATTTTCCAAATTGTTTTACTATTTTTAATCATTTAATTTCTTTAAATCGAGTTTTAATTCATAGAAAATAATATAAAAGTAAAAAAAAAAAAAAAATCTTTTTAAAATTTTATTTTATCAAATAGAACTTAGGAAAAATAGATTTGCATTTCTAGAGTTAATATTTCTTAGATTTCACTTTTAGAGCTCGTGATTTTCCGAGCGTGCTCTCGTTTAGGTTTCATTTACGTTTTAGCTTATATTTGCTTCAGATAATTGTTTTAGATGATTATTATGCTATTTTTAGCTTATGTTTTGCAATTTTAGTATCAAACTCCAAAATTCTCTCATTTCCTATTTTAATCACCGTAACTTTAAATGACTAATTGTCGACCATTTCACCCTCATTGGGAGAACGACTCAGAGTTTCGTACTTCGTAAATCATATATATACTCAAAATGATGAAATCAAAATGGCGCCGCTACCGGGAGGTGTGTTGCACCATCGCTTTGAATTTGAAGTTCGGTGTTGAAGAACCTCCTCGGGAGTTGTTTCGTTTTGCGTATAAAATAATCATAAACATTCTTCCTAGAGTGTTTAAAACCCCAAAATTTTTAAAAGCAACAAAATACAAAAATAAAATAAATTGTGTTTCATTGTGTTTTTCGTTTTCCGATAAACTTAAAACCCAAAAACATTTGTTTTCAATTTTCAAAGTTATAAAACCAAAAATACTCTTCGTTATCCTCTTGAATGTTTAATTCGTATCTCTTTACCCTATAATTTGATTAATTCTTCACTATGCTCAATTTTTACCATTTGATCCCATGATCCCTGACCATGGAGGATTTTTATCGTCCATCACTTATCGGTAGAGGAGGACCGATCGCTCCGATATCCGCTCCGTAACCAATTTTAAATTGAAAATCATATGGTTCGAATACTTCGACAACATTGTCAATTCCATGGATTTCACGATGAAGATGCAAATGAGCACTTGAATAAGTTCTTATCTATTACTTAATCCATGAAGCAAAATGGCATTTCTCAAGATAACATCCGATTGAATCTTTTTCATTCTCTTTAACCCATGAAGCGAATCTTGGTTTTATACCCTTAAAACTAATTCAATTCATACTTGGGAAGAGAGGTTCCACAAGTTTCTTTCAAAATACTTTCCATATTCTAGAACGATGCATTGAGGAAAGATATTCTAAATTTCCAGCAATTACCCAAGGAATTCGTATTTGAAGCTCGGGAAAGATTCAAATTGTTATTGTAGAAATGTACCGATCATCGGATTTTGCTTCTTGATCAAATCCTAACCTTTTATCATGGTATAATTACGATTGATCGAGACAAAATCATGTTGGCTGCCGGTGGAAATCTCATGCGGAAGACTCCTCAAGAAGCGTATGATTTGATTGAGAATTTGACTCAACATCATTATTAGTGGGATACTGAAGTTCCTTACGACTTGATAAGGATTTAAAACATACATTTTTATGGGGTCATTTAAGCCCTAAATCGACACATTTTATATCCGTTACTACTTAAAATCATTCATTTTCACATTTTAGGTCTTTTGGAAGCAAAATGCTGGAATGAAGCATATTTGGACGAAAAGGAGTGAAAACATGAAGAAAATGGCAAAGTCAAGATCAAAGGCCACTTAGTGCACCTGACGGTGTCCCAATCAAAGGGCGGCGCCATCCCTCATCAAGAATTATGATCAGAATACAAGTGACGGCTCGTAAGCAGATTCGGTTCTACAACTTGACAGGTCACGCCTAAACTCGAAGGCGTATCCTCATTTTCTACACCGACGCCCAAGAACCAATCTCGACGATGTCCTTCATGAAGACCGACGCGCCACACTTACCACCGACGCCGTCCCAACGATGAATTGGCCCAGACGAAACCATAAAGGCGGCGACTGGCCGTCACTAGCAAAGGTGATGCCATCGCATTTGTAAATCTATATGTAGAATTCGATTTTACGTATTTAAAGAGGTAGAACTTTGGAGAGC
Source organism: Chrysanthemum lavandulifolium (assembly GCA_022545495.1). Lineage (NCBI taxonomy): Eukaryota > Viridiplantae > Streptophyta > Magnoliopsida > Asterales > Asteraceae > Chrysanthemum > Chrysanthemum lavandulifolium. The sequence continues at coordinate 178,814,819 of CM040245.1, read as the reverse complement.
AAACCCTAATTCGGTTGTAGTCCGACTTGAACAATATTCTAGGGTTCCATACCCTATTTTATATCATAAGATAAGTTTGTTAATCCATATTATCATTATGTCTACCCCATGTTTAATTGTATGTGTGTGTATAGCTAAATTATCCTTGTGTTTACTTGATCTTACCATGATTATTATTAGTAGCTAAATTATCCTTGTGTTTACTTAGATCTATGAAACCTAGTTGTTGATTATTATTAGGTTATCTATTGTCTTAATTGGTAGACGCTAGAGTAAGATAAGAAACATGGGCCTTATAAGTTCTATACATGGCTTTTAAGTCATAGGTTGAGTATTTTCGATTTGTAAATTTGAACCGATTTTATGTTTAATTGATTGAAATTTTCTTTAAGAAGTTATGTTGTTTTATTAAGTATTTTTATGACATATTATCATGAAACTATGACATTATGCCTAAATAGTACAAAATCTTAATTCGCAAGTGTGCATATATAGTCCTAGGTCATTCATTTTACTTATTTCATGAGTTGTAGCTTAAGGACATATGTGATAAAAATTTAATTTATTTAATCATGAAGTATTCGAGGGAGATACTATTGTACTTGTACTTGCGGTCCGGATAGTCTAGAGGAGAGTTACAATTCATAGAACTAGGAATTAGGCACCCGTATGACCAAACGGAATACAACGCACCAACTAAGATGAGGATGTGAAAATTTAACCGACCAATAAAAGATAAATAGGAGTAAGAACATCTAAGTAAACACATCTTTAATCATCATACGAGCACACCTACAATTAGCATAATCTATCCATAGTTTAAGTAGTTAATTAGTTTAGTAGTTATAAAAGTAGTTAAATTTGGTAGAAGTACCACCCCCACTCCTATACCCCTAGATATTTACTTGCTTTCTAAAAACATAAAAAAAACTAAAAAGAATCTTCTTCAACCTCACCTTCTCGTCATACATCTCTTTCTAGCATCTCTATTCCCCTAGAGAACGAATCAACCCCTGGGTTTACCCCATACTACACTACAACGATTAGGTACACTTCCTAGAGGGTTGAAAAACTTGCTCATAGAAAAGGAAGGCTTCTCAACCCCGAACCCACGCTATCAAGTTTTTGGCGCCGCTGCCGGGGAATAGAATAGCTAGTTAGATTTCTATCTCGTTTAGGTCTACTCGCTTGATTCCTATCAAGTGAGTTTTTTATTCTTTTTATTAGCTTTCTTGTAGTCTATCTTTTTCTTTGTGCCTTTGTTCGTAAAACCCTTTTCATTTGTCACTATGGCAAGTGAAGTTGCATTTGAGTCACTAACAAATGAGAAACAATTGTATTTCGTAGATAGAATTGCTTCTTATTGTTCTAATGAATTTGTGAGTGATCTTAGAGATATCCAAAAGGAGACGGGTGTACAGTTAGATGGATTTGATGAATTTTGTGCTTGTGTGCCTTCTATTCAACAATCATTGTTAGAATCAACTCCTTTTGGTGAGACCCCTTGGAAATATTTTGAGAAAAGCTTCCTAAGAGTAACCCATAAGTTGAATGAAATCATAGGCTTGTCTACATCACAATTTAAGAAAACAGATAAGGAGGATTTATTCGATCTTAGGCACCATGATAAAAAAGACCTAGTTTTTAAGAACATGGAACCTAAACCCAAACAAGATTGTGAGATGGTTAGAGTTGAACTACTTAGTTGCATGTGTGGGATAGATTTCAAAACATGTGACACGCATGAGGAATCCTTTAGGCAAATAGAACATAGTGATCAAATTTTTGAGAACGATTCTTATGACAAGGACCAAGAATCTAAAATGGCTAAAGAAGGATTTGAGATACTTAGGAGTGTATTTAGGTTAGATTATACTAAAACACATGATGATATAGGTGCTCTAGATATAATGGAGAATGGGGTGAAAACCCAAGCCCGTAAGCCCTACCATCATATAAGGAATACACACCACCTATGACCTACCGGAAGAGGAAGGAGAGACTATAGGAACTCCGATTGATATAGAACCTTTGGACCAAACACCATTAGAGGATGTAGGTTTGAACGCTTGTAGTGATGACCTTTCTCTTAGTTCTACTGAAGTTCCTAGTTTTGATGAACCGAGCCTCAACCAAAACCTTACCAAATTTCCGCCTTTAGATGTGAATTTAGGAATTGAAGTAGGCCCCCGATATGTGCTAAAAACATATCATTTCTTTACCAAAATAAACCCATAATAACCGTAAAAGAGCCGTTTATTTCTAATATCTATTGGTTTCTTGAGTTTATGCTTGTGAGGTACGGATATGTCAAAACACGAAAAGAAAGCCAAATCGATTAAAACCCGAGCACGAGAGATAAAGAGTGCTAAGCTGAGCCGGAAGGTCAAGTGAGCGAGTTGTGAAGATTTTCATCTTGAGAGGATGATTTATGAAAGATATGTTCAACTTTAAAGAAATGGCGAATCGGTCCCTCGAGTTTCAAAGCATTTGGTAGAAATTATCCCTGAAGATTCAAATTGGCAAAATGGTCCCTGGTTTATTTGAGATTGAAAAGAAAGACCTTTGGATTACATTTTCAGAATTTACAGCTTTGGTCCCTGAAAATTCAGATTGTACACAATTGGCCCTTGTGGTTAAATCCGGATCCATGATAAGTCCTAATCCAAGTTACTAATGCCTTAGCCCAAATATATATCAAGCCCAAAACCCTACCCACTATCCCAAAGCCCACACCAGACCCCATACCCGCTTTTACTTACCCACCACCGATCAAATTGGTCAAACCAAGAAATAACAATAAAACTTACCCGCCACTTTCCACCCCCAATCTCTTCCTGTGCAAGAACCCTAAATTACCCTTTCATTAATTAGCCAAAATTGAGGCAACTTAAGGGTAAATTCGTACATTATCTGACATGCCTGACACATTAGGATTGCCAGGTTGGCAATCCGTGTGCTATCCTTGTACCCCATTGGTCAGTGAAACGTGGAGATGTAATCCAAAGGATGAAATGAATTGGTGATAGTTGGGATTTGATCTGATGGTGGAAACGCGTTCAAAAGAAGCACAAATGATACCTTCTGGATCCTTCCAAGGCCTCAAGCTCACCTATATAAACCCCTTCTTTCACAGATTGTAATCAAGTAGTGTAGTGTAGAATTAGTGTAGGAGTAGTTCGAGTAGCTTATTTTTAAATTGTTTTAATGTTTGAATTTAAATTTCGATTTGAATCTCTTTGTACTCAAACTTTATTAATGAAGTAATTTTAGCTTAAATCTCACTTTGCTAATCTGCTTTTAAGTCTTAAATTTAGTTGTTCACAAGCTCTTATAAGTTTACTTTTAGCTTATTTGGAGCTCATCTTAAGCTTTACTCAGAATTTACTCTCATTTACACTTGGTCAAATAAAGTCAAAAGTCAGAATAATGAGTAAAACTACTCTGAATTGCTGCTATGGATCTGGATTTGGGTTAATTGTTGATCAAAATGGTTGATAATTGGTTTAGGTTACTGTTCCATTGATCTCTATTTCAAACCATTGTGGTTGGACCTTTTGTGAGTTCAAATTCTCTCTATTTTGCTTCGATTTTAGTCGTTATCATTTGATTTGATCTTGTTAGTTTAGCTTGATTAGTGATTTATCTAGTTTAATTTAGCCTTATCTCAGTTGCTTATTTGTTGTTTTCATTTTTATCATTGCTATTTTAGTTTCTAGAGTCTGCATCATTTCTGTTTTTGAAACATTAGGTTCATATCTATATTAGTGCTTAAGAGTTGTTACATTTGCTTCATTAATGTTCACTTGAGTATTCTGAGTTTGGTTTTTGGATTGGTTAGGTTTGGATATTGTGTTGTTAGTTAAAAATTGGTAAATCAGAATTATTAGGAATGTTTGGTTTAAGACAGGATTCTGAGTTAAAGGTTAATTCAGAGATTTATTTTGGTTGCTTTAGTTCAATATAGGTATGATTAAGTCATTTTAGGTTTAAACTTGCATCTGAAATAGCTCTAAGTCAAAATTCAAATTAAACTGATCTTATGATTTCATAAGTGAGATGCAGCAGTAGATTAGATTAGAACTAGGGTTAGATATCATATCACTAGCTTATTCAAGTTTTATTATAGCTTATTACTTCATTTAGATCAAATTAGAGTCATTAGAATTTCAATAGAGTCAAAATTTCAAACTGTTAAAAAAGTCAAAAAGAGTTTTTATGGTTTGAAAGCTATTCTTTCCAGATTTTTAATTGATTCATTTCCAGTTGAAACTCAGTGAAATTTTGGAATTTATAACTTTTGTTGGTGGTTTATTCAGAAGTATTTTTAGAATTATTTTGTGATTTTTATAAAATGGTAAAATTGGTTCATATTCTGGGTCCAAATACCCCTGAGCACACACTCATTGAATGCTGAGTGTGTCTCAGGTTGTTGCAGAGCCTGTAGTAGGTTTATTAGAGCAGGTTCTGAGATAAAAATTGGTTTATAGACTCTTTGGTTGGTTGTTTTCAAGTTCCAAGTTCTGTATTTCAAATTAGCTTTTTAGACAAGCTTGTGCATAAGCTTTAAGTAGATAGGTGAGGCTGTTTGGCACTTAAGCTTGAATTTCATCAAATCTGTGTAACTTGATAATTTTAGGTATACAGTACTTGCTTTTAGTTGATTTAGAATAGTTTTAGCATAATATAGGTTCTGCTATACTTTGGTTCACTATAGTTGCCTTTTGCTTATTTTGGGTTAGCTTATCTCTTTAGCAGTTTCAAAGTAGCTTTCATTTCCAGTATTCTAGAGTAGCTTTTATCATTTTTCCTAGATTCTCCATTATATTTTAGAATTTCCCTGAATTTTTCATAATTTTTCATCACTGTTTACTATTTTTCTGAATTAAAATTAGATTTTAATAGTTTTTAAATAGCTTTAAATACAAATAATTCAGAAAAGGTTCCAAAAAATATGTTTTCATTTTTCCTAGATTAAGAAAAATATAAAAAGCCAAAAAAATATTTTCCCTATTTTTCCTAGTTCAAATAGTAATTTTTAGAAATTTATTTAGTTTAAAATAGTTTTTAAATCATATAAATTAGAAAATAATTCAGAAAAATACAAATCTAATTTTGAATTTTTTTTTAGTTATTTTAGATTTTTGAAAAATAGTTTCATAATTTTCCCACTTGCTTTCATAATTTTTAGCTATTTAGTTTTATTTTTAAAATTAGAAATTAGATTTTAAAATTAGATTTGCATAATTAGTTGTTATAACATTTAATTCACGTTTCATTTAAATCGTAATTTGCATATTAGCGTAGATTTGCATAATTAGTTGTTATAACTTCATTGCACTATATATTTAGCTCCCTTTACTTCCCATTTATTTCTATTGCCCCGTAGTTTAGAAAACATCATATTATCCCCTTTTCCCATTCAAATCCAGATAATCGCGACGTGAGTTGAAAATTCCATTCAACCCTCGTTCGGAACGATCTCGGTGCTCAAACCTAACACGTTTGAGTTACCCAAATACTACACACTTCTATAATTGGTTTCCCGAGCGAATCAACCCCAATTCACCCATCAAACCATGTAGTCTGGGTAATGTTAAGATAAAGGTAGTAGACTCTAAGCCATGTAGAGTGGAAGCTAATATAGGAGTAAACCCATGACCTTACACACTTACATCACCCATTTGTGGTTGATAACTAGAAACATTATGGGTTTAAACCGGGTTTATTAGGTCAAGATGGATCCTTAACTAAGAATCTCTTGAATTTGATAAAAGATGATCCATTTCTAGGAGAAAGACTTGATTCACCCGCTACACCAATAGAATTAGGTAAGGTTACAATGAAAGAAGTACACCCCTTTGAGCATAAGTATCACCCATCACCCTCTCCTCACGTGGAAAATTTCCACCCTAATGGTGCGTATCGCTACTATCACCCGAACTTAAGCTTAAGTGTAGGGAAAAATTCCTCTTTATCCGTCAAATAAGGGTAGAGTCAAGCTCGTGACTCGAACAAAAACAAGCGCTTCTTAGGAGGCAACCCCGTGTTTATTTGTTTGCATATTTGTTTTTCATTTTTATTTGTGTGCTTTATATATCTTTTTCATTATTGGTTGATTCTCATGTTTATATTACTTTGTGAAAATGCTTTATTTTGTTTTTAACTTCGTCTTAATTGTATATAAAGGTATTCTACAAAAAGATAAGTGTAGGGAAGATCACATATGTTTTTAAGAACAAGAACATGAGATTAACAATAATTAAAATTGTATATATTTGTCTGTTTGTTAGAGTCAAATGCTTGTATCGAGTCATAATGGATGTTTTGCAGAAAATTTTCCAAGTTTTAATGAGGTAATTTTTCCAGAATTTTTCTAGAAAAACGCATCAGCCTACTTTTTGTCAGGACAACCTGACGGCGTCAGGATTAACACCTGACGACGTTAGGCAATGTGGAAACAGAATGTCAGTTTCATTTTCTGTAAACTTGTAATTTTTGGATATTCCCAATTCTTAATTTTCTAGAAAAACTGCAAACATCCATTTCATAAGCATTATATCTTACTCGCTTTCTAGTTTAGTTTTGTTTCATATATAGTTTACCACCGATTTTACGCGAGGTTTCGTTTCATTTTCTCATAAGTGTGCGAGGTTATATTAGACAAGAAGAAGAAACACATATTGGAAGCAACGATTATTACTTATTCATTCTTCTTGAGGGGATTTAACCGTAACTTCATACATATCCTACCGAGCTAATCGGGGAGTACTAGTTTCTATCTCTTTTAACTTACCTTCCTTTATCATAACTTTGATACTTTCGGTGAACATTGGGGACAATGTTCAGTTTAAGTGTAGGGAGGGAGAATAAAACGGGAACTTAGAAACTATTCACTCACTTGATTATTTGTCTTGTCCTTGGTAATTTGTATAATAAACTATGAGAAATATTTGTTAGGGCAATTTTAGCACCAAATTTAAAATTTTTTATGACATTTACGAGTTAAACTTTAGTCTTAATAAGGCGGCTCATGGATAGGAATTATATGACTATCACAAAAATGTTTACCACTCAAATTCCACCCCAAAAATGTGAGGTTCTCCCCTAGATCTTTAAGAATATATTTAACGAACCCCTTACTTGTTGACATAACACACAATACAAGCAAGCTTAGAGTTAAAAAAAAATAGTTTGTATACAAGTTTTTTTTAAGGTGAAGTCGAGTAGATAGTGGGTGTGTGTGTGTTGTGTGATATATGCATGCATAAGAGATCTTTTAGTTTTCTTACAACCTAATGTGTGTTTGCATAGTAGTGACGAGTGTAAAGCTTTTAAGAAAGTTCATTGTGTTATGTTACAACATAACAATTTATAAGCAAAGCAAGACAAAGAAAGCTAAATATTTAAAACATGTGACACACAAGTCTTATAAGAGAAGGTTGGGTGCTTACGGTGAGATCAAGGGTGAGCAAGAGAAAACCAAGAGGAAAAAAAGTATCTAAAACACTTGACCCAACTTCCAAGCTTTCTCCAAACTACCCACAACTAAAACCCTTCTCTTTTCTTCTTCGAGGCCTCGACGGTGAGCAAAGGGGTGTGTTTTATTGAGTTTGTGAATGAGTTGAGAGTGAGAGTGGTGAGGAAAGGTGGTCAAGTGTGGTGAGGCTTTTATAGCCAAATAAAACATGGTTTTTGCATTATTTTAGTAGATATGATAAGGATTTAAACGTACACTTTTAAGGGGTCATTTAAGCCCTTAATCGATCACTTTATATCTATTATCGCTTAATTTCGTTCCTTTTCACTTTTAGGTCTCTTGAAGCAAAATCTTTGGAATGATGCACATTCGGACGAAAAGGAGTGAATACATGAAGAAAATGGCAAAGTCAAGATCGAAGCCACTTAAGTCGCTTCAACCGAACTGACGGCGCCCCAATAAAAGGGCAATGCCGTCCTATATACGAACTTGATCAAAACATGCACCAGACGGCTCGGTGGAATTTTTTCGCATAACATGATGGCGTCGACTTTGAAGAAGAAGGCGTCACTCGGACTTTTCATCGCGGATGGCCCAAATCTGGAATCAAGACGACGTCCCATCTAAAGATCGACGGCGTCACAACTCTAAGGTGACGCCGTCCATCGATGACTTGGCCAAGATGAAACCCTAATGATGGCAAACGACGGCGTCCCATCTATAAGGTGACGCCGTCGCAAGTGTAAATCTATATATAGAATTCGATTTTTCGCATTTATGGAGGTAGACTTTTGGAGAGAAAACCTAAAACGTTTGTAGTCCGATTTGGACAAGATCTTAGGGTCCCAAATCCTATTGTACACATCGAGATAAGTGTTTTAATCCAAAGTATCATTATGTCTTCAATTGATTGTGTGTATGCTTGCTTGTTTAACATGTCTAGCTAAATTTTTGTGCGTTTGCTTAAATCTATGAAACCTAGTTATTGATTATTGTTAGGTTTTCTTATCTTAATTGTAATTGGCTTAGAGTGCAACCAGGCATCATTCGTTGTGTTTAATGCTTGAATATTCTTTGTGAAAGTGAGGCTTATGAATGAAATAGTTTAAGGACTCATGGATTTCGTAGGCTAAACCCAAAGGTACCCTCAAAGAGTTAGGGCATACGCATTCCCTACGACCTTAGGAATACAACGTTAAGATAAGGTGTGACAATTCAACCGACCAATAAAAGATAACTAGGGAGTAATAGTATCTAGGCAAACGCATTTTAATTATCATACGAGCACACATCAATTAGACATAAGACTACCCGTAGTATTAGATAATTAGATAGTAGAAGTAATCGGTGAAAATACCACCCCAAAACCAATTGCCCCGAGATATTTACCTTAGCTTTCTAAAAACCAATAAAAGATAAAAAGAATCATCCTCAACCCCACCTTCTCGTAATACATTTCTTGCTAGCATTCCTATTCCCTAGAGAACGATATCAATCCCGAGGCTTACCTAATACTACACTACAACGATTAGGTTCACCGCCTAGGTGGTTGAAAACTTGCTCAAGAAAAGAAAGTTCCTTTGACCCCGAATGCGCTTCAGACGCGCATCAAGACAATTTGCCTAGGATTCAAGAAAAGGAGAAAGGAAACTTGAGCATGCTTTGGTTCGGTGGAAATGAGTGCATGGTTTAGAGAGGTCAAATCAATACTAATGGTTAATGGGACATATTACATGGGGTTAAAGGGTCAAAGGAAAGTCAACTAGTTAGGGTAATTGTTTAATCACATAGAGTGGCTAAGTGTTGCATTTTGTTTATTTCCTTGGTTGGTGTCACACGCAAAGTAGGAAAAATGCGTGTGTGGTAATGTGTATGTATGTGTAACACAATAGAATAGGTGTTATGTTTGGTATATAACGATGAAACAGAAAACAACAATTAAAACATAACATTAAGATTTGTGGGCTAATATTTGGCCCAAGGAAATTACTAAATTAGAAACGGCTAAGACCAACAAAATGATTAAGGTCTTTTTGTTGTGTTTGGCAGCCCAAAAGAAACGAAAAGAAAAAAAATAATAAATAAATAAAACTTTAATTTTATAAATTTAATAAATTATTATATGAGAAGTGGTAAATATGATCGAGTAAAATGATTCGGGAGACACTTGCCATTTCTCGAATTTTTCATGTTTACGCTTTTACATAACATTTTCTGATTTGTAATTCATAAAAAAATATTGCAACAAAATCGACATTGATTCGTGTGTATATTTATAAATGATTTGTGAATTTTGCGGTTTGAGATATGTAGGGTAATTACTTAAACGATGTGGTCAATGTAATCATTCAAACATGTTTAAAACAAGGGTTATCCTAATACCTCTTATCATTTAGTAAATCCTAACTACACGAATATAGTCTCACTAGCGATCTAGGAATACATCACAAAATAAAGTTCTAGAATCTATTTACTACCGGTACACTCATAAGCATTAAAAGTGAATGCTTTTATCCTAAAGATGTAAAAGCGAACCTTACATTTTTGGGGTGGAATTTGAGTGGTAAGGGTTTTTGTACAATTCATATAATTCATATCCATGAGACGCTTTATTAATACTTAAGTTTTGCTCATATATCTCATAAAAATTAAAAATTTTGGTGCTAAGCCCTAACAAGTATTTTTTTTAGTTTATTAAACTATTAGTAAGGACAAGACAAATATCAAGTGAGCAAATAGTTTCTAAGGTATCCTTTTTTTCCCTCTCTACACTTAAACTGAACATTGTCTCCAGTATTCCCCGAAAGTATCAAAGTTATGATAATAGGAAGTAAATAAAAGAGAAAGAAACTAGTACTCCCCCGATTAGCTCGGTATGATTGGTGTAGAATCAAGGTTAAATCCTTCTCGAAGAAGAATAAGTCAATCATAAGTTTTGCTCCCATTGTGTATTTGCATCTTCTTGTCCAATATAACCTGTAAATTCTGAGAAAACGAACACGAAACCTCATGTAAAATCGGCGATAAAACTATATATAATACAAATCTAAATAGAAAGCGAGTAAGATATAATCCTTGCAAAATAGATGTTTGCGAGTGTTCTCGGAAAACTAAAAATTCGAAATTTTGAGAAATTCAGTTTGACAAAAAACAAAACTATGGAAAACTGTTTGTTATAGTACTTGACTTCGTTAGATTATAAATCTGACGACGTCGGATTGACTCGAAGAATTGTAAACTTTTTTCCGGAAAATTTCAAAAATTTACTTATTAAGAACACGAAATTACTACAAATAAACCATTGTGACTCGATACAAGCATTTGACTCAAACAAACACATAAATATATGCTCATCATGTATTGTTAATTTCATGTTCAGTTTTGTTCTATTAAACATATATGATCTTCCCTACACTTATCTTTTTGCAAAATACCTTTATATGTGATTAAGACGAGGTTAAAAAAAATTAAGCATTTTCACAATAGTATTTGAAACATGAAAATTAAACAATAATGAGGAATCATATATGACATACAAACAAATCAAACAAACAATCAAACAAATCAACATGGGTTGCCTCCCAAGAAGCGCTTGTTTTTGTTCGAGTCTCGAGCCTGACTTTACCCTTATTTAACGGATAAAGGGGAGGTTTTCCCTACACTTAAGTTTAAGTGCGGGTGATAGTAGTGATACACACCCTTAGGTTGGAAATATGGCATGTGAGGAAAGGGTGATGGATGATTTATATGCTTAAAAGAATGTTCTTCTTTCATCTTAATCTTACCTAATTCGATTGGTGTAGCGGGTGAATCAAGTCTATCTCCTAAAAAAGGATCATCTTCTATCAACTTTGAGAGGTTCTTAGTTAAGGATCTATCTTGACCTAATAAACCTGGTTTGAACCCATAATGTTTCTTATGATCAATCATAAATGGGTGATGTAAGTATGTAAGGTCATGGTTCATTCCTATATTCGCTTCCACTCCAGATGGCTTAGAGTCTACTACCTTTATCTTAATATTACCTAGACTATATGGTTTGATGAGTGGATTGGGGCCTATTTTAGTTCCTAGACTCACATCTAAAGATGGAAAATTGAGTAAGAGTTTTGGTTGAGGCTCCTGTTAATCAAAATTAGGAACTTCCCTAGTACTAAGAGAAAGATTATGATTAAAAGTGTTCAAACCTATTTCCTCTAGTTGTGTTTGGTCCAAAGGTTCCACCTCCATTGGGGTTCCTATAGTATCTTTTACTTCTTGCGGGTAAGTCACGGCGGTGTGTATTCCTCAAATGATGGTAGGACTTGTGGGTAGGGGTGTTATCGGGTTTATCGGGTCGGGTTGAGTCGGGTTTGAATTTTTATAAATTGACTCAGATTCAACCCGATTAAGAATCGGGTTATCGGGTTCGGGTTGTTGTCGGGTTGGGTGATTCGGGTTTATCGGGTTACCATAATCCACATGAAAAGAGGTATAATTCCGAGAACAACCTAACAATATTAGTGCTTTCCATAAATTGTTGTTGCAGTGGAAGCTTGTCCTTGAAGTGTTGTACCATGTATTCATGTGCTGAAAATTTGTGTAGCGATTGCCATAAATTGTTCTTCCATTGTTCAAATTATAACCACTTGAAGTGTTGTACCATGTATTCATGTGCTGAAAATTTGTGTAGCGATTGCCATAAATTGTTCTTCCATTGTTCAAATTATAACCACATCATCGATGTAGGCAAGTGAGAAACAATCCAAACTCAATTTTAAGTTACAAAATATAAGAATCTACGTTTGCATCTTTTGAGTTTGTATTAAGTTGATAAAAAATAAAGATAGGAACACTCGGAAACTAAATCTTGTCTTTCAAAAGCAACTATCGCGTGTTCTTTCATTATATATACATTATAAACATAATGTGGTCAACACATCCTAGAAATATATTCGACCTAACATTCAAGTTACTTAATTTGTTAACTTTTTAATCCAAGAAACGTAATGCTATACACTCTAAAATTGGCTATTCTATCTGCTTTATGTATCTTAACAGTAAAAACAAAGTAAAATAATATTAGTCGGGTCTTATCAGGTTGACCCGATAACCCGATAACATAAATAATTCAACCCGAACCCGACCCTATAATAATATCGGGTTCGGGTCAAAACAACCCGATAAGACTTATCGGGTTCGGGTCAACCCGACCCTACCGACACCCCTACTTGTGGGTAACTTGGTGGGCTTGGATTTCCTACTCTATACTACATCTTATCAAGATCACCAATGTGTTTATTTTGTACTATGGTAGCATGTAACATGACATGCACATAGGTACCTCAACTCTAACCATCTCATTCCTAAACAAACTTACCGATTGAGCCTTTCAAATTGAAAATAAGTCTAAACTTTTATTTTTTTGGTCCCATGTTCCATTTTTTAAATTGGGCATGAATCTTAAAATGTTCCCACGCTACTTTAGCACCAAATTCCCAAAGTTCCCCATCTGTTAAATAGTCAAGCCTCTTTTGGGTCTCATGGTCAATACGATTGTAAAAGATTTGAAGTGGAAACAATAAATCATGACCTTGTTGAAGGAATTTTTGTAGTGAGTATTTGAAATGAGTCAATGCATCATAGAAAGGTTCATTATGATTTTGTCGGAACATCAAGATTTCATTTTTTAGTTTAATGCGTGAATTTTATGGCAAGTTGTATGGCGGATTCGCGTTTTCCATGACGGCGAACCAAAGATTCTATGAAAAAGTTTTACGAACAAAAGCACAAAGAAAAGATAGACTACGAGAAAGCTAATGAAAGAAAAATAAAAATCTCACTTGATAGGAATCAAGTGAGTAGACCTAAGCGAGATAGAAATCGAAATCTAAACTATTCCCCGGCAGCGGCGCCAAAAACTTGATGCAGATTCTTGAAAACCTCACAACGACTTTTACAATCCTCCTAGGCAATGTATCTAACCGTTGTAGTGTAGTATAGGTAAGAAACGGGGGATTGATCATTCTCTAGGGAATAGTGTTGGGAAGGTCGAGATGTATAACGAATAGGTCTAAGGTGAGGGATGATTCTTTTTATCTTTTATATTTTTATAAAAGCAAGTAAATTCTCGGTATTGGATTGGGGTTTAATTGTGAACTTCTTAAAACTATTAATTAAACTAATTAAAACTAAATGACGAGTAAATTAAATGATAGATTCAAATGATAGGTAAAAGCATGGTTACTTAGATTTCACTACTCCCATGTTATCTCCTATTGATTAGTCGAATTGTCACATCCTTGTTTAATTGGCGCGTTGTATTCCTAAGGTCGTAGGGAGGTGCCAAATGCCCTATTTCTATGAATGTATTGAACAACAATAGCAAGTTACACAATAAACACACGAAAAGTCTACTAGTGCATGCTAGGACATGAATACATTGTTTAGGACGTTCAAGCTCGCAACACTAAAGGAAGAAGCAAGTTTTTCTAACCTAACGTGTAACAACCACTTAACCAAGAAATGACAATCAATAGTTAACAACTAGGTTTCATTAGATCTAAGGAAACACTATATTAATTTAGCTAGACATGAAAAGATAATGAATCAAGTAATCATAATTGAACTTGAATTAAACATAATGATAGAAGTAATCACAAGACTTATCTCTTGTTGAATGAGGTGTTAAAACCCTAAGTATAATGTTAAAAATCTATAAAGTTCGTGACACCAACTTTCTCTCCAAGTGTGCACACCTAATGCTGAAAATTCTAAAACTATATATAGGATTACATATGCGACGACGTCACTTTGTACTTGTGACACCGTCAAGTCGCCGCTATTAGGGTTTCGTCTCATCCAAGTCACCTTGTGACGGGTCGCTTTATGCCTTCAAACGTCATCCCCGATTATCGAAGCCGTCGCTTTATGATTTTTCTAGGCCATCACCTTATAATTTCCACATAGAATTCCAGCTCCTTTAACAAGTGAAGGCATCACTTGTTATTTCGTCAACTTTTCATTGAGTCGCCTCTAGTAAAATCGGGCGCTTTGATACTTTTTTTCAAGTGACGGCGTCACCTTGCGTGTTGTGACGCCGTCGGTGCCCTTTTCCGACTTTTCATAACTTGGTCGCTTTTCTTGATTTTCATCCCTTTTCGTCCAAATATGCATGATTTCTAGCTTTTGCTTCCAAAGTACCTAAAAGTGAAAAGAAACAATTTAGGAAATATTTGATCATAAACACATTATTTTATGGCTCAAATAACCACCTAAAATGGACGTTTAAATCCTTATCATCATGCATGATGAGTTTGAAATGAGCACGATGGGTGAGTTTTTCTTAAGATTACATATAAAACAAATAGAAGATGAGATCTTGTTTAACCAATCCAAATACATTAAGGAGATGCTAAAGAAAATTATCTTAGAAGACTGTAAACCAAATCAAAACTCCTATGTCCTCGGAAAGAAAGCTTACCAATAATGAGGATTGTGAATCCGTTGATAGCACTAAATATAGGGGTATGATCGGTAGTTTACTTAACATAACGCCTAGTAGACCCGATATTATGTTTAGTGTTTGTCTTTTTTCTCGGTTTTGAGAGGACCCTAAAGCATCTCACCTCGAAGCCGTCAAACGTATCTTTAGATATATTAAAGGAAAAATATATTTAGGATTATGGTATCCTAAAGATACGGGTGTTGAAACGATTGTCTACGCCGACTCTAATTATGCGGGAGACTACGTGGATAGAAAAATCACTAGTTGCATTTTTACGTTCCTTGGATTTTGTCTAACATCTTGGTTCTATAAGAAACAAACAACCCTTTCTATCTCAACAACCAAAGCCGAATACGTATCCGCAGGCAAGGCGTGCCAACAAGCACTATGGATGAAACAAGCTCTCGTCGATTACGACATACAATTAAATGACATCACTATAATGCACGACAACAAAGGGGCCATAAATTTAACTAAGAATCCTGTACACCATTCCGTACAAAACACATCGAAATCCGTCATCATTTCCTTCATGATAACATTCAAAAATGAAATATTTCCATTAAGTAAGTTTCCTCGTAACACAACATCACGACATTCTAACCAAACCACTCAAGCGTGAACCTTTCAACTTCCTTCGTCTAGGACTAGGAATGATGGAACATATTCCATAAATCCAAATCATATTAGGTTTAACGATTGTGATTTTTCGTCGAAATATCATAAACAAATCACCATTAGAGAGTAATGATAAAACGTCATAACCTAAAATTCAATTACAAGACTCACTACAAAGATATGGAAGAGTCTTATGATATTCCTAGGTTCATAACGCGGACCCAATTTGCTCAAATCCAATTATGTCCCAAATTAAGCATTTAGCGGATTCGTGGATCCGCAATTTGTTGATCCACCCGTATTAAATACAGATTTGCGGGTCTGAGAATCTGCATATAACCTTTTATTTAAAACATAACCACTACACTCTCGTTCACACTTACCCATGACTCACACACACAAATCAAACTCATTACAATCTTGGAAGCTTTTGGTCATCAAATCTTGTATTTTCCATCAAACTAAACAATAATTATAAGTAATTACTTCATATATCTTGATCTGAGTCTAGGGTTCTAATTTATGCATTAAACCTAATTCAAGGATTTTCATGTTTTTGCTTAATTAGACTAGATTAATACAATGTATAACTATTATGCTTCCGTAGATAACAATTTTGCATAATCACTTCGATTCGTTCATAAAATCAATTTTACATTTGAAAAACCCTCAAATTAATTTTTCACAAAATCTTCTTACGATTAGGAAACTCATGAAATTATTTTCATTGCATTGTTAAGAAAACTAAAAACGTTTTCATTCATGCACGGCGATCTCTCCAATGTCGTTGAATATGCGTAACTAATATGTGTATTCACTACATTTAAGTGAGAAATATTAAACCTAGGAGATGGTTTTTGGGTTATCTCAAATAAAATTTCAAATAGATTAGAGATAACCGCACCTCCACATCGTTTGCATATAGGCACACACTGCATAATATATTTATATTATTGTTTTTGCTATATTAAAACTATTCAATTATTTTTAGGTATAAAATACCAAGTCCACCAAGAGCACCATCAAAGTCCACATCTTCCAAAACACTATCTTGGAAAAGTTCTAGCTCTTCCTCTTTCAAGAAACCTCCATCCATAACTTCACCCTCACAAATAAATGTTGGTGTACTCAAAACACCACCTTCAAACAACTTGACACCTTTGGTGCCTTACACACACACAAAAACACACACACACTTCTCCACCTCTCAAATCCATTTCTCAACAACATAAATGATATCCCACATAGGCCATCTGATCCTCCACCACAACTATCTTCATCACCCATTTTAGGGAGAAACCTTCTACTCGGGTGATTAAAACACAACATCCTCCATCACCAAGAGGTCCATATGACCTCTGTTAGGAATTAGAAAATTCCATGTTAAAGTGTCGGTCACCCCAATTATGATCTAGCATAAGTTAGCTCGTAGACGTGTCATTATTTTCGTTGTTTAGTAGTTTACTAGTTATTTAGTAGCGTAGTTTAGCGTAGTGTAACACCGTGGAGGAAGGACGGGTCTTTACCCACTGTATCCCTGATCCACAGGCCGATAGGAGGTCGTTGAGTCTGTAAGTATAAATACCCCTTCCATCCATGGAAGGGGTGGTGCTTTTCAATCTAATATTCTACAATTTGTGTAAACCTCTAGCAAGAACACCCTCTCTCTCCCTACTAACTCTCTAACTATGGCAAACATGTATTTTGATCATCCAAGACCACCCGAATCATCAACACAATAAAAATAACGATCCTACAATTGGTACCAGAGCCAAGGTTTTAGTGTTTTTGGTTGATTCGTGTGGTTGTACGTGGTTAATTTGTGGTATTCACTGTTTTGTTTTCTTTTGGTAAACTGTTTTGTGATGTATTCAGTTTGGTCAAAAATATGTTTTGGTCATTCAATCTTGTTTTGTGATGTACCGTTTGGTCAAAATATGTCTTGGTCATTTCATTGTCCTAAGATTATACATCTTGTGTCTCTTTTTGGTCCAAGTCGGTTATCATATTACGTGGCAAAGTTTACATCAAAGTTTCATCTATGTTATCAAAGTAATGTAGTCAAATTGTCTCGTCTTGTGGTCAAAATGGGCATAAAACACGAATATTCAAAGCGGTTTTATGTTTTCTTTACGGTAAATATGAAGGTGGCGGAAAAGTAGTCGGAAAACTCATCGAAAAGATTTTATTCATCCTAGCGAGTTGTACTACTTGTGACTTTACTATGGCGACTTGTCTTTACAAGTCGTCTAACTAGCGAGTTGGCTAGCGACTTGGCTAGTGACTTGGCTAGCTACTTGGCTAGCGACTTGGCTAGCGAATTAGCTAGCGACTTGGGTTATTAAATTACTGTTTTAACTGACCTAGCGACTTATATTTATGAGTTAGCGACTTGTGTGTTTTGAAATGAGTAGCGAATTGTTATTTTCGGACCTAGCGACTTGTCTTTACTGGTCGTAGCAACTGTGCTAGCGACACGGGCTAAAGACTTAGCATAGCGACTTGCTTTGATAAAATTTGCTAGCGACTTGACTCTAAAGACTTAACGACTTGACCGTGAATGTGAAAGGATGAAGAAGAGGATAGACCTTGACCACTGACCACTACTCAAATACCATGAAAACCATACACCATGACTCGACCACTCAAAACTTAAACCATATATCAAACGACTCGTGAGACCTCGGTACCATTACCATCATCGCCCCTCGGATTCAAAACAATCAAAACCAACATGGGCTTATGTGTATTCATAACAACACGGATTCAAAGATCTATACGAAATATGAAATTTTTTGGAAAGATCTCAGATGCGTCTCATGTGCATTCGAAGCTAAATCAAGACCAACATGGGTCTATCACACAAAACCACAACATCACAGATCCGTTCTTATTGAAAATCAAATGCGGAAAACACAATAAGTCATGGTCTCATATTCGTTTTCTCGTGCTTTACAAAGTATCTTTATACCTCAAAGGCCTTGCACATGAGAAGAACATTTATCATCATTGACCGTTGTGACAATATACGAATTAAAGAAACGATTTTAACAAATATGTTAAATCGGTTCCATGGTTCGTTTAAAGACTCTCAAACAAAAGGGATTATCAATACCTTACCGTGGTAAAGGATTGTAATGAAACCTTGTCCACAGCTCTTGCCATCCCTGTGGCTTATTCGTCCCTCCCCATACCATCCCTGTGGTATTAACAATATTAATCATCGAGCCATCCCTGTGGCTTGGTAAGTATGAGATATTGCTTCATTCAATTAGAGATGAGATTATGCAGATTTGAGTTTGGGAGAGAAATGAATTTGGTGACTAATATTAAGATGGAGGCGTACATGTGTGATTTTAGGGTTAGAGTATTTGTTTGGGGTAAAGTTGTGTTTTAGGGTAATGTGAGATGGGTACCACGTAATTTATATAACCGGTTCCCAAGTATTCCTGGTTTTGAATCGGGTTGATTTAAATGTTTGGACTGGACCGATGCATTTATTGTTGGATCCGGGATTGGCTAGTGAACATGGATTAGATATCTCACGTAATTATTCATTTCATAGGCTGTATGCAATGTTGCATTTGGTATGATAAATTTCAAAGGAGGATACATTAATTCACGAGCCTTGTTGGGATGGTTATGTGTTATGGTCGGACAAATTGGTCGTACACTTATGGATCCTTAAACTACCATGGTACTAGTAATTAAGTGGGATGATCAACCATATATTTAATTTAATTGCTAGTTACTTTAAATGATGGGACTCACTTTGTTTTAATCTGAGTGATATCATGTGTGGCAAGTCAAAGAATATACCGGATATATGCCCAAGTGATATGTACGATCTATTTTCGGACCGGGTGCTATTCTTGATGGATTGGGCCGATGATGTATTGTATGATGGGTGATGGACTTCGCAAAATTGGATCGTGTTTATCAGAATTGGTCAAGATGAGATTTAGGGTTATATGAGTTTTGATGATGAGCTTTGTTGAAGTGATTCAACCACTAGATTTGGTATGATGTTGATATTTGTTGGGTTATGTTGTATGGTACTTTGGTGTATACATTTTCACGAATAATATTTTGTCACGGCTCTAATCGAAAATTAGAACAATATTGACTACGAGGTTGGTTGGACGGTATTTCATATTTGAATTTGAAGTGAGGTTTTTCCGGGCGCGTTTACTTATTTCGTCCTCTTTCTTTCTACCCTTTCCCGAAGATGACTTGTTTGGGCATTTATAGAGTGTGATAAAGACTTGGCTATTTAATTACGGTTGTGATTCTTTCTCGGTTAACCCACAACGTAACTATCACTTCGGTGTCTCACCCAATTGAGAATGTCAAGAGGTTTTGTACATTGGGTACACCGTTTCTTTTTCACAAGGATTAGTACAAGTTTAAGTAACAAATCTGAGGAATTTTACTTCATGATCAAGTGTGGCATATCGAGTTTACTTCTCCATATGGTCACCATAATAGCCGACAGAATTCGTGAATGGTGTGTCCACCAAAGTGCTTAATGGTTGCTGATGTTGGTGAAAGAATCAAGAATGAACCGCGATATTCCCTAAAAGAGATATTCACCGAAACCAAAGTTGTCATAACATATTCAAGTCGATATTGTTTACGCTTTGTCTTGATTTTGTAAAATCGCGAAAGAAACTATTTCTCGGTTTAAATCATAGACTTGTAAAATCCGTGACAATGGAAACATCCCGTAATAGTAAAGTGCATTTCGGATCTTTCTTACGGTTTATTCTTGGTTTTGTAAAATCCCGCCGAAGAAACTATTTCTCGGTTTAAACCATAGAATTGTAAAATCCGTATTGATGGAACCATCACGGAGAAAGGAAAGTGTGTTCGGGATCTCATTTGATGTCGGTGCTACGGTTTCGCTTCAAGAAGGGATAAAAGGTGTACTTCATGAATTGGATATTCGTCATGGTAGTTTGGTTATTACATAGTTTTACGGGGTTATGTGCTTTTAACCATGGTCGGGATGAAACCATTATCAAAGTTCATTTTAATGTCAAAGAAGGCTAGAGTTGAGCTGTTAATCGAAGATGTGACAACGGAGTTAATTCACTATTATTTATTTGAGGTTGAAGTGAATTATCACGGGCGAGTGTACTTAGTATCCGAAGGTATCGGGATGGATGGATGAAGATTCTTGAGATCCTTGTTTGAGCTTATTATCAAAAACAAAGACTTGGAAATCTAGTTATTGTTGGGTGTCTTTTACCTCTTCGTTACCACTTGGGGAATTGGGCTTTTATCACCACAAAATAACTATCACTTAAAGGAGTTACGTTGTAGTGCTCAAAGGTCACATTCAATTGTGGATTTTCAAGAGGTGATATACGCCTTATACTCGATGGTTGGTTGGTTGAAGAGTATAGAGTACTTAGAGATTCAAATGGGCATGAAGTCTCGACCGCTCTTTGTTACATATGTGCAAGTTTAAGTCACGAGTTCGGGTATTTTACTTGTGGTCAAATTCATCATATTGGGTTTTCTCCATCACCGTTACTACAAAGAGCCTCTTGAATGATAATGGGGTTGATCACATGTTTGCCAAAAGAGATTATAAAGAGAGAGATTATGACGTCTGCTCACTTCATTTCAGCCTCGTACTCTAAAGAAAAGAAAAGTGTACGCTTCAAGGCGCTTTATCTTTGGAAGAAGAGAAATCTTCTTATGACGATGAACACATCGATTCAGCCTCGTACCTAAAGAAAAGAAATGTACGCTTGATGCGCATTATCTTGAAGAAGAAGAGAAATCTTCTTATTATGACCATTCTCATCAACATGCTTCATACGTTTTCCATGCGCTTCACCATCAAGTGAACTAAGACTCGTTGATTGTTTTCGATTCCACTTTCTCAACTATAATGACGATGGCGACATCCTGTGCCGATTTTACTGGGAGAAGTGTGAATAGACTACATTTGGATAATGTTCACTTATTTAATCAAGAATGGCATCTCCGTATGCAATTCTTGAGGGGGAGAAGAAGTGTGATTTTTTTTGCATTGTTGATTGATATTAGAGATTATAAATGGTCATACGGCTCTAAACTCATGTAAGAACCGAGCTTCTTCTTATCGGGTCATCTTCACATGGAGTTTTTCTTCTAAGAGCCGTTGGTTGACATCTTCACCGGATTGATGAGTTTATCGACAAAGTGCTCCCGGTTAATGCTTCACGATACATCAACATGATGATTCCGAACGATCTCTCCGTTCTTGTTTGATGTGATTGGTAGTTTGGTGTTACCATCTTGTGTGTTCGCTGCGGCCCGATTGCCGATTTCCTTGATGAACATCTTTCGTTCTTGTTTGATTGGGAGGATTTTAGTTAAGGGATTTGCAAGATGTAAGTTAATTGGGATGCTTTTGGTGGGATGCTTTTGGTGTGAGTTGAAGATGTTAATTATCTATTCCCAACCGGACAATCTTGAAGAAGGTCGAGTCTCTGACTGCATTCTACATTTCTTGCTATATGTTAGAAGACCAAAGACGAGTTGCATTTAATGATCTAAAGACTTCTTCTTAATCTGGCATTTATCAAAAGATTGTCGGTCTAGGGAGAGCACTCGTGATATGTCAAATTTAATCCCCAATTAGACTTGCTCACATTATTCAAAGATGTTGATTCTCACAAAGACTTCAAGCGATCTTCTCAACAAATTTCAAGTATTTGGGCATTCAAAGAGTTGTCGATTCTCAAGTATCAAAACCAAAAGAGGAAGGAGACAAGCATCTAAACGAGTAAACTTGATGTACTTAATACTTCTAAGAAATTGAAGATATCCCGGAAGACAAATGTTATTATCAGAGAGAAACTCAAGGTTTGACTCATGGCGAGTAAACTTGATGAACTTAATTCTTCTAAGTGATTGAAGATATCCCGGAAAACAAATGTCATGACCGCAGAGAAACTCAAGGTTTTACTCATCAAGGCGTTTAGTATTCTTATTCCAACTATGTGGGGAAGCGATGGAAGAGTTAGTTTCAAGATAAAAGAGGTACACAGTGCGTGATGATCTCGATGTTATCACAATCATCGAGGAGAGAGAATTGTGTACATTGGAGGCGCCATTTGTTTCACTTGAGGGCTTAATCGTGATTCGTAGATATAATCACTTATTCCGGAGTTGACATCCGCAGAGATAATCGGTGACTTGGCTTGCTTCTTCAATGTTATCGGTTATTCCTTCCTTGGGTATTGGTATACTTGGATACTTGAGCTTCATACACGATCATCGTGGAAGAAAATGTGAACATTGTGGAGGTGTTTTCATTCCCTCATGATGTGTATTCGGAGAGCTCCCGGATATTGGTGTACTTGGTTCTTGAGCTTCATACACGATCATCGTGGAATAAAATTGTGAACATGGGGAGGTGTTTTCATTCCCCATGATGTGTATTGGGAGAGTTCTTGAGCACTATACAAAGAGGTCGATTGCATCAATTCAACTACTGGGGAATTGTTCTCTTGACACCTTTTGGAATGGATTGCTTGAACTTCATGGTAAAGAAATTTGAGAAGATTATTTAAGTGTGGGATGAAAAGTTGTTGGTGTTCTATTGGATGATATAACCTCGAGCGAAGAATCACGGTGATTATTTTTAAAAGGAGCAAGAAGTTCGATGATAATGGTGTGCTTTTTGTGCACTGGCTAAGAGAAGCTTGAAAGAAAGATTTGAATCTTTCACTAAAGGATTTTCGGTTTGTGGGGAAGTCGCAAAGTCTCTCTTTCTCAAAGGTTCATGTTCTATCTTCTATTCGGAGCCCTGGAAGCTTTGGTGGTGAAAGTTTAAGGGATGATGACTTCTATCTTCTACAACGGGTCAGCTCGATATTCTTATCTTGGTACTCGTATCATCATCCTCTTAACTATATCATCTATTCTATCCTTGTATATATTTATTCAAATAGCAAAATACAAAATATAAAACCAACAAAAGAAAATAGAAAAATATAAAACCTTCAAAACCCATAAAATCAGAAAATTTCAAAAATACCAAAAATATGTTTTCCTAGACATGTCTTCGGTATCGATAACATCTGCGGTCTTAGAAATGTCATTCAATAATGGCACGGGACCATAGATGAAGTTCGAGCAGAGGTGTAAATATTTATTTTCTAAACATGTCTCAAAATTTGGCTTACGATTATTTGCATCAGTAACAGCGCTTATACTATGGCTTACGCTATTTTGATCAGAACTGCGTGCTTCAAAAATGGCTTACGCTATTTGATGTAACCCATGCTTAAAACCATGGCTTGCTAATATTTCAGATAGCAACCCGTTCTTCAAGAAAGGAAAGTGCTACGCTTAATCTATTTTCAAAATATTTCGTGCACTTATCCTAAAAACTAAACAAGGAAAGTATGTCGAAGGATCATTGTTCCTACACAAATGTTTTCCGTCAAAATTCTTGTAAAAATATTTGGTGTTTTCAAAATGGTGGTAAATGAGTTGCTTTTAAAACAATCAGATTCGAGTTTTTGTAAATTGAAAACTCAATCAATGACTTCGCTTTTAAACTTTTCATAAAATGAGTCATGGATTGTGGGGATAATGTTTTTCAAATCTTCATCATCTAACGGGCTTTCTTAATTATCCTAATATGCTTAATTAAAAATGATGTTAACCTATGTTGAAGGTGTGACAACTCGCAATTTCAGGTCATTTCTCAAGTTTCACAATTTCATCATTTATCGTAAACTAGGTTTACGTGTTCCAAATTCGCGTAACCTTAATGGTTTAGCGGCGAATTCATGATCATATCATCACGGACATTTCATATAGACTAAGTTTAGTCTACATTTCATTAACATCAATTTCATCATGTTAGTTCATTCATGAATTTGCATTTCACATTAAACGCGTAAATTTTATAAACGCTATCGCGTAAGTTATTATTTTGAACATTTAATCCGATACTTCCAAAAATGATCCCGATATATTTTTATACTTGCATTTAGTTTATAAATATAATATTTTGAGTTTACCTAGTGTTCTAAATTTATTTTGTATATAAATTGTTAAATTTATATTATTACGACGCTTTTCTTAAAAACTACACGATAAATATTTATTCACTCAAATTTTACAAGAAATATATTTTTACAATTTAAATGATCTCAATATACTTTACTTTGATCCATTAAAGTTTACTTTTAGCTAAAACTACCTTAAATACACTAATGTATATACAATTTACAAGTTACCTTAACTTATATTATTTTATATACAACTACTTTAACTTACACATTTATATACACATAATAGAAAAGAAAAAAAAAAAAAAACATATATTAGAGACACAATCCCCCAAACCGCCAAGGGGGATGTATCATAAAGTTGGTAGATTTTTATGTATAGACTTACACTTCACAAATAATTCACACATTCATTCACTTTCTCAATAATTCAAGTTCTCTTCCTTTCTTTGTCTCAAAACCGCCCTAGCATAAAGTGTAAGAAGAGTTCATCAAAATTTTCCATTATCAAGTGTAACAATCTAGTATACACTCTTGTTAGGTTTTGAAATAAAAACCTAGGGTGTTTAGGCTAAAACCTTTGTTCTTTGCACCTCATCAAGTAACTAGTAAGCATATCATTTTCATTTTTACATCTTTCATTATCATTTCATGTTTATCTCATCATTTTTGAGCAAAGCATGCAAGATTTATGGATATTTATACCATTTTTTTTTCATTGATTTTTAGAGTTTTATACATAAAAGTCATCCTATAATTTATCCCTTGTTATATATTGGTCTTGATGATGTTTAGGAACCCATGACACCCTAAGAAGGTGTATGGTAGGATTAGAATAGCTTTGGAGTTGATTTGAAGGGATTGGAATAGGTTTAGTACGAGAAAACTATTTTCGACAAGTATATAAAGTGGTCTGATCTTATTTTGTTTTTCTGGAAAATCCGACAGTAGACATGAGTTTTTGGCCTAGATATTTAGAAAATATACTTTAAAACGAATCCGTGGCGCTTGAACGGATTAAAACGGAGTTATAACGAAGAAGTTATGAATTTTTCAAGTTTGACGATTTAAATATATACTTTCTCGAAATTTCAAAGAACCTATTTTAGTTTTGTACGAGTCAAAAACGAGTCCTAAGCTTTACAAATTATTTCAACTTATCAAAAATATATTAGTATACTTCGATACGAAGCTAAGGACGTATAAAACGTAGAAAACGGATTTGTAACGACTAAAATATACACGTTTTCATAAAATTTCCGTAACTTACTTATTTAAGAAAAACTATATTATTTTTTACGAGACAAGTGTTACGGTAAACAAAACAACCATGTTGAAGGCTATTTTTATCGATGACGTAGAACTTTTTGTAACGAAATGTCTTCTAATAAAATCGAGATCACCAAGCATATTTTTCAAAACGACCAACCGTTTGTATAGCGGAGTTGTAATAAATTATTTACGGTTGCTTAAACTTTGCCGAAACTCACTTTTAAATTACATTTTGGACAAAATCACCCTACTTAACCTATATTATCTTTATGTTCGAGACCACTATGACGAAAACTCATGTACTAAAACTTCTAGATTTTGATACAAGCTTTCCAAAACCGTCGAGTTCGTTTCCTAACGTTCGACGTACTCCATTTTACGACTAGTTTTTCGAGGCCATTTTTGTCACTTTCATGAAATTTCCAACGACATTATTTTACTGATTTAAAAGTTAAAATTTCACAATAAATCATTAATAAATTATTGTAGGATGACATTTGACGTAAATACTTGTAAAGTAATTTTAGAATGGTCAAGACGTCAAAATAGTATTTTTCGACGATAAGTATTATTTTCAAAACTCTCAAATGGTATAAATAACATACTAAATGCATGCATAACATTACATCATAACTCATTGCGTATCATAACATTCATAATAGGTCAAGATTAACGATCACACTACATCTCGGTGTACTCACTTTGTCATCGCCTCATTTTACCAAGTGAGTCATAGCCCCACTTTTCTCGCTTTAATTATTTATGAAACTCTTTGGGGAAATGCATGCTCAATAATTTTATTACATTCATGACTATTTGCAAATTATATGTTTAGCCGAATCGAATGTTTAGTCATGCAAGTGATTGCACGCTTAGAATTTCCATATTATAATCATTGGATCGATGGTCTTGGTATTATCATGGACCGATGGTCTTGGTATAATCATTGAACTGATGGTCTTGGTATAATCAGTGAACTAATGGTCTTGGTAGAATCAGTGAACTAATGGTCTTGGTACAATCCTGAACTAATGGTCATGGAACAATTTGAAACCGTACGAATTATGTGTTATATTAAGTAACTATGGATACATTAAGTTATGCACTATTTTGTGAATCCATTTGACATCAAGTGTTTGAACATGAACTATACACATTTTGGCAGTGGGTTGTGAACACACAGGTTGCAAGTTTTGTATGGGCGGAACTTGGAACTGAGTGGATTTACAATGCCTTTGCTGCATAAACGATTTTGAAAGGCTTTACATTTCAACACAAACTCTATGAACTCACTCAACCTTTGTGTTGACACTTTTAGCATGTTTTTATCTCAGGTATCTAAGGCATTCACTTCATGGCATGCATGTGGACACATCATGGAGTCGCGGTGACGACGCGCCTCACTGGGTTTTACGACTTTAAAACATCGCTTGGCTTGTAACAAAATTATTTCCGCACAAGTTGATTTTCATTTGGGACCTATACTTTGTAAACTCGAATGTTTTATTAAATCAAACGATGTTCTTTTCAAACGACACTTTAGGTCGCTCAATATAATCTGATTGTGATGCTATGACAATCAATCCTCGTGAATTCCATTCCACGCAAAATGTAATTTGGGGTGTGACAGATTGGCATCGAGCTTGATTATAGAGAACTAGGTTGCATCATTGACCCTAGACTATAACTACATCATCATAGCATCTCATCATTTCATCATAAGTGCATGTTCACTTTGCATGCGATTTATACGTACATTTTTCGAGTTATTTACTTTCATTTCGAAACGATTGTCACATGGATGCCCTTAAATACCCATCCCATTATCCTTTCCTCATACTCTAATGTGGTGAATGCCTTGTCATTCCCTATCGCAATTTTTATATCAGCTGATTCATCACCGATAACGTCGAATGCCGAGATAAACCTTTAAGTACGGCAAAGTCACTCTCACTCCTTTGTTTCACCACTAACATGTCGAGTTACACGCTATTCACACACTAAGTCACCAAACCATCATACATTTGAAGCACTTACGACATCTCATAACCCATCTTCTTGGAATCCATCATTCATTTTTTTTAAAATAACCTCAAACTTATCATTTCTTATCACATCTCTTTAGAGCGCTTATTATTAACATAGGACTTTGATACGTCTCACCCTTTCCTCTTATTTTGAAGAAGATATGGCGCCGAAGAAAGCTGCACCCGAATGGACACAAGCGGCTATTCAAAAGTTGGTGAATGATAGCATAGCCGATGCTCTAAGGATTGAAAGGGAACGGTGGCCGCCGTCTTCTTGAGGCCGCTGCCTTCGCCGAAGCCGCTAGAATTGAGAGGAAGTCAAGCCGCTAGGCTTTGCCGCCGCAGAAATGCAGGAGGGTCCGGAGTCAAAAGTCGTCAGATAAGAACTTCAAAAGTGGAGATCCCACTAAGTTTAGAGGTACCAAGGAGCCACCGCCATGGTTCGATGGTTTGAGAAATTGGAGTCCGTGTTTTTGTTATGTAATTGCCCGGATGATAGCAAGGTCAAGTTTGCTACAAGTACACTACTTGATGGAGCATTGTCGTGGTGGAACTCTTATGCTCAGCCGATGGGAATGGAGAATGCTTTCAAGCTCACTTGGGAGCAATTTAAAGGTTTGGTAACAAAGAAGTTTTGTCCGCGTACGGAGGTGAAGAAGTTGGAGACCGAATTCTATGAGTTGGTAACTATTGGGTATGACATTGATACTTACATTCGAAGGTTTCAAGAATTGGCCGTGTTATGCCCATCTATGGTTTCGGATAATGAGAAGCTACCGAGGCTTTCATTGAAGGACTTCCCGAGATTATTCAAGGTGACGTGACTTCCTTTGATCCGCAAACGATTGAGGAATCTATTCGATTGTCTCAAAAGCTCATGGCACAAGTAGTAAAGAGGGGCAACATCACCAACATCAACCGTAACAACAATACCAACAACCGCACCAACTACAACAATAACCAAAACAACAACAACAACGACGATAACCAAATCAACAACAACAAAAGGAAATGGGAAAACGATCAAGGAGGTTATAACAACAACAACCAAAACCGTAACACTAACCATCATCAACAATGTAATAGAGGGCAAGAAACCGCAATGGTATATGTTGCCGCACCAATAGAAGGCGAGAGGTTATGCTAGAACCTACCCACTATGTAATCGATGTAAGTATCATCACACGGGTCTTTGTCCCGCTAAGTGCTACAAGTGTCAACAATGGGACACCTTGCCAGAATTGTAGAGGCAAGGCCATGGTTACATGTTACGAGATGGGGAGCAAGGACATTATCGAACCAATGTCCTCAAAACCAAGGTCAACAAATTGAAGGTGCTCATGGGAATGCATACATGTTAGGAAGAGGAGAAGCTCGTCAGGGTATCAACAACGCGGAAGACTAAAGAAGTTCAGAAACTAACAGTCTTATTTTTCCTTATGTACTATGTCGTACAAAGTTTATGTCTTTCATCGTATTCGAAACTTTATAACTTAAAGATGTACTACTTTTGATAAACCACTCGTTGTAAAATATTCTCATCTATCGTACTTTATTTCCTTTCGATTCGATATCATTTGCGAGAATTTTAATTCTTTTTACTTTAACTACTATTTTAACGACATGGTTTAAATCCTTGTAAACATTGAGAGTTATAACGACTAAACCGAACGTCACATCATCGCTCCTTAATTATACATAGCCTAGCTAACTATGTCTAATTCGAGGATCATGTTATGTTGGGAGCGATTAATTATAAATCTTAGTGCAAGCAAAATCTTCACATATTTCAAAGTCAAAGTGTTACTCATGGAGATTCATCCAATACGATGTTTTATACGCCTCAATCATCGATAACCGTAACGACACTTCTCCATGTTTTCTCTCCTCGATATTCATCATAAACTCAAAATGCGATAGACCAACACGAATCGAATTGTGGATGAATTCCTTTTTGATGGGCGAATGTGAATACTGCAATTTCGTGTCATTTCTCAAGTTTCACAATTTCATCATTTATCGTAAACTAGGTTTACGTGTTCCAAATCGCGTAACCTTAATGGTTTAGCGGCGAATTCATGATCATATCATCACGGACATTTCATATAGACTAAGTTTAGTCTACATTTCATTAACATCAATTTCATCATGTTAGTTCATTCATGAATTTGCATTTCACATTAAACGCGTAAATTTTATAAACGCTATCGCGGAAAGTTATTATTTTGAACATTTAATCCGATACTTCCAAAAATGATCCCGATATATTTTTATACTTGCATTTAGTTTATAAATATAATATTTTGAGTTTACCTAGTGTTCTAAATTTATTTTGTATATAAATTGTTAAATTTATATTATTACGACGCTTTTCTTAAAAACTACACGATAAATATTTATTCACTCAAATTTTACAAGAAATATATTTTTACAATTTAAATGATCTCAATATACTTTACTTTGATCCATTAAAGTTTACTTTTAGCTAAAACTACCTTAAATACACTAATGTATATACAATTTACAAGTTACCTTAACTTATATTATTTTATATACAACTACTTTAACTTACACATTTATATACACATAATAGAAAAGAAAAAAAAAACATATATTAGAGACACAATCCCCCAAAACCGCCAAGGGGGGATGTATCATAAAGTTGGTAGATTTTTATGTATAGACTTACACTTCACAAATAATTCACACATTCATTCACTTTCTCAATAATTCAAGTTCTCTCTTCCTTTCTTTGTCTCAAAACCGGCCCTAGCATAAAGTGTAAGAAGAGTTCATCAAAAATTTTCCATTATCAAGTGTAACAATCTAGTATACACTCTTGTTAGGTTTTGAAATAAAAACCTAGGGTGTTTAGGCTAAAACCTTTGTTCTTTGCACCTCATCAAGTAACTAGTAAGCATATCATTTTCATTTTTACATCTTTCATTATCATTTCATGTTTATCTCATCATTTTTGAGCAAAGCATGCAAGATTTATGGATATTTATACCATTTTTTTTCATTGATTTTTAGAGTTTTATACATAAAAGTCATCCTATAATTTATCCCTTGTTATATATTGGTCTTGATGATGTTTAGGAACCCATGACACCCTAAGAAGGTGTATGGTAGGATTAGAATAGCTTTGGAGTTGATTTGAAGGGATTGGAATAGGTTTAGTACGAGAAAAACTATTTTCGACAAGTATATAAAGTGGTCTGATCTTATTTTGTTTTTCTGGAAAATCCGACAGTAGACATGAGTTTTTGGCCTAGATATTTAGAAAATATACTTTAAAACGAATCCGTGGCCGCTTGAACGGATTAAAACGGAGTTATAACGAAGAAGTTATGAATTTTTCAAGTTTGACGACGAA
This sequence comes from Chrysanthemum lavandulifolium, assembly GCA_022545495.1. NCBI lineage: Eukaryota > Viridiplantae > Streptophyta > Magnoliopsida > Asterales > Asteraceae > Chrysanthemum > Chrysanthemum lavandulifolium. The sequence goes on along the minus strand of CM040245.1, from coordinate 178,783,537 downwards.
ATATATACTTTCTGAAATTTCAGCAACCTATTTTAGTTTTGTACGAGTCAAAAACGAGTCCTAAGCTTTACAAATTATTTCGACTTATCAAAAATATATTAGTATACTTCGATACGAAGCTAAGGACGTATAAAACGTAGAAAACGGATTTGTAACGACTAAAATATACACGTTTTCATAAAATTTCCGTAACTTACTTATTTAAGAAAAACTATATTATTTTTTACGAGACAAGTGTTACGGTAAACAAAACAACCATGTTGAAGGCTATTTTTATCGATGACGTAGAACTTTTTGTAACAAAATGTCTTCAAATAAAATCGAGATCACCAAGCATATTTTTCAAAACGACCAACCGTTTGTATAGCGGAGTTGTAATAAATTATTTACGGTTGCTTAAACTTTGCCGAAACTCACTTTAAAACTACATTTTGGACAAAATCACCCTACTTAACCTATATTATCTTTATGTTCGAGACCACTATGACGAAAACTCATGTACTAAAACTTCTAGATTTTGATACAAGCTTTCCAAAACCGTCGAGTTCGTTTCCTAACGTTCGACGTACTCCATTTTACGACTAGTTTTTCGAGGCCATTTTTGTCACTTTCATGAAATTTCCAACGACATTATTTTACGACGAAAAGTTAAAATTTCACAATAAATCATTAATAAACTATTGTAGGATGACATTTTGACGTAAATACTTGTAAAGTAATTTTAGAATGGTCAAGACGTCAAAATAGTATTTTTCGACGATAAGTATTATTTTCAAAACTCTCAAATGGTATAAATAACATACGAAATGCATGCATAACATTACATCATAACTCATTGCGTATCATAACATTCATAATAGGTCAAGATTAACGTATCACACTACATCTCGGTGTACTCACTTTTGTCATCGCCTCATTTTACCAAGTGAGTCATAGCCCCACTTTTTCTCGTTTTAATTATTTATGAAACTCTTTGGGGGAAATGCATGCTCAATAATTTTTATTACATTCATGACTATTTGCAAATTATATGTTTAGCCGAACTGAATGTTTAGTCATGCGAAGTAACAGTATTGCCATGCTTAGAATTTCCATATTATAATCATTGGACTGATGGTCTTGGTATTATCATGGGACTGATGGTCTTGGTATAATCATTGAACTGATGGTCTTGGTATAATCAGTGAACTAATGGTCTTGGTAGAATCAGTGAACTAATGGTCTTGGTACAATCCTGAACTAATGGTCATGGAACAATTTGAAACCGCATTTAATTATGTGTTATATTAAGTAACTATGGATACATTAAGTTATGCACTATTTTGTGAATCCATTTGACATCAAGTGTTTGAACATGAACTATACACATTTTGGCAAAGGTTGTGAACACACAGTTGCAAGTTTTGTATGGGCGGAACTTGAACTGGTGGATTTACAATGCCTTTGCCGCATAAACGATTTTGAAAGGCTTTACATTTCAACACAAACTCTATGAACTCACTCAACCTTTGTGTTGACACTTTTAGCATGTTTTTATCTCGGTATCTAAGGCATTCACTTCATGGCATGCATGTGGACACATCATGGAGTCGCGGTGACGACGCGTCTCACTTGGGTTTTACGTACTTTAAAACATCGCTTGGCTTGTAACAAAATTATTTCCGCAAGTTGATTTTCATTTGGGACCTATCGTTGTAAACTCGAATGTTTTATTAAATCAAACGATGTTCTTTTCAAACGACACTTTAGGTCGCTCAATATAACTGATTGTGATGCTATGACAACAATCCTCGTGAATTCCATTCCACGCAAAACGGTAATTTGGGGTGTGGAAGGACTAGGTGCCTAGGATATGATTGCTAGGATTAGATGATTAGGGTTTGATGATCACAATATTCCCATACATTTATATGATCTGATTGACATGTTGAATTGACTTCTATTAGTCGATTGTTGTTTGGGTGATGTCGACCACCATATATTTGTATGTGTGTTCACTAACGTATGCAGGTATATTGGTTATAAGAATGTTCCCGATCCGGATCCCACAATTGAAGATGATTGGATGCCGCAAGGAAAGGGTAACTATATCTTGGGTTGACAAATGAAGAAACGGAGCTTAATTTGACTTCTAAGGAGAGTTGACATAAATGAAACGTAAGAGGTCTCACTGCATCAGCAGATGGTTTTCTTCTAAGTGATTGAAGAAACGGAGCTTAATTTGACCTCGCTTGGCATTCAAAATGCAACGTAAAAGAAGTCTCACCGCATCGCAGATGGTTTTTCTTCCAAACCCTACAAAGAACAACAACAAAAGCGGCTCAACCACCTAACGAATCTTTGTGCAGGATACCATTTTTAAAATATTTTGAGTTAATTGAATTAAATTGTTTTGAAAATGGAAAAATGTTGTTTTGAAAATATATTGGACTAATTTTTTGAAAATCACCGGACTTCATTTTATCAAAACATAAGTCACTCAATCATCGACTACTGTCATGGTTTGAGGGGGAGAGTGATTTAAAATATAATATTTTCAAACAATATTTCTTCAATAAAAGTTCCGGTTTGTACGTTAAAATGTGGTGATCTAAAGATTTAATGTTATGTCATGGTATGATTTTTCTTTAGAATCAAGGTCTTTCAAAATGAAATTTTTTTTGTTCTTGTTTGATTGTGAAATTGTTTTGTTTTACTCAAAAGATCTCTTAAAAACTATCATACCGACACTAACAATCTTTAATGTCTTAAAATGGTCCTTATCTGTCATCTTTCATAAGTGAATCTTGCCACGCCTTTCCCCAAATTTTTCTAAATGATTTAATCGGTTGGGATCACAAATCTCAAATGGTTTGATATTTCGATCGGGTAGAGATCGTGATTTAAATCTCAAATCTGTTTTAATGGAATTGGTTTTAGTCCTTTAAAGGCACTCCGCCTCCATGTGTCAAACGATTTCAATATACATAATGCACATGTTGAGGAGGAGGATTTATCCAAAACCGGATGAGTATTTAAACAAGGCCACATTTTCTCCCATGTTTTCTAAACCTAATTAAATCACTTGGGATCCAAAATCTCAAAGGATTTGATATTTTTGATCGGGGGAGAATTTGTGATTTAATAATGAAATTTGATAAAAGGTGATCGTTTTGATTCAATTGTGCATGCTGCTCTCTCATATGTCCTAAACGCTTTCGAATCTTGAAGCACATATTGAGGGGGAGCATTTTATAAGAATATAAACTATCGAGATACAAAAGCGTTTATGTTTTTCACATAAAGTATCTTGATTGAAGTTTTCAAATGGTTTTCTTAATGGATTTTGTGATTGTGGATGTGCTTCAAAAGAACTCTTGCCTCTATGTGATAAAATGTTTTAAAATATCCTATGCACATATTGAGGGGGAGAATTTTACCAAGAAAATCAAATGGCTTTTTTGTATGAAAATTGTGATCAAAGAAAATATTTCAAAGTCCTCTTGCCTCCATGTGCCAAACAATTTCTAAATCACACGCACATGTTGAGGGGGAGGTTTTCTAAATGATCAAAACTATTAAGGTACAAAATGCTTTGATCTCGTATCACAAGTACCTTGATTGTTTTTCCAAATGATTTTTCAATTGGTTTCATGAAGGAAAGAACAATACCAAAAGACCGACCAATTTACTTTATGCATGGAGTTATAAGGATGGTTAGGTTAGGTATTCGTTCCCACGATCCGCCGAACCGGAGGGATCTACCAGGACAATCCACTAGATAGTGTAGAGTCCTTAGGTATATTGAAAAAGGAGAAAAGTGAGGAATGGGAAGAGTGCAGATTGAGACCGAGCTAGTAATCGAATAAACCCAACAAGGTTCTAGTTATGAAGTCTCGGTAAGCAATCAAGGGGTTGAAGAATGAAAAGAAATGAATGATAAAGGGTGAAAAGAAATAGCCTCCAATAATTCAACCTTAGGGCAAGAACCGGGTTCAAATTCATATGCTACTGGTGTTTACTAAGGTAACATCGGTATTGAAGACAAGACGTCATGGACCCGTGACACACCGCACTAAAACTTCCCAAACCACTCAAGTTCCTCTTAAAGGGCTTGTTTCATTCTCACGGGGAACCTACATAATCTATCTACTTTCTCTTAGAGATTGTTGATATTGAAGAAGGAGACCCTCTCCCTAGTCTCCGACACAGGAACCAAATATGCACGATTGAGTCTAGAGCCAAGAGATCATCCATAATATCTCGTTAGGACACTAAATTCATGAAGACTTGCTGTTTCACACAATGTGGAAAGTAAGTTTATATTAAGAGTCCTACGCATTATCCTTGTGGTATTGCCGAACATACGAGTGATATGAAAATATTCACGATGAAGATGGAAATCCTTCTAGAGCCAACATCAAACAAGCTCTTGGTGGGTGACATGTGAGATCTTCTCGTAAGATCAAGCTTGTGACAACCGGATAGAAACGATGGGGAGATTCTTTCTTGAATCAACCTTGGTCCAGAATGGAATTGACGAATGCTTTTGGAAAACCGCTCGATGTGCAAACCTTCTTTTCTCTAGCACGTCGAATGTGTATTCATTTTCAAACTCAAAAGTATATCCGATTGAAAAATACTTTTAGAAAAACCGCTCGATGTCCGAATCTCTTCTTCGCTAGCACGTCGAATGTGTACTCATTCTCTAATACAAAAGTATTTTGATTGAAAATTGATCTTTCTCATAAAACCTTCGTCAGATTGCAAAAATCTTTCTTCAAGCAATACGCGATTGTTTTTCAAATCATTTTCATCAATCGCTGAATCTCAATTTGTCGGTTCACTCACTCTGTGTTGTCTTCTTTGAGACGTTCCGGTTTGAGAACAGCTAGAACACCGCGAAACCTGTCAAGGAGATTCTTAGGAATCCTACCGATCACAAAAGATTTTATCGATCAACGGGAACCGTGGGCGTGTACTCAATTCAACGAAGTGATCAAAGACACTTTCGTGCGCTTTATTGCTAATCGTCAGATGCGTGTACACCCGACTATTGCGGTGATCGAATTGAGGAGTCAATCCAAAGCCGCATGTTCACAAAGAACCACACTTAATTGAAGAAATCATGACGGTGCATATCTACATAACTCGGTTATGATATTTTTATACTATGCTTCGCTACGCCGCAAATATCATGAACCAAGAAGGCTTCCGCTACTCGATGGAAAGATGTCATGATTCAAAAATGTGAGCATGTCGGTCCGAAAGTCATAACTTCACATGTTGGCAACACAATAAAGGGTGATCCGAGATTTATCGTGGTCGATGATCTCAAAGAAAGCTCAAGATCATCAAAGATGTGGATCGCTTAAAGGCCTCTACTAAAAGTACAAATCGGTGCGGACTTTGAAGAATCGCTACTAAAGCACAAAGATTGAGAAAGTGAAGAATTCAAGTCACGAGCTCAAGAACGAAGTCAAGAATAGAATGCTAGGATTCAAAATATAAAACATGGGGTGACCTCCTTGGGGAGATTGTTAGGAATTAGAAAATTCCATGTTAAAGTGTCGGTCACCCCAATTATGATCTAGCATAAGTTAGCTCAGACGTGTCGTTATTTTCGTTGTTTAGTAGTTTACTAGTTATTTAGTAGCGTAGTTTAGCGTAGTGTAACACCGTGGAGGAAGGACGGTCTTTACCCATCGTATCCCCGATCCACAGCCGATAGGAGGTCGTTGAGTCCAGAGTATAAATACCCTTCCATCCATGGAAGGGGTGGTGCATTTTCAATCTAATATTCTACAATTTGTGTAAACCTCCAGCAAGAACACCCTCTCTCCCTACTAACTCTCTAACTATGGCAAACATGTATTTTGATCATCCAAGACCACCCGAATCATCAACACAATAAAAATAACGATCTTACAACCTCTCACCTTATAAGTGTCAACGACACTTTCATGACATGCATTGCATGTGTTGTCACTTTAACCATGAACAACTTTACATGCTTAGGGAAACGGTAAACTTGATGTTTTCATATTTATTTAACACCACTTAGAATCTCCACCCGCACCACCTACAAATCCACCAAATTAAGTGTCGCCTTATCATTAAGCAATATTATCTACTAGGAGTATTTTTAATTTCTTAGTTTGTTTGTAATTTTTTAGGAACCAAAGACCTTTGAGTCAAATTCTACCTTATTTATCTTATAATAAAGGGTTATTTATATATCACGGTCTTTCAAAGTTTTGATAATAACAATTATAGTTGTAAGTTTACATTCCGACGTCAATCATTTCGTGTATGAATAATGTGATTATAAAGCCTCGTCGAATGATCAAAGAACCCAAGTAAATAAATATTTTTAAACACATTTAAAACAAATATTTTCACTAACTACAATTAATTAAAAATAACTAGACATTTTAATTATGTAAATTAATTAAATAAACTATTTTAGTTAAACCCTTAGTCCCCAAGTTATTCTTGAAGAACTCAAATTTAAAATGATTTAAGGACAAGGAAGTGAAAAAATAAGGAAGACAAAGGAGTATCATCAGAGCTCCGTGGATCCGTATTTTATACTGGACGAATCAAGATTTTACAGATCTGCTGATCCGCCGAAAGTGAAAACGGGTCGAACCCTCACTATAAATAGGAGGCTTCGCATTTCACTTGTGCTAACCTTTATTATCCTATTTTCTACATAATCTCTCAATCATACTTATTTTCTAACATCATCTAAACATTCTTTGATCATTCCACTTGCCTTATAACACCTTCAAATTCCACTTTGATCTCAATTGAAGAACACAAGAAGTATTCCAAGCTTTCAAGTGTTATAGTTGCTAGTGTGTCCTTATATGCATCGTTATCATAATATACCAACATAGACCGATCGCTTAGTGTTTTAGGCCTTAAAATATACTGAGTGATAAGGTTGGTTTTGCCTTAAGAAAGACTCGATATTTAGCTTAGTATAGTAAAGAAGTGAAGCGATATTGTAAGGTTTTCTTCGCCGAAAGGGAACTTGTTAATATAAGGTATGTTTGTTGAAACTAGTAGTAGCAGTTAGCAGTAAGCAGTTAGCATTAAGCAGTTAGTAGTAGCAGTTTAATTTATAAAAGTGTTTGGTAGAATAGTTGTAGCTGTAATTTTAATGTGTAAAATGACGTAACGCTAAATGCTAAATGCTTATTCAAAGAGCATAAATAAATGAGCGTTTTTATAATTTTATAAATGCTATGTGCTTTCTACCAAACGAGCTTTTTAATAATAATGCTAAATGGTAAATGCTAATTGCTTTAAAATGCTCTCATATGTTGTCTACCAAACACACCCATAATGCTTGAGAACTCTCGAGTTGGGTACTCGGGGAGTGAAGTAGGGTGAGGAATGAAGCTTCGTACCGAACCACTATAAAACACCTTGTCTTTGTTTGCTTTTTCCATTTTATCTTGCATTTACTTATTATTTATTGTTCATATATACGGTAAAACTAATATTTCTTAAAAGGCATATAACGGTAAAAATTATTCAAACCCCTCCCTTCTAGTTTTCCACACCACATGTTTGTTAAGAACATAGTGGATTATAATTATTGATTTTCGTGGAAAAATTTATGTTTAAATTTTGACAATGAGTATGCATGCTGATAATACTATCGAAAACTCACAAGGAATATATCCCAAAAGCTTTATCTAATCATGTCTTATGGGTTGTTTACCAAATTAAGTGACTTAGCTTTGAATGTCTTAATTAGCCTCTTAACTAGAGAAGAGAGATATTTGTGAGTCTCCCAATTAAGATGAAATTAGTTTTTGGACCCACATTTGTATCAATTAAAAAGGAATAAGGGAAAAGTAAACACCCCTTAAAGTTATATCTTTTAGAAATTACAAAAGATGACGGGTCATAGTAATTGTCAAAGTTGGTATCCTATTATGGTTTATAGAAGGTGATATCTTAGAGTGTGTTTGGTACACTAAGTTCATCTTTAGGATTTGGGTTTAGCTTAAAAATATGTTTGATGGAAGGATGAGCCACATCAAACCTAATATTCAGGGTTCTTGCAATGTAGGCTAAGTATTGTTTGGACGAAGCCAACCAAAACAAGCAATTCTGTTCTACGATCGGGTATTGTGCCTATTGGATTAGCTGCTAGTGGGTATTCTTCGCTCATCCATCAGAGAGAAGAACAACCCTAGCTGAGCTTTAACTCCTTAATTCAAGAAGAGTGTTCATTTTCACTTTGTTTTTTTGACTTTACACATATAATAACTTTGCTGTTTTATATCATATTTTCTAAGTGGGCTCTTTTTATCTCTTCCATTTAATTCAAAACCTACATCAAAATCATAATCCTAATCCAAAATCTTAATCCTAAACCAATCTACAAACCAAACTTAGTTCATATATAAAACCAAACACAAAAAGTCATGTCCCTTAAGGTTATTGTCTCCATTTTGATAGCCTTATGCATATCAAAAGAGAATTTGATACAAAGTTCAAGGATATGGTATGTTATATTAATCTCACTAGGGATAACAGAGATTAGTGATCTTTTTCTGTAAATAGTTCTATGCTTGTGTTATACTAGTGTTGCAATTTATATGCCTAGCAAATGTGATTTACTGATTTTGGTCGTGTGTAAGTCATTCTTTTTCTTTCAAACCTCCGCAATCAAATGATGTAGAACATACAAACACCAATCAAGAATCGTCATGATCATGATTCCAATAAACCAAAGAACAACTCAAAATATCGCATATTGTTTTCCAAAAAATATATTTATTTGATGATCATACAAACACCGATCATAAAGAATGAGTACGTTACATTATATAACCATGTCACAAAACAACATATCTCTGGTATTATGTAAAATAAAGAAGACAGGAAGTGGAAACCGGAGCCAGATATCAATCTGCCAACAGGCATAACTTAGAATGCAATAGCATATGAGGCGACAAGTAACAAAAATAGAAGTGGAACGGCTGCCAAATGTGTAGAAGCAGCATCTGATGAACCGTTACCTGAACCAGGACTGTTTGGAGAAGAAGATGGTGTTGTTGGAGAACTTCCTGGAGTTGCAGCTGTTCACAGTTTCCAAACATTGTGCAAGATTAGTACACAAACATATAATATTCACTCCAATGCTTATAAGAGAGATCAAAGTAACATGTATTAATGTATAGATGGTTTAGTTTTTTTATTCATATAAGTTTAGATTTTTATATAAATTTAAAATATGTATATCGTGTTATATAGATACGAAGCAAAAAGCAAACTGAAATCAGTAATCTTTATAAATGTTATTATATGAAAGATTGACACTGAATATCATTAAACCAAACATTTGATTCACATAAGTAGAAAAAGAAGAAAAAGGTACTTACCACTGCATTGGCTACTTGGAGGTGTTTGGACATTGCACGCCTTAGGCAACTCGAGAGCTTGAGTTTGATTAATGTTAACACCTAAAGACGAGCCACCACCATTCAGGACCTCACATAGGCATTGTGGTTGCGACTTGACCACGCTAGCAAGTTGGGTACAACACCCTGAAGATGGGGTCGACGAGTTGCCACCAATGTAGCTAAGGCATGGAGACATGCTAATGATCACATTTGTACACCCTGAAGACGATTGTGCCATTCCATAACCACATGACAAGGCCATTGTGATTGCTATAAGCATTGAGTTGAAAGCAAGAGTGTCATGTGTTTGATTTTGTGCCATTTGAGATATTGTTTGATTGATAAATGCTTGAAGTATTTGGTAAACTGATTGAGGAGAGTGTGTATGTTTTAGTTTGATTTATAAGGGACAGTTGTAAGAAAACAAATCTAATGTCAACTGTTGAGTTAAGAGGGTTGCATTTAGGTTACCAACTACACTCCTAACCCGTGGGGCATGAAACCAATTGTTATTTGATATCTGAATCTATATTTGTTTCTGTATAGGTGTTTAAACATTTAAGATCCAAAATTCGTCCCAGAACCAGGATTATAAGAGTAAGGATGCATAATAATTTTTGAAACTGTAATACATGGAAAAAAATGACAAACAAACATCTTCTCATTAAACGACTGTGTTCGATAAAAGTTGGGTTTATTTTTCACTTATTAATGAACCAATCAAACAAGTATTAGAAATATATTTTTTTCGAACACTTTTAAAAAGTACAATTATTTATTTATTTATTTATTATTATTATTATAAGAAAATTAACATTACACGGCAAAATTTCATAAAGTTCCCATGACAATGTGAGATACACCCTAAGCTCCGCCAGGTGTCCATAATTTGAGTCGAGCGAGTATGAATTTAAAAGGCATCTGCGAAATGTTTGTGTCGTGTTGATGGATAGATAGTTAAATTTGTAGCAGGTGAACATAAAAGAATAATACGTAGTTAGTTATTTTTGGTGAGCTACCAACCTAACTCTTTTTCAGTGTTTTGTATATTCATGTCTTCTTCCTTTCTTAAAAGTGACATGTTCACACTTCTCCAGAATATTTTAATGGTTGGAACTTTCGAAAAAAAGAGAAACTAATATTGTTGTTAAAAACTCGATGTCATAATATTTTCATATTCGTATATAAAATTAAGGGTTATTTGTATAAAAAAGCATCATAGTTATCACTTTTTGTTATTATATATTGCGTATTTTTTTTTTACTGACACTAACATTTCAATTCGCTTTATGAGTGTCTGGACACCGCTAACTCGTTGAAGCCGGTCAAGTTAACGACCGTTAATTTTATTATTGCATCGTTAGTTCTTTTCACCTGTTTTTAACGACCGTTTATTCTATTATTGCACCGTTAGTCCTTTTTGCCCGCTTTTACACGTTTTGTCGCTTTGCACGCCTTCATCCGCTTTTACATGTTTTCGCTCGCTTTTTCGTTTTCGCTCTTTTTCTCATTTTCTTCGTTTCTACACGCTGCTCGCTTTTGCGTTTTTCGTCTGTTTTAACACGTTTTCATTCGTTTTTTCACGCTTTCGTCCGTTTTTACACGTTTTCGTTCTTTTTTGCACGTTTTCGTCTATTTTTACACGTTTTCGTTCATTCTTGCAAGTTTCGTCTGTATTTACACGTTTTCATTCGTTTTTGCATGCTTTCATTTTTTACACGTTTTCTTTCGTTTTTACACGTTTTCGTTCGTTTTTACACGGTTTTGTTCGTTTTTACACATTTTTTGTTCTTTTATGCACGCCTTCATCCGTTTTATACGTTCCTTTTGCACGTTTCGTTTTTGCACGTTATCGCTTACACGCCGCGTTTTCGTTCGTTTTTACCTGCTTTTGTTCTTTTTTGCACGCTTCCTCCGTTTTCACATGTTTTGCACGCTTTTACACGTTTTTGTTCATTTCATGTTTTCGTCTGTTTTTACACATTTTCGTTCATTTTTACATGATTTTGTTCGGTTTTGGACGCTTTCGTTCATATTTACGCGTTTTCGTTTATTTTTGCACGTTTTACATGTTATCATTCGTTTTGCGTTTTACACGCCGGCGTGCAAAGAGAAAACGTAAAACGGACGAAAAGCGCAAAACGAACAAAACGTAAAACAGTATAAAACGTGCAAAACGAACAAAAACGTAAAACGAATGAGAAAGTGTAAAACGTGCAAAATGAACGAAAACTCAGAAATTAGACGGTGTGCAAAACAAACGAAACGTATAAACAAATGAAAACGTGAAAACGAAAGAAAACGTGCAAAATGAATGAAAACGTAAAACCGCAAAACGAACGAAATGTATAAAACAAACAAAAGCGCAAAACGAACAAAATGTAAAATGAACAAAACGTAAAATGATTTAAAACATGAAACAAACGAAATGTGTAAAACATGCAAGAACGTAAAACATAATGAAGCGTGCAAAACTAACAAAACCTAGTAAAATGAACGAAAACGTAAAACGGGCGGCGTTGCAAAACGAACGAAAACTTGTAAAACGGATGAAAACGTGCATAAACGAGCAAAATGTGTAAAACGAAGAAAACGTGTAAAACAAAGAAAAGGACTAACGGTGCAATAATATAATAAAAAATCGTTAAAAACAGATAAAAAAATTAACGGTTCAATAATAACATTAACGATCATTAACTTGACCGGCTCCAACAAGTTAAGGAGGTCACCGGTACACACAATAGCACGAATTAAATAGGTTGGTGTCAAGTTGAGAAAAAAAATACACAACTTATACATACAAAAAGTGGCAAATATGATGACTTTTTATGCAAATAACCCTAAAATTAACAATGATCATTTCCGATAACCCTAACAGTTAGTAAAAAGGTCAAAAGACAAAAATTGGGCTTCATATAACATGAAAACAAGCACTTTAGAACTCACCTTGCAGGTATTGAGTCAAAAGGCCCATTACATAATTGGGTCAAAGTGGTTTGTGTAGAAACCTAAATAAAATTGTAAATTGTATTGATAATCAGATTCAACTAAACAAATGAGAATTTATTGTGAATTAATAAGAACAAATAAACCTTACCCTAAAGTAGACGGGCCTAAACAACGGGCCGGGCCTATAGGCCTTGTTAGCTAACACCCCCTCTCAAACTCGCAATGATGGAGCAATAAACATTGAGAGTTTGTCAAACAGAAAATAAATTAAACAAGGCGACTATAGTGCAAACTCGGTCCTAGACGGAGTATCAATACGATGCAATTCAAATCTGTAACAAGGCGACTATAGTCAAGTCTAAAGCGAGACGTACCAAAAGCACTACAAAACCAATATCGAGCAGAGAAACATAATTACGGGGATGAAGCGAGTAGATTCGAGATAGGAAGATTGTGGAGTCCCAAACCTTGGATCTAGAAGACTTAGCTTGTAGTGAGTAGTTGCCTTGGATGGTTCCAAAACAACAAAGAGAAACTTTGTTATGAATACACACAAGTATGCGGAATCTACTTGAATGCACTTAGAAGATTAAAGTAAACAAGTAAACATAGAATGTAACAACCAATGCTTCAATATTATTAACCAATAATACGAGTACTCTTCCTATTACTAGGGTTTACAACCTTGAAGCTTTATTTAGAACGGCTAGGGTTAAGGGAAATGCTAGTGTGTATGAGAGATATATTCCGACCTAGCTAGGATCTCCTTTTATACACAAAGAAGATCCTTTACAGAGATAACTATGCATTAAACATATCATATCTTCTATAGGGATAGAAGATATGCTATTACAAAACGTACACGAGATTCTATACATAGAACAATACTAACTCTAACACTATCAAGACTAACTCTAACACTATCAAGATTAACTAGTTAATACTCTTGTATTATCACTATCGTACAAACTTCCAATGCTAAGAGTACTAATCAGATTTGTGAATTTCTCAACAATCCTCCCTAAACTTGTGATTGGGTTTCAATCACAAGTTTCTTCAGCCGAGAGGATTCTTCCAAACATCACTACATCGCTAGGTCTTCTAGCTTGATCAAAAATCTTTAGCAACAACTCCTTGGCCATCTACACTGCATTACCCATTCTTAAACCTGAATCTAGCATCTGTAAGAGTGTTCCCAGAGCAAGTGGATAAGTCCTCTCAACAAGCATGTAGATATTTGCTCCATTGTAGGTAGTCACAAGATGTAGTCCACATGAATCCAGCAATGTCCAACGGAGCTCTTCATCACCAGTCTGAAATTTCCATTGCTCTCCGTTACATCGGTTCAAAGATGTTCGAAGTTCATCTGACTCTACATCCTTATCATTATCTCGCATCTTTACTCTTGAACTGTTTTGACCGGTTCCATACTGAGCGGATCTTCCCATCAATGGTCGCAAACAAATCTACCAAGTAGAGGAAAGCACTTGTTCTTCCTCCACTCAGAAATCCTCCAAGACCTTTTACCTTCCTCGGTGTAGATATCCCAATTGATGATTGGATACCTAGTGTTGATAGGTTCGAATACATGGCATCTTCAGAGCTTCAATTAACATCATTCATTGAGCTCTTCTTCATCATCCACCTTCATGATCTGTGGATTTCAGCCTGGTGACAGTTGAGGAAGCACCTTCTTCAGCTGGTCTCTTGTAACTTCCTATAGGCTGTTTCCTTCTAACTTCATCATCCGTTGCATAGGAGTGAAGTTAAGAATTCTTCTTTGAATTACATCATGATTCTTTGAAGAGTCTCCCAAGATAGTTGATTCAACTGCTTCAATGTTCTCTTATCTTCACCCTGATGCTTAATGACTTAACCAGATACATCTTCTGCTGACTCTTGTTAGGAGATTTTTGATGCTTTTCAAGCTTCCTTTGCTGTCTGAATTAGCTTTGCCTTCTTGCAAGAATTTCATTGAACAACAAAGCTGCTTCATTAATATTGGTTCCTTCATCTTGCTGCAACTTCTGTTGTACTTCATTTATAGCTTCCACTCTTGCTCTCATATCATCCCATGTCTGTCAATCCTCTGCAAGCTTAGCAACCTTTTGTTTTTCCTTAGCTGCAAATTCTTCCTGTTTATCTTTCTCGACCTCTTCGCTCGCTAGAGCCTTTGCGCCTTCTTCATTGATTCTATCCAATTCGCTTTAGATAATTTCTTCTTCTTTGGTTCCTCTTGTAGAATGCCCTTGCCTTTGTCTTTAGGATCAATTGTTGGAGCCGAATCGGTTGGTTCGAGATGACTTCTTCTTTGATCACAATTCCTTTTCTTTTGGCTTGGATGTCGACTTGGGCTTCTTTCTCAAGTATATGATAGGAGGTTTCTTGTAGACATGTGAGATAGGGATGATTTCTTCAAACTTTGTAGCCCCGAACAACATGCTTATCTATTTCTTCATTATCACTACCCTCAAGATCATCATGTGGTATGGTAGTGATAGTTGTAGCTTCGAAATAAGGGGAGTGGTTAGTTTTTTGTAACTATGCGACTATCCGAAATAAAAGGTTAATCGACACTCCTCCTATTTGGAACCTCGTAGAGTACTAACCATACAACTAATGATTACTAACTAAAACACTAATAGTACTAAGGCAAAAGTTCGCTTGTTCGGGATAGTACTAACTACAAGGTCTATTTGATAGTGCTTGTATACATCGGGCCTCGTGTCACTCATGTGTAACTCATGCATATTAGGAGTACTAAGTACTTCTTCATCATTTTCTTGGCCTCGATCAACCTCGAACCTCTCTTCTTCATAAAAGGACTTTCATATGCCCTCCTTGCCATTGAACAAACTCTTGTCTTCCCCGAATATCCGAACTCCTCCCTATTTGGCAAAATCCTCCACCGAAGTACTAGATACCATGAACTTGGTCTTTCTTTTCTTTGATGCAAGTGGTGGAGTGGTTTTCGCGTAAAGATGATTATGCCCAAATTTGTTTCTAAACCAGATTTTTGTTATGGAATAGCGTTAATAGCACCAAAATAACACAAAAGTGTGAATGAACTTTGACTTGATGCTCCAACCTTTTCATCCTGAGAAGCATCTTGGTATGGACTTTGGAGGCATTTTTCTTGGTCTCCTCCAAATCAACTTCCACTTTTGAACCTTCTGACAAAGAAACCTATACAATTCCGTTATATCCTTAAGTGTCAAGCTGCCCTCAGCACTTCCAGCTGTGTGACCTGCTGAGAGAGGTGGGTCATGAGGAAATTGAGTTGCCTTCCCAGACGTAGCCTGAGCAGAAGCAACCCCCCTTTTTAGCCTTTTCCTGGGTCCACCTTGTGAGGCAAGCTCACTAGGTGTTGGCATGGGTTGGGTTTTACTGATGTTACCACTAGCCTCACCGACTTCTAAGCCCGGTTGAGTAGTGGCAACCCTAACCATTCTACCTCCTTCATCACCGAGTTAGGCTCATCTCGGTTCGGTTTGAGTAGGAGAATGGGTCCGAGTTTTCCACCCCTATCTGGTATGCCTATTGGTTGATGAATGTTGGTGTGTGTCTGATTGAACTCCATCTGTAGGTGTGTGTTGGGAGCCATTTGTGCTTGATGGTCCTTCACCCTCTGCAAGTAACATGGAAGAAAACAAAGGCACTACAGTCCCACTATACCCCTCACATCCCTTGACATATTTGAGAAAACTTTGGATGTGAGGATTTTGGGTGGATAAAATTTTTTGTGAGACTGCAAGTTTTATTTTTGAAGATCCAAAAATAATTGAATAAACCCGGGATACATCAAGAACCTGTTTTCATTACCAGCATTTTTAATCATACCCTAAAAATATAGTTTGAAAATCGAATACCGCTTGTTGCAAGGCGGATCAAGGCGTGGCTATATTAGTGGGGAAAGCATCCCCCAAATCCTTTTGTAACTCAAAGAATGCAAGAGGGTATGAATGAGAAACCTCCATTGTGGGGAAAACTGGTTTTCTTAAAATTAAAAGTATTATCATGTCTATACCCCATCAATGAAAGTTGTTCAAGAATTTCAGAGGCTGGCAAGGTGTTAATACCTTGAGCATCTCTAAGATGAAGATGTTCTCTTAGAGATGCTGCAGTAATAACAATTTGAATGCCATCCACTGTACCAGTTAATTGTTGTACCCCCTCATAAAATGTTGAGACAATAGCAGTTTGCCAAAACTTTCTAACAGGGGTACATAAGATAATAGGGTTAAAAAGTAAAGCAAACCTTATGTGGATTATGTTAAGAAAAGCTACTATCTCGAGAACTCAGATTGCCTTCTTGTAATTCCAAGCACGCCACCATGTTGTGCTTTTCAACAAAATCGATAGAGCCATTAGCAATAAGAGTTAGGGTTATGAGAGTGGGTTTAGTTCACAAAAGTTTATAGAGAATTTTGGTTAATAGAAATTGAGAAGTTATGCATATATAGTAAGAATTCTTGAATTGTGATTGGACCGCCTTAAGTATATTTTTGGTAGAAAGTAAAGATTAGCCAAATAGGAAACCTTTATATAAAGAAACCGGCGGTAACAACCCAATTTGCAAAGGCAATTAATGCATAACAGACTTTTGGCAGAAGTACTAACGGCTAATTCATCAGTACTAAAATTGGCTTATCAGTACTAACTTATAACCATCAGTATTAAGTTTACCCATCAGTATTATCTTATAGGTT
The DNA here is from genome assembly GCA_022545495.1 of Chrysanthemum lavandulifolium. Classification (NCBI taxonomy): domain Eukaryota; kingdom Viridiplantae; phylum Streptophyta; class Magnoliopsida; order Asterales; family Asteraceae; genus Chrysanthemum; species Chrysanthemum lavandulifolium. The sequence goes on along the minus strand of CM040245.1, from coordinate 178,766,472 downwards.
GAAATCATAATCATCAGAACCCATTTTGATGGGATTAAGTGTAGTGACATACACTTAATCAAAGCTCGGCCTCATATGGCATCTGGTTTGGTGAAAACCAATGGTTTCAGTGCTAAGCACTGCCTGTGATGAATAGTCCCATTCAAAGGGCCTTTCTGACAGGTTTTCTAGCTCGTGGCAGGTGTTGCCTCCAACACAAGTGTTGGATTCACGTTTGCTCACTATTCTCTATGCCAGATGCCCTTGGGCTAGTCACACTATCTGAGAACAGATAGAATGGAAAAGAGTGGGTTAGTGCAGAATGAATCTCACTAACTGAAACCATCAATTCATGTTCATTATACCACCAAATTCCACATTATGCTTTGGCATCACAAAATCCAGTTTTGCAGTAATTTCCTTCATGTGGTTGCATTAGTATGTTCAAGGGGAGTGAACCACATTAGCTGCATCACTTAATCACCAAAACACATCCATCTCGCTTTGTGTTATGCCCGCAGTTAGTGCAAAACCAAGAAAACACAATCCAAGCTATTTTCTTGGCAATCCGTATTAACTTTACACTAGCAAGATAACCGGATAACTAACAAGACTAACGGTTTACAAAACTTTACAAATTAGAGAGATTAAGACATATTATGGATGAAGCATTCCAATACTTGTGACCAACATCAAACCTTCTCAATTCAAAAGTCGTTGTTAAAAGATCCGCAACATTAAGCTCGGTATCAATCCTATCAACTCGGATGAGCTTCTTTTCATTACGATCTCTTATAAAATAATGTCTTATCTCTATATATTTAGTTTTAGAATGTGCAACCGGATTTTAATAATGCATATAGTACTATTGTTATCAATGTAAATGACAATGCCCATAAAATTGTAACCATAATCAAGCATCCGATTTCGAATCCGAGAACTTGACCACAAAGAACTTGCAACAACTACATATTCAACCTCGGTTGTAGAATTTTCCACTATGCTTTGTTACTTGTAACCGCCATGAAATCAACCTATCACCAAGAAACCGACATCCTCCGTGGTGAATTTCCTATCAAGACTTGCCCCAACATAATCACCGCCGAGTAAGCTACCGGATCAAAGGAGAGCCTTTAGCATACCATAGACTTAGGTAAGCATGACCTTTCGGATATCTAAAGATCCTTTTAATCGCATGCATGTGAGAGACCTTTGAGAGACTTGGAATCTTGCATGCACACACCGCAAACATAATATCCGGTCTAGAGGCGTCAAGTACATCAATGAACCAATCATTGACCCATAGAGGTGCCGATCAACCTCTTCACCATCAACATCCGGAAGTAGTGGCTTATTATGTTCCATAGGAGTGCTTGCAATTTTGTATTTTCATAGCCAAACTTCATCGAATCTCCTTGACATACTTATTTTGACCGATAAATATGCCATCTGCCTTTTGCTTGACCTGTAGCCCAAGAAGAGGGTAAGTTCTCCATAGAACTCATCTCGAAACCTATCTTGCATCGACTTCTCAAACTCTTTGCACAAATCACGCTTGGTTGAGCCAAAATGATGTCACAACATAGATCCGAACCAAGAGGATATCATTCTTCACATTTTTGATGAACATGGTTCGATCAATCTTTCCTCTTATGAAGCCATTTCCCAAGAGATACTTGGCCAATGTTTCATACCAAGCTCTTGGTGCCTGATGCAGACCATAGAGTGCCTATTTAACTCTGTACACTTTTGTCAGGAAAATTGGGGTCTTCAAAGCCTGGAGGTTGACAGACATATACCTCATCCTCAATCTTTCCATAAAGAAAAGCACTCTTCACATCCATCTGGTATACTGTGAAGTCTTTGTATGATGCATAGGCCAGGAACAGTCTTATAGCATCAATCCTTGCCACAGGAGCAAAGACCTCTTCATAATTAATACCATCCTGTTGTGTATACCCTTGAGCCACCAGTCTAGCTTTATTTTTTATAACCACACCTCTTTCATCCTTCTTGTTTCTGAAAACCCATTTAGTGCCAATAGCTCTCTTGCCTTCAGGAAGATCTACCAGAACCCATACATTTTGAAGTTTGAACTGGAGAATCTCTTCTTGCATTGCTTCTACCCATGCTTCATCTTCAAGGGCTTTGTAAACCTTCTTTGGCTATGCCTGTGAAACAAAACAAGCAAACAAACATTTTTGTGTTTCACCATGAACCCTTTCTTCATAAATGGCACTAAAGAAGCCAGTTTCACTATGCTAAACTTGAGATCTTGTTATTCTTTCAGCATGAACACCCCCAATTACATTTACCAAGGGGTGAGCCTGATTGATTCTTTTGTGTGGTGTAACAGGAACCAATGTTGCAAAAATCGGTCAACTCGGCCGATTAATCGCCGATTAATCGTTAATCGGCCGAGTACCTTGTCGATTTTAGAAAATCAGTTGAAAAATCGGCCTAGGAAAAATATCAACACTAAGCAGTCAAAAAATCGGCTGAATCGGCCGATTAATCGGCCAAAAATCGGCCAAATCGGTCATTTAAAAAAAACAATAATTTAGGCATTCTACTTAATTTGGGGATCGTATATTTCATTTATAATGCACAATGGGCATCATAATCAGAATTTGAGCCTTTTATTGAGGTTTGGAAACATAGCAGGCTTGGAATCGGTTAAGATTTTTAGTTTGGTCTCCAGAAACACCAAAAATTGCAGAAATACCAATCCGATTAATCACCGATTAATCCCGACTTGACCGATTACTCGCTGCAGGGTGGTCGACTGCCCGACTACCGATTCACAATTTTTGCAACATTGACAGGAACATAATAGGATGAAGAAATATTTGTAATATCAATCTCATCTGCTTGATCATTAGGATCACCGGAATCGAAACATCTCAGATTGACCGATGGAATAGTGTGAGATCCATCAATATTAACATCCGCCCATCAGTACTAATATGCGGCCTATCAAGATAACCACATTAGTACCGATCACTTGATTCAACAACCGCATCACCTTCATTGGTTACTACTCCTTCAACATCTATATCAATGGTCTTTGGAGACCGATCACCACCTTTGTTTGCCTCCCATAAGAAGTATAATAACGCTACACGCGTCGTTCGGGTCAAAGGAACTTCCTTTTGTCGAGCAAGTTTTATAACACCCTAGGCAAGTGAACCTAATCGTTGTAGTGTAGTATTAGGGTAAGCCACGGGTATTAATATCGTTCTCTAGGGAATAGTGTCGTTAGGGTGAAGTGTATGTCTATTTAAGTCTAAAGGTGAGGATGATTATTTTGTATTTTTATATTTTATGAATCTCGGTTTTGGAGGGAGGGTGGAATTAGTTGCTAGTCAACTATCCCAAAAGATACTAACTAAATTATGGGTCTACCAAGAACGTGAAGCGTATCTACTTATGATGTATTACTCCTTGCTAGCTATCCAATTCTACCTACTGAATTGTCACGTCCTATTGATTGTTGAATTGTCACGTCCTTATTCTTAACGCGTTGTGTGTCTAAGGTCGCAGGGTATGCGTTCATCCCTAACTCTTTGAAACTACCAAAGGTTATTGCCTACAAAATCTCTAGGATTTATAAACTTAACACTAAGGTACTCTTCGGATGGTTTAGCCTACAATGACTCTAGGTACTATAAGCTAAGGTTCACAAATATTAATCAAGCATTGACTACACAACGGATGATCTATCGCAATACTAGATCATTAACAATTAAGATAAGAGACAACACATCAAACAAGAGATGTGGGATGCGTGAATTATAACTAAACCAATTAGACTCATTGAAATTGTCACACCCTAATGATGAAGATAGACACAAGCATCACTAAGAAATCAATGAGATCTAATTAATTATATACAAGTTTCATACAATCATAAGCAAACACTAGGTGAATTAGCCAAGCATAATTAATGAAGAGCAAGCAACAATTATGATAATTGAAGACATACCATAGGATTGGTTTAACAAACAAACCATTACACAATGTTTATAGAGTGTTGGAAACCCTTTAAGTTGTTGAAAACACCTACCTAAACCACGGAATCGGACTTAGGGTTTAGGGCTTACAAAAGTGAAGTTATAATGTTATATTTATAGGCGATTTTCGTCGGCAAGAGTGACGCACACACCTAAAGAGTGATGGCGTCACGACCATTTTTCACCAAATAGATTTTCTCGTTCGGTCGCGTGGGCTTTTGAATCACTTAAACCCGAGTTCGTGTGCAAAAGTTATGGCCAAAACAAGATTAGCTACTACAAGCAAGTTGCGACTTGTGACGCGCCACCTTATGCCTATGACGCCGCCTTCAATCTCTAATGCCGTCTGGATTAAATCTAGGTCGCCCGAGTTGCGACGCCCACTCTTTTAAAACCAAGCCGTCACTTGTAAATGAGCAATTTAGCACCGAGCCATCACAAAGTTGTCCGATGGCGTCATTGGTTGTGCTCGACGCCACCTTGAGCCCAAAGCACTGAGTGTCTCGAATCTTGACTTTGGCCATTTTCTTCAGATATTCGCGCCTTTTCGTCCGAATAAGTGTCATTCCAAGATTTTACCTTCAAGATATCTAAAAAGTGAAAAGGAACGATATTAAGTAATAACGGATACAAAAGTGATCAAATAAGGGCTTAAACGACCCTCAAAAGGTACATTTTAAAACCTTATCAAGTATCCCTACACTTGGTATTTGCTTGTCCTCAAGCAAATGTGCTTTTAGCCAATTAATTTATAAGTTAGGGTCATGAAGCATTAGTTTAGAACGAGTCACAACACATATAAGCCCAAGAAAGTCATAACAAGCACGGAAATTACATACTAGCATCTCTCATGGGGTGTTTGGATACTCACATCTCTCGGGTGTATATGAAATATAACAAGTTGGAAATGGAAGACAAACACTCATTACCCGGTCTTAGTACATAGATTACCATAGGCTTGAGACTAGATTAAACCTCCATAGCTTTGGCGTAAGCACCTAGGAAAGACTATCCAAGAGGTCTTTTAAAGGGTTGTAATCATAGGTTTACGGTAGGGAAACAAAGGGTTTGGTGGGATAGGCTATTTAGTGGTGGCAAGTCAAAAATCTTTATGTTACAAGCATGCGAAGAATGACGTTCCTAAGCCAAGACTCGACACTCTAAACTCTAGATAACTGAAATAAACAAACATAAATTTAAAGATAGATGTAGGATGGTAGCCCGTATTTTTGTTTTTTTTTTGTTTTTTTTTACACTCTATATATATATATATTTTTTAATACACTTTTACTCTACCATCCTCTATGATAACATCAAAATGATAGGGATTTATAGGCACATCCCTACACTTGAGTTTTTATTACTCTAACACTAATATGACCCGAATTGAAAAGATCAAAACACTTGGAGTACATTATTATGCAAATAAAGGGAATTTGAATTTAACGTTCCCTTCCCGTCATCTCATAAAATTTAACTTTTCCCATGAGTCCCAATCGTCCCAAAAGCGTGTACAAAGGATATGGCTTGACTTAGCAACTTACGCAAGCAACTAGATAATTGAACTAAGGGTTTAGTGTGATAACAATAATGCACTAAAAGTGAGTGCATACAAGGTAGGCTAAGGCGATTTGGGTGTACATTTGGGGTGGGGTGTAAACAATGCTCTTCATTGATCTTCCTAAAACCGAAACATCACGAGAACCGCAAAAGGATAGGCTCGAGGGGTTAACTAGGGTATCGTGTACTAAAGATGAGTACAACGCAAAGGTGTGGGGAATTACTCAACCGATGTGGAAGAAGTAATTATATTACGGGTATCAAACAAGGGTATCCTAATGCCTCTTATCATTTAGTTATTCCTAACTACACAAGTGTAGTCTTACTAGCGATCTCGGGATGCATCACAAAATAAGTTCTAGAATCTATTATACTACCGGTTCACACTTAGCATCAAAGATGAATGCTTTAATTCCTACTAATCTAAGGGTGATCCTCACATTTTGGGTGGAATTTAAGTGGTAAAGGGTTTTTGTGCTAGTCATATAACTTCCTATCCATGAGACGCTTTATTAAGACTAATGGCCCACCCTATATGTCATGAAAAATTTTAAATTTGGTGCCAAAATTACCCTAACCGACATTTTCTTATGGTTTATTACGCAAATGAAATTGGACAAAGCAAATATTCAAGGATAAGCATAGTTTCAAAGTTCCGCTTTATTTTCCTCCACACTTAAACCGAACATTATCCCCAATGTTCCCGAAAGTATCAAAGTTATGATAATGAAAGGTAATTAAAACGAAAGAAACTAGTGCTCCCTCGATTAGCTCGGTAGGATCCGTGTGAAGTGGTGGTTACATCTTTCTTCAAGAAGAATGTTTACGTGAAAAGCTCCTTCTCATCTTATGTATTTTCTTCTTGATAAATTAAACCCGCACACTTGAAGAAAACAAACGACCCAACGCATCAAACCGAACAAAGAAAAATCACAACAAGATGTAATTCGGACTTAAATAAGATATAATGCTTGTAGAATAGATGTTTGCACATTTTTGAAAATTAAGACCGGAAAATTCCAAAAATTTATAAGTAGTACGTAAAACGAGAAAAAGTTAGAAGTCGTTTCTACTCCTTCCGACGCGTCGTTACGATCCCTGACGCCGTTAGGGTATCATGACAGAATCGGTCTCATGATTTTTGAAAAAATTCGGAAAATTTTATCTTTAAAATGGAAATATTTCCTGCAAAACATCCATTATGACTCGAACAAACACACATGTATATCTTTTAAATAATTGTAATTCTCATGTTCACGTTTCTTTAGAAAACGTGTGTAATCCTCCCTACACTTATCCCTTATGTAAAATACCTTTATATGTAATTAAGACGAGGTTAAAGACAAAATAAAGCATTTTTACAAATTCAAACATGAGAATAAACAATCAATAAAAGATATACGACACCCAAATAAAAATGAAAAACAAATACACATGGGTTGCCTTCCAAGAAGCGCTTGTTTTTGTTTGAGTCACGAGCCTGACTCTACCCTTATTTAACGAGATAAAGGGAAGTTTTCCTACACTTAAGTTTAAGTGCGGGTGATAGTAGCGATACACACCATTAGGGTGGAAATATGCCACGTGAGGTGAAGGGGGTGTGTGAATGGCTTCCTTCATCCTAAAACTACCCGAACTAAATTGGTTGATGGGTGGGTCGGTTCCTCGTTTGTCTCCTAGATGTACATCTAAGGATGGAAGTAAAGATGAGGTTCCGGTTCATCAACACTAGGAAATTTCCTAGAACTAAGAGTTAGACTGAGACTACAAGTATTCAAACCTATATTCTCCAGTTGCGTTTGGTTCAAATGTTCTACCTCCATTGGGATTCCTAAAGTCTCTTCTACTACTTCTGGGTAAGTCACGTGCGGTGTGTATGCCTTAAATGATGGTGGGACTTGTGGGATACCTTGTGGGTCTAGACTTCTCACCTTATCCTCAATCACATTTACATCATCTATATGCTCGTCATGTGTTATATCCTTAGGTAGTGATGAAACCAAACCTAGTAATTGATCCAACTCATGGTTTAATGCTTGGTTGCTTACCATAATATTTTCACAAATTTGGTCAGTTCTCCTAAGGGCCTCACTAAAAATAGTTTCTAAACATGGAGGTTGTTCATCGATGAGTGTGTAAATACTCATCATTTTGGTTAAATCGAATCGCAAAACGTTTAAAAACACGCGAAATTCATCAAAATACTAAAAATATCTCAAAATTGTGTTTTATATGGTTCGGATGCAAAATTATTGAAAACAAATGAAAAACGAACAAAGTTTGCATAATTGGCGCTTTCATCCCCAACTTTCAAAAAATGGCAAACTAGTCCCCGGATTTTTAAAATGGAAAATATTATTTATGGCCCTTGGTTATTACGGTTTGTCATTTATGGTCCTTATAATAATTTTTGGAAAATCACAGCTTTGGTCCTTCAAGTTTGGTCAAATGGCAAATATGGTCCTTGTGTATTACTTCCAAATCAAAACCAAAAAAAAAAAAAAACAAATAACTTCCCTTTTTCCTTATCCCTCTTACCGTCTTCAACCCAAAACCAGAACATCAATAATATATTAAACCCATTCCTCCTTGGCGCCAAAATCCACTTTCCCCACCATCTCCTTCAACCACTTGCCAAAAACTCACCAAACACTCAACCCATCTCAATCCCCATCGATTCCCACAACCCACATGGGTCTCATGCCAACTTGGCTGGTTTTCCATTCACACAAGAAACACAAAGAAAAGGAAGAAGCGAGACAAGAGGAGAGAAGACCATTTAGTTGTAGTATAAATTGAGTTTATGCTTTGTTAAACCGTGTGGTCCATTTTTCATGTCTTTAGAGAAATGTTACCAATTAATTTCCTGTTATTTGTTTTTCATTAGTTAATCAATCATCGAGAATTGTAATCTCGCTTTTATTTAATGAAATTTTAATTTTCTTGTCATATAAGTTCTTGTTCATTTGAATTCAAATCGCTTCTCGCTTAATTGGTATTGTTTCATTAGTTTCTCTTTCTTAATTTCAAGCTCAAATAAGCTTATTCAAGCTTATGTGAGCTCAAAGAAGATCTTAAGGTGTTCTAATTTCATTTTCTTCAAAAAAGTCAACGTTAGTCAAACATAAAGTCAACTTAATGTATCCTTAATTTATGCATTTTAGGTGTCAAAGAGTCGGCTAAGTGTTTGTTAGTTCATTCTAATCCACTTTGATTCGATTTAATCATGTTTTAAAGATGTAATGCATGTTGGAATTTTAAAATAGTGTTTGAATTGCAAGTTTTTGGGTCGAAAATTCATTTTTCGACCCATGTTTGGTCAAAAGTCGACTTTAGTTATATGTAATTCGGTTTCATTTAGTATCATAACTAGCTTTTAGTTGCTAGAATTACCTTTAGAGTAATATGCAATCTGTCCACATTTTTTTTTCGTCCTCGACCTCTTTCTTTGTCACCCTTTTGTTAGCATATTTCATTGTTATAGTAGCTTAGATATAGTTTTTAGGATTGCCTATCATGCAAAATTAATCGCCCACGCTCTTTTCGGTTTGCTTATTGATTTCGTGTCCTTAAATTGCTTAACATTGACCGCTAGGCCCTTTTGCATCCGATCTCAACAATGAGGTCTTTTCACCTTTTCTTTAGCTTTTAATGTTTACAATTTGCTTATTAGGTTCCCTTTAGGCTTTTTAGATGGTGTAGATTAGAGTTAGCTTTTGATTAGTTTCATTTGTAGCTTTTGATAGCTTTTTATTTTCACATGTAAACCGCCCCTCGCACCATATCTCATTCGAGTTGTCGCCCCAGGCCCCTAGTGCACCTGCTTTACAAGCTTGCAAAGTTTGTTAAAAGCTTCAAAACTAATATAAATCTGCTTTTTAAGATCTTGGGTATATAAGTCCGATTGTGCTAAGCTTGCTTAGGATTTTGGAGGCCACTAAATGCTTATTTTTAAACTTGGAAGTAGCCTCTCAGTTGCTTTTTTTTATAGCTGATTAAGTGACCTTTAGAGGCTTTTGATTGGCCATTTTTCTTAATTTAGTGCTTAGTATTAATTCTCTTGGTAGTCTAGATTAAGAGTTTTAGGTGCTAGCTTAGTTCGAGTTCTTCCTTAGTAGCTCCTTGGTGATACCAAACCATCCCCTTTTTTTTTTTTTTTTGTTGTTGTTGTTGTTGTTGTTGTTCATTGCTAGAAGCTACTCTTAACAAGCCTATTTTGTACTCTAAAATCTTTTGTCTTGTTGAAGGTTGTCATTTGGTCTCTTGTTCGGCTTGCAAAAGAAAAGTTCACTTAAGGGTGTTTGTTTTTGTCGCAAGAACAACCAAATTTCCTTAGTAACTAGCTCATCCAAACAGTCCTTAGTTTTTTTTTTTTCCGATTCATCTTCTTTGTACATAAGTCGTTTACGATTTTATTATAGTTTTTCCATGTTTGGTTTTGTAGAAACAAGCTTAATTTGTTTTAGCATTAGTTTGTTAAGAGAAAACTTGAAAAAAAAATGTTAATGTAAAGGGAGGAAGTGGAATTGAACCCACGACCTCCTCGGTCTCCCCGCACGCACACAAAGACAAACCTACCTTACCATCCGTGCTAGAGCAACTTTTGTTTAAGTTTCCTTAGTCAATAATTTATACACACTTAGCGCTTTTTCCTTATTAGCTTATTAGGCCTTTTGAATGCTTATTTCAAAAGCAATCCAGTATATTTTCATTTTTCTTTAGTTCAATTTCATTTAAAGTAGTTTTTGTGATTTTTGATTTTTCTCAAAATGTTTAGTATTTTAATTAATTAATTAGTTAAAATTGTTTTTAATTGTAATAAATAAAATAAAACTCAAAAAAATATTCCGCTTTTTCCTAAAATTATTTTTAGTCAATTAGGACGTAGGAAAATTAGTTTTGCACTCGTAGGACTTTTATTTCACAAATTTTACGTTTTTACTTGCGCACTCGCGTAATTTTTACATATAACGTGCGTTTTCATTCTAAGTCACGTTTTTAGATAATTTAAGTTTACGTTTTAGTTAAAATAGTTTATTTAAGTTATTTTGTTTTATAAAATCACAAAACATCATTGTAAAAATAGTGCTGTTTATTTAATATTTTTATCTTTTAATTTTCTTTAATTTGCATTTAAGCCGTTGTAATTTATAGACTTTTTTCGTAGTTATAATAAATCAATCCTCTTTTCCGCTCAAATCATCTCGATCACTATCGTTTGGTGATTCATTGCATAGCTCATTTGGGACATAACGACCGGGAAACACTATACTCTCCGATCTTCATTGCATTTGGTGTCCGGACTGCTTTTAAGTTTGTTACGGTTGGCCATTCACAAGTGGTCGGCTTATGTGATAAAACTTGACCGTCGGGAGCGAATCAAATTTTGGCGCCGCCGGGAGTCAGGTCTTGATTATCTTCCGTTTAGCGATTAGTGATTTGAATATTCACTCCTTGTTTATACCATCCGTATGTGTTTATATTTTCTTTTAAAACTCAAAATCCAAAAGATTTCCATTCTTTGTTTTGCAAAATGTTTATCCAAAATCCAAAATATTCATCTTTACCCTCTTACCCTTTTGATTCTTTATCCCTTTACCCTCATCCATTTGATTCTAACTTCTTCTATTCTCATGGAATCTCGAGGACCAATTGGGACGGAGTTGAAAACTTTGACTTTAACACAAATGTCAAGAATTGTGTTGTTCGTGACGATCCATTAATTCTGCGTAGGGAAATGGAACGAGAAACCGGGTGACAAAGGACCGGTACTTCCTCTCGATAATGGAAGTGCTACATACGTCCAACCTACGGTTATCCAAAGATCTAAACCCTCAATTGCTCTAAGCCGCCTAGAATTAATCCTAAACTTTCACGATTTACGGTTAAAAGCAAACATGCGAATTTAGACCGGTGACTAGCAAGAATGACTTGCCTAAACTTCACGCTTCTCAAGAACCGTAACCGGAGACCATCACGGAAGTGGTAGAAATTGCTAGCTCGTCGAGCACACCACTTGTCCTACCTCCCGATTTTCAAAATGTTCTTCGAGACTTGATAGTCATTCGGATCACCATGTTGGTTTTGTTGATTCTTTGAATGAACCGATTCTTTCTCATTACTCTCAAATGAAATCGCTTATTCCTTGCGTCGGTTGTGGTGAGCCTCTTTTGGTTCACCATCGTTGGTGTACGTGTGTACAATGTGGTAATGATATTCATAACGGAGTTGTTTGTTTTGTGGTTCGAGGAATTCATTTGATTATGATCCTAATCCAACTCATTTAGCGACCCTCAAACTTTTCCAATTACCCACCACAACCCAACTTATCTTCATATAATCAACATTATCATAGAATTTTGTGGAGATCCTCACCAAGGATTTGAGTGTCAATCCGAAACACGTTTGTCTATGAACAGTTTTCCAGAATGCTCGTAACTTTGGTTATGACCAAAATCCATATGATTCACTGCCCCGACTCAACAGCTTTTATGTTGTGAGTACTGTGGAGGTCCCCATCACTCGATTGTCAAATAGGAATCCATTTCCTTGTAACAATCATGACTCTTTACAGTTTGACAATTTCCAACCTCCACAAGACCATACGGTTCAAACTCCACCGAGCCGTTGTCTCAAGAAATCTCCCAAGATTTTGAAACCGCAATGAAAACACTTGATGATATGATTAGTAACTTTAAGAATCAAGTGAGTGGTGAAAGACCATGGGAGAATTGCTTGTCAAGAACCAGAGGCCCGCCAATCTAGGGAAGAATTATTAGTCCCAGAGCAAGCGCTCTAAGGCGTTCTCAATTTCTTAAGGCGCTCTATATACGATGATGAGGAGAGTTTTATCCTTTTAAAGATAATATTTCTCAACTCCTCGGCCGCTTGATATCCCCAGCTTGAGATTCCATCTCAAAAATGCTATCACACCAAGCTCCCACTCACTCTCTCGAGCATGGGGACGAGCATCTTGACATTGTTCTCGAAAAGGAATTGGACGAATTCATAAAGTCTAGTGTTGAGAACCTTGTCCCAATCCCGAGAGAGTCACATGGAACTTCGATCATATGTGTGATTCTCTTCCCTCTTGAGTGTTCAAATGATCATTTGGAAACTTTCTCCGATTTTAGCGACGATTGTGCTCCCTTTGAAACATCGAGTATGTTGAGGCATCACTCCCACGGGCCCGAACTCTTCTTGAGGAGTTCTCGGTGAACTCACTCACATCGTTCACTTTCATCGGAAAGTGATGATGATTCCTTTGATTTCAAGCCGACCCAGGAGAGATTATCCCTTATAATGATCGCCACTCACTTCTCACCGACAAATTCAATAGAGAATGTTAATCAATTTGTTCCCGAAACATTCAAAACAACTCTCACTAATCCTCTATTTGAATTCGACTCAATTCACTTCAATTTCGAGAATCCACTCTTTGACACTCAGATTGAGGATAGTGATGAGCCCACAATGGAACAAGATGTTGGGAATTGCGTGAAATGTTGATTCTCTGCGATCGAGAAACAATGGATTCTCATCAAGAAGAGTTTCATCAAGTACTATAAACATACAAAAGTAGGAACTATGTCAAGTTATTCTAATCAAGTAGTGGAGATACAGTGTCTGCGAAAGCATCAAGTCGTGGAATCTCATCAAGTAGTGAAGCAACCAAGCATTGAAGCCATGGATTCTGCGGAAGTACTGTAGCCATGGATTCTGCTAAAGTAGTGAAGCCGTGTATCTGCTGAAGTAGTGAAGCTATGCTCTGATACCAATTGTTAAATCCAAGATCCGGACTCAACTAGAGTGTATAATAACAATGATTGAACATGCACAGCGGAATAATAAGAACACAATCAAAGTTACCAACAAGGTTTTTTCAAATAAAACTAATGATCCTCTATGGATCTTTACACCCTCACTAAAGAGGTTTTCCTTGAATGTTTTTTTCAAAAGTTTTTTCAATACAATAGACCTAAGTTCCTTTTATAGACAAGGAACACTATTCCTTTCTTGGGAAAAGAACAAGCATGCAAATAAATAAATGAAAACACATATAGACTACGCATGCACCTAGACAAGCATGCAACTAAGCATTTGTTTTGTCCCATACACATGCCCATGCTACCTTAGGCGTACAATAATAAAGATGGGCTAATATATAAATAATACACCGCTTTTCTTACGTGGATTCACACTATCAACTAGAGTGTATAATAACAATGATTGAACATGCACAACGGAATAATAAGAACACAATCAAAGTTACCAACAAGGTTTTTCAAATAAAACTAATGATCCTCTATGGATCTTTACACCTCACTAAAGAGGTTTTCCTTGAATGTTTTTTTCAAAAGTTTTTCAATACAATAGACCTAAGTTCCTTTTATAGACAAGGAACACTATTCCCTTCTTGGGAAAAGAACAAGCATGCAAATAAATAAATGCAAACACATATAGACTACGCATGCACCTAGACAAGCATGCAACTAAGCATTTGTTTTGTCCCATACACATGCCCATGCTACCTTGGGCAGTACAATAATAAAGATGGGCTAATATATAAATAATACAGCGCCTGCCTTTCTTACGTGGATTCACACTATCAACTAGAGTGTATAATAACAATGATTGAACATGCACAGCGGAATAATAAGAACACAATCAAAGTTACCAACAAGGTTTTTTCAAATAAAACTAATGATCCTCTATGGATCTTTACACCCTCACTAAAGAGGTTTTCCTTGAATGTTTTTTTCAAAAGTTTTTTCAATACAATAGACCTAAGTTCCTTTTATAGACAAGGAACACTATTCCCTTTCTTGGGAAAAGAACAAGCATGCAAATAAATAAATGCAAACACATATAGACTACGCATGCACCTAGACAAGCATGCAACTAAGCATTTGTTTTGTCCCATACACATGCCCATGCTACCTTGGGCGCATAATAATAAAGATGGGCTAATATATAAATAATACAATACCGCCTTTCTTCACGTGGATTCACACTATCGCAGAATCACGATTTCGCTTACTACTTCAAAGAAATATAACTCACAGAATCCACTCTTTACTACATCGCCAGATTCCATAGCTTCACTACTTCACAGACACACGGCTTCACTACTTTAGCAGAATCCATGGCTTCAAGATTTCTTGAGAATCCATGGCTTCAAGATTTCACCGCTTCACTACTCAAGAGATTCCACACTTCAAGATTTCGCAGACCAGATTCCACTACTTCAAGAGAATAACTTCAAAGATAGTTCCTACTTTTGTATGTTTATAGTACTTCAATAAACTCTTCTTCGCAGTAATCCATTGTTTCTCGATCGCAGAATCACTGCTTTCACGAATTCCCAACAATCCTTCCCTAAACCGGAATTTAAATGAGATCGATTGGAGAATCCAAGAGGATTGTATCATTTAAGTTCCGCTTCTGATCTTTAAAAAGTTCGTAACTAGAGGATTGTACCAACAAATGACAAAATTTCCCAACAATCCTTCCCAACAATCTTTAACACTTCGTAACTAGAGGATTGTACTCGAACATCGCAGAAGAAGAAACAAAATAATTACATCTCTATGATGACACAACTTTGAAACACCGTATCTTTGCAAAGAACAAATGACATAATGTACATCAATACATATCGGTTTCAAACTATTCTCATCACATCCGGTGTGTTAACTCCCGTGAGAGTGAATCATCGAAAATAATGGATTTGATATCTCTTTACCAATAGCCATTACTACGGAGTAGCCAAATGTTTAAGTTCGAAACCATGGTACACCGATAACCATCGATTTATTGGCAAACCAAAGAACCATATAAACGGATTTGACATGTCTTTACCGGAGCCGTTTGCTCGTGACTAGCCAACTCTTTGATGGAATGCCGTCATCATCATGGTGAGTTGATTACCATTTATGGATTTCATGACCTTTACCACAAGCCATAATCTTGTGGGCTAGCCAACCTTGTGTCGAAAGACATGGATTTGTAGTTTTTTTTTTTTTTTTTTTTTTTTTTTAATAACTAAGATTAAGAAGGAATAAAATAACCAAAACAAGTAAAGTTACCAACAAGCAAAGCAGAAACCAATCTGATTGTAGTGTCACCAAACACTAAGCCTCCCTTAGCGTATGAGGATCCAACACACCGCAAAATGGTTAGAATACAAAACAATACAACTATAAGCCTCCCTTAGGCTTATGCCTCCCCTCAATCAATGCACCGACAAAGACTATTGTTCTTGGGTACCCGAATGAACCTTTCCTTTGAGTTTTCCAAGAATAACATGTTGAGGGCTTAACAACAGCTTGTCACACTAACTCCACCATGTGCCTTGGTCATATGAGATACATAAGGTGTATATGACTTAAAATAAGAACTTTTAGGTCTATAGGGCATAAGCCTAGCTCTTCTGCTCCACCAACCAAGAGTCACCGGTGAAGAATATCCTCCACCGTGAGTGAACGGAAAAGGCCTATCAAGCTCGCCGTAAACAGATGCATACACCTTTGGTTTACCAAGAGGAACTGGTTTACCCGCTTCTCACATGTGCGACTTTGGGAACAAATGGAGGAATACTAGCAACATTAGTCCATGTGGGTCTAGAAGTCTTATGGCCGAGGAAACACCCATCTTTTCTCATGATAATCACGCCTTTAATAAGATGGAGTTTACTACCACACACAAAACAAGATTTCTTCTTAAAAGGCTTATTCTTAACACAACTTTGTTTATCACATTTAAACTTATCGAAACAAAATTAGCATCAAAATTGTGTTTAATGTAATAAGTAACCGGCTTTGTTTTGAGCTCATCATTAGCTACTTTGGACTTGGGTGTAGTCTTGGGTGTGTGCCTAGGTGAGTCGACTTTTCACTTGAATCACATGAGGTATAGTCAAGGACTTTAATCGACGACTTGTCACTTTCGTAACAAGAGATGAGTCATTAGGTTTGCTATTGAGATCTAGCAAGTCACTTGACTTTTGCCATATAAATGGTGTGATCCATCAAAGTCGGGTGGATAGGTCACTAGGCATGAATTCACCTCTAATGGGTCCAGGGACGACATGTAAATCACCTTCTTTACAAAATTAGCTAATCCTCGCCGGTGTAGATTTACGAGTGTCATCCCTAGCTTCTAAGCCAACATACTTCTTGAAACCTAAAGCGACAGAGAGTTAGCAGATTGATCGCTATAGATGAAGTCAGCTAAATTATCACCGACATTAACCATTCTTTATGTCTAGCAATTTCTCATCTAGTTTCTCTTTAGCACTTGGTTTTCAAGAATAGCATCATCTTTTCTTTCATAGTACATTTTAATGTACCATTAGCAATATCTAGATCAATGCGTAACCCCTTATCTTTTCTTCATAGGCTAATTGATTCTTTTGAAACCATACCTTTTGTCTTTCTAATGTTTTTAATGACAGTTTATAAGCTTCATTATCAACATAGCATGCATTGTACTTAGGTTTCATTTTATCATAGGCTTCCTTAAGTTCATTATATCTCTCTTTACAACTATAATCACAAGTATGTACCTGAGAGATTCCCATGAAAGCAATTGACGGACAGGCAAATCCTTCAGCATAACCTTCAAAGATCAACTTCCTTGCTCATCTTCTTGAAATCAGCCTTTTCACCATACCTTGCTTTGAGTGCATTCCATATAAGATTTCCATCATCCATATGGCGAAAGTCGCTACATGATCGCCAGGAATAGATTTAAGCAAGATAGTGTGCCTTTGACTCTCTTTGTACAAAGAATGTGTTCATCCGCAATCGTTGGAGGACTAATAATGTAGTTACCATCACGATCACTTCCAATCCTTTTAAACTTGTAGAAAACTAGAAGGGGTTGAATAGTTTACCGATTAAAACTTTGTTTTGAAACTTATTGAAAGATCAATTGATATTGATCTTAAGTATGTTAATGAAATATGCAAGCAATATGTAATAAGTAAGTAAGGAAAGAAATGATCAAACCACAACAAGTTGTTTATAGTGGTTCGCCACAAGGACTCTTTTTCCTGCCCTACTCCACCCCCCGAGTCTCACACTCGAGAGTTTAACTTCACTAGTCAACAAGCTCCTTTCACCGCGGAGAAAACCTTTACACTTCTTACACTATTTCCGACACTAAGCTAGATGTCGAGTTCTTTCCAAGGGTACAACTACTCCCACACACAATGTATTTTGAGGACTAAAATACTAACCACTCACACTCACAAGATTATGATGGTTTGATACAACAATGAAGTATGGATCAACACTAGATCATACAACACTAAACAAACAAGACTTCCAACTTCTCGTTGAAGCTTGAATATGACTTGATCTTCTTTGCTACAAAAGAGATCACTAATATGATATGATACTGAGTTAGAAAGGTTAGAGAGAAGATATGTATGAGAGAATGTTAGAAAGGGATGAGAAACTACTTGGCTTGGCATTGCTATTTATAGCCAATTTGATGAGCTGCCCACGGACCGCGGACCCTTAAAAGGGTTCCGCCTGTACCAAATTGGTACCGCCATCGACAAATAAGATATCAAATCTTGCCTAAAGTCAACTCTATCTAAGTAAGATTGTGCAAGATATGAAGAGTACAAATCTTCACAAAATATCTAATGGAATCTTCCAATGATCTCCATGATGTAATACATGATGTCAAATGTTGTATTACTATTAATAGAAATATGCAATGCTTAAGTAGTGTTTGGTTTTAAGAACCTAACACATTCTACAAACTACTATCATACATAATGATTAGAGTCATATCAAGATGTTACTAATCATAAATGTAAATGCTTGAATGATGAATATATTGTTTGAGAAAGCTTGTTTTAATATCTAATAAATTTGACAAGCTTTAAGCTTTTATAAATTAAATTTACTTTTGTCGTTAACAAAACTTAGGCAAAGATCAAAAATATAAATAACGCTTAATGACTATATTTGTATTAACAATCTCCCCCTTTTTGTTGAGGACAAAATATAAATTTTATTTTTATAAAAGAGACAAAGTTTGTACAAGAGTTATAAAAATATTAGTTTTAGAACTTTGAAAAGGAAATGATAATATAAGTGTATGAATTTTGACTTTTTATGAAAGTCAAAGAATTCACTAGTTGATGCATGATGTTGCATACTTTGACTTTTTTAAGAAAAGTCAAGTATTATCAATGAGGGTTCCTGTTTGACTTTTAGAAAGTCAATTGTATGCGCTTGACTTTTTTTAAAAGTCAAATATAAATAATTCAAGTTCTATATTTTTCCCCTTTTGTCTCAACAAAAGAAGAGGCTATGTGGAATGTAATAAGCTCGAGCTATTATCTCCCCTTGTTCAAAGCTCCCCTAAATTGGGTGCTTTAATGGGAAGATACATGGATTGTGAAAATAAAGCTACAAGAAAAAGTTAGTGATAATGATCATTCACAAGCATTTCCAAACACTATGTAATGACACCAACAACATAATAAACAACATTCATTAGTTAAAATTTTCATGAGTAAAGATCATGAAAAGAGAACACAATGATGTGTTTCTAGTACAAGAAATAAAATTATCCTAAAGAAAGAAAGAAAACAAAACAAATAAACGACTATTCTAAAAACCATCCTAAAGTGATGGTGGATGGGAAAGAGCGCCGAGACGCCAAGAATGTGGTTGAGGATGAACCTCATTTCTTCGTGGAAGTCATGGACCATAATCCGAGTCCGTTCCACGGTTTGACCCGCTGCTCACAAGTTGAGCAACCGTGCCTTGAGGGTAGAAAGTTCATGGAGGTTGTGGTGGTGGAATGGTGGATGTGTTGGTGGTGTTGGGGATGTTTGGAGTGGTCATGATGGATGCAAGCAAAGCACTTTGCATTTGCATTGTCTCACTTAAGTGAGAATCCACCATGCCTTTGAATTGGTGGAGGTTGTGGAGTTCGGCTTGAATCTCTCTCTAGTGGGATTGTCATCCCACATGCTCTCCGGAATGTCCTCAATATGAGGGACATTGATGATGGAAGTGGATGATCCCCGATAAAGGACCATGAATGTCCTTGTGAATGGGGTGGAAAAGGAGAGGTCTTGGCCCTAACGGGGCGTTTGGGTCAATGGATGACCGAGGTGATTCATGAGCGATTCGCTCAATGGTGCCAAAGGATGGCAATGGTGGTGGATGACTGGCCTAGAGGCAAGTCTTCCAAGTCCTCTAGGAAAGGATTTGGTGATGTTGGTGGAGTTGAAAATAGCTCCATGGGAGTGAGTGGGAGACCTTGGTGAAGGTGGTGAAGGTGTTTTGGATGTTTGGATGGGTGCCGTGGAGGTGAAGTAGGTGCTTTGATGGTGGTGGAGTGGTGATCATAATGTGTGATGAAGTGGGTGTAGCTAAGGTAGGTGTGTATCATCTCTAATGGGAGATGAGATGGTGAGTGGTGAAGATTCGGATGATGAGCTAAGATTAACAAAACAACAAGGCCTTACGCTCATTCTAGCGGTTTTCTTGCAAGGTTTTGGTGATGATTTAGTCATTTTAACTTGGGTTTTGATTTGCTAGATAGTAATGAGAATGAAGAAGGTGTGAGGATGATCATGGTAAAGCCTTTCAATTTATAGAGGTAAGAAATTGTTGAGAAAAGGTTTGATTTGATGTTGAACCATTGAAGAGATGAGGTTCCTAATGATTTGGAAGTGGGTTGAATGCTAGTCATATCACCCAAGTCAATCCATACAAAGAAGATGGAGTGAAGAATAAAAGATATGCAATAAATGTGTTCTAGTGAGTGGAATTTCCTAATATTCAGATTACCCACGGATTGAAGGTACCAAAATTTGGTTCCTTCCTTTATGCCAAAGGGCTCCTTGGGTGGATTTTTCAAATTTTTGAATTTTGGTGGAAATGGATTTCTTACATCCCTTAGTGAATAATACTAGTTCTAATAACAAGATAAACTAGTTAAGATTGATTTATAAGTGATGGAAGATAATTTGAATCACGAAGAGTCGAAATTCGTAAAATTACCCGGAGGATCCACGGCACTAAAATCATACATGACGGAACCCAAAAGGGTGCTGTCTGTCCACAGACAGATATGGCGGTACCAAATTACATAAAGGACGGTACCAAAAGAATGGTGCCGTCGATCCGTGGAGTGCTAAAATTTGGACAGAATGTTTCTTAAAACCGAAATTTCCAAACCCGAAATTTTTCTCAAAACCCGTTATACTAAACATTTCTAGTTAGAAAAGTAAATAACACATATGTAAACACGGTGGAGCATAGATTAAGAGCAAGGCTTATTGATTTTCACACTATAGTGAAAATGGGTAAAATTTGATAGCATACTTGTGCTATCCCTCCATGAGATTGTTAGCATACACCATTGTTTCGTGTTATATTATCATCCTACATAATAAAAACAACTAAATAGTATCAAACATTAACGATAATGCATTGTTCCAAACACTCCTTAAAGTACCCTTATTTGTCCAACTTCTTGTAAATCTTGTTCATCATCCTACCAAGGCACTTGAACATTCCCTTAGTTTGCTTGAATTCACGATTCATTCTCAATCTCGGGAAGAGATGTGTAATACTCTTGAGGTGGAAGACGAGAGCTTGGAAGACCATCCCTGAGCTATTTGATGATGATGATGAAGGAGTTGGAGGTTTAGCTCTTTGCCTTTAGTCTTAGCAACTCGAGCATCACTCAAAGGCACAAAGATGTGAGGATGAGATCATAGTTAGGTGCATCCCTTTTGGGTAGGTGGAATTGGAGCGAAGTTTCTATAGAGACGGGTGAGAAGCATCCCGTATGGAAGAGCAACGGATCCTTGAGTTGGAATATCAATCATTCTCCTAGCTATGTAGTATGCTAAGTTGAATGGTTGTCGGGTGGATAAGTTGTAAAGCATGTGGCAAAGACAAGCGTTTATGTGATCCCTATTCCCTATGGTGCTAATGACGTTTGCTCTAAGTAACTCCTCCATTTCTTAAATTCGTGCTTAAGTTCATTGAGCTCCATTCCATATGGATCTCGGTTCACCTCTTTTCCTTTCGGGTTACTCGGGTTGTATCCGTTTTGGGTTAAAAGGTGTTCACGGATGACATCCTTATCGCTAAACGGGTTATGTAGGGAAGAGAGCGGTCATTGATTGCATCAAGGGCGGTGAGTGACCACTTATCCGTAGACACAAGTTCCACGGTTGGGAATTCCTAGTACTCTAGCAAAGTCACTTAAAGTGATGGTGTAGTCATTTTGGTTGATTCTAAAGCTAAGACAAAACTCATCATCTTCATCACTAAAACCGGTCACACTAGCATAGAATTCTAATACGAACCTAGGACAAATTGGTTCATCAATGTCAAGAAGACAATCGAATTGAATGACGGCTAGTTCTTCACGAAGATTGGTATGCTCAAGGAAGGATGAGTGAATGGTTCTACCCTCGTGGAAATACCTTGATTCTAGACCCCTAAATATTTCTACTTGTTCCTTGGTGAGTCCTTTGGTTTTGTGGTGTTTGGGAATGTAGTTAAGAGTGTCTTTGTGATCATAGAATCTTGCGGCTACCATGGTTATTCCTAAGGATAAGAATTAACATGTTAAAAAAAAATTTAGATAAATTTTAATGTTTTTGATTCTAGTGTGTGCCTATATGAAAACAATTTGGAGTTGCGGTTATCTCGACTCATTTTATGCACAAAATGGTTTTAGTGGAGTGTTTGGCAAATACCATGAGATAACCCAAATGTTCCTAATTCAATGTGGCTACATTTGAATATACCCGGGAGTGCATATGAGTTATGCAATACCTTTAGTATTCAAGAGCATGCAAGTGATGAAAATTTAACGCTTCTATTTGTATTAGCAATGAAAAATGTTTTCCTATAAGTGAGAAGCTTTTCAAAACTTTTGACATGGGGTGTTTGGTTGTTTGAATAAGGCCTTATATTTATTATCTATCAATTAGTGGGAAACATGATTTTGTTTATGCAATATGATAATGTAGTACCTAATTTGAATGACTAGTTATGCAATTTGCCAATTGAATTCATATTTGGTATAAAAGCATACATAAAACCTCATGTAATGATTTGTGATAGTTTTGTGCATAAATAAGAATCCTAGACTCGAATTAAGAGATGAAATGTAGTTAGGATACTTACAATGATGTTATCTTCATGATTAGTGAGTGGGAAGATGACAATAATGAGCTTGGTTTAAGTTTTACACGCTTTGGTAAAGTGGGTTGTGAGGAAGAAGATGTTATGTATAAAGTCGTTTTGCTCAGACACACGGACCGCACGGCACCAAATTTTGGTTCCGTCCGTGTTGTCGTTTTGCGCCGTGGCTACAAGAGCGTAAACAAGACAAAATTGTTTTGGTTTGACTATTCTAATGTTTTAGGCTATGTTTATCCTACATGCTTGGTTCCATTAACCCTAAACCAAGTCTAAGAAGATTAAAAGGTTCTCGCTTAAGAGGTTTAGTAAAGATGTCGGCAATGTTGTCTTGAGGATACTTTCTCGATTGAAATGTTTCCTTTTGAACATTGTCGCGAAGAAAGTGATGACGGATTTCAATGTGCTTGTACGAGCATGTTGAACGGGATTTTCTTTGAGATCGATGGCTCCTTTGTTGTCGCAAAGTATCACAATGTCGTTGAGATGAATTCCGTAGTCTACGAGAGCTTGCTTCATCCAAAGAGCTTGTTGACATGCTTTTCCGGCCGAGACGATTCGCCCGATGGTAGAGATGGCTAAAGCCGTTTGCTTCTTTGCAAACCATGAGGTGAGACAATGTCCAACAAAAGTGCAAATACCACTTGTACTTTTTCTATCGACATAATCACCGGCATGATCCGAGTCGGCATACACTATGGTTTCTATACCCGTTCCTTTGGGATACCATAATCCTAAACACGTTGTTCCCTTAATATATCTAAAGATCTTTTTTAATGCTTCTAAGTGTGATGCCTTTGGGTTTTCTTGAAAGCGAGCACATAGACAAACACTAAACATAATGTCGGGTCTACTAGCCGTAAGATAGAGTAGGCTACCAATCATTCCTCTATATTTAGTGTTATCTACGGATTCACCTTCTTCGTCCTTGGTGAGTTTAGTGTCCGAGGACATGGGTGTTTTAGTTGGTTTGGAATCTTCAAGACCAAATTTCTTAAGCATGTCTTTTATATATTTAGATTGATTAAAGAAAATACCATCTTCTAGTTGTTTAATTTGAAGTCCTAGAAAGAAGTTTAACTCACCCATCATACTCATTTCAAACTCGTCATGCATGATTTTAGAGAAATCATTACATAGTTCTTGACAAGTTGATCCGAATATAATGTCATCAACGATATTTGAACAATAATAATTTGCGATTCCCTTTCTTAGTAAAAGAGTATTATCTACTAATCCCATAGTATATTTGTTATCAATAAGAAAAGTCTTAAGACGGTCGTACCAAGCTTTAGGTGCTTGTTTAAGGTCGTATAATGCTTTCTTGAGTTTGAAGACATGATGTGGTTTCTCAAAGTCGGTAAAACCGGAGGTTGAGCAACATACACTTCTTCGTTAATAAACCCATTAAGAAAAGCACTTTTAACATCCATTTGAAATAATTTAAAATCATAAGCACATGCATAAGCAAGTAATATTCTAATAGATTCAAGTCTAGCTACCGTGCATAAGTTTCATCATAGTCAATTCCTTCTTGTTGATTATAACCTTGTGCAACAAGCCTAGCTTTGTTTCTAGATACTATACCATTTTCATCCATTTTGTTTCGAAAGACCCATTTTGTTCCAATTATAGTTTGATCTTTGGGTTTTGGAACTAGTTTCAAACATCATTTCTAACTAATTGGTTTAATTCTTCTTGCATGGCCATTACCCATGATTCATCTTTTATTGCTTCATTTATGGTTTTGGTTCAATGGTGGATACAAAACAAAAATGATTACTTTGATTTTGAGCTTGTGATCTTAAGGTTCTTTGATTAAGTTTTCCTATGACCTTTTCTAATGGATGACTTTTAGATTCTTTTATGTTGACAATTTCCTTATTTAATGGTTCATCTTCCTTATTATTATTAATTTGACTTTCAATTATTTGACTTTCAACTAAGTCATCATCTACCAAAGGTGATGTCTTAGAGGGAGGTGGACTTTCGTCAAATGTTATGTTCAACGATTCCTCGACTATCATTGTTTCTTTATTTAGGACAATGTAAGCTTTACTAGTTTGAGAGTAACCAAGAAATACACCTTCATAAGACTTTGGGTCAAACTTGGTGAGATAATCCTTAGTGTTAAGAATAAAACATTTGCAACCAAAGACTTTAAAATATCCTAATGTTGGCTTTTTACCTTTATAAAGTTCATATGGTGTTTTGTTTAGGAAAGGACGTATTAGGACTCTATTTAAAATATATGTAGAAGTGTCAATCGTTACACCAAAACTTTTGAGGAATGTTTTGTTCATTAAGCATTGTTCTACTCATTTCTTGAATTGTTCTATTTTACGTTCTACTACTCCATTTGATTGAGGTGTTCGTGGAGCGGAAAAGTTATGTGTTATACCATTTGTATCACAAAAGTTTCCAAATTGAGTTTCGTTGTCAAATTCACGACCATGATCCGTTCGGATCGACACAATTTTGACACCTAGAAGATTTTGAATTTTCTTGCTAAGTATTTCAAATTTATCAAAAGCTTCATTTTTGGTTTTCAAAAATAACGTCCAAGTAAACCTTGAGTAATCATCTACTATGACCAAAGTGTATAAGTTGCCTCCATAGCTTCTTATAGCGGATGGTCCAAACAAGTCCATATGTAATAATTCTAGACACTTAGATGTAGATACCATATTTTTAGATTTGTGACTACTATGTGTTTGTTTACCAATTTTGCAAGCGTCGCAAAAGTGTTGGTCATATTTTAGTTTTGGCAAATTCCTAACTAACTCTTTTGAAGATAGGTTTTGTATAAGTCTCATATTAAGCGTGACCTAGCGTCTATGCCAAAGAGATGAGCTATCGTCTAATGTTGTTAGGCAAAGTTTGTCATTATATGTTTTATCTATTTTCATGACGTATATGTTATTTTTCCTTACTCCTTTAGCTATGGTGATACCATCTTTTAGTATTTTACTACCATTTTCATCAAATAGTACTTTATACTTTTTATCGCATAGTTGGCTAATACTAAGTAGATTAAATCCTAACCTATCCACATGAGCAACATTTTCAATAGTTAGAGAGTTATGAGCAATCGTACCTTTGCCAATGATTTTGCTTTTGAGATTGCTACCGAAGTGACATTACCTCCGTCATACTCTTGGTATGATGAGAAGAGACTTTGTTGCCGTCATGTGTCGTGAGCATCCACTATCTTTTATCCATTCATCGGTTCCAATCCAACTTTCAAACATACCTAAGAAGCGAATAACTCAAACATTTGGTCCCCAATATCTCATGGGTCCGTTTGGGTTAAACATACCATTTATTTGATTCATGTATGGAAATGATGGATAAGGGTTCCATGGCATGTAATCCGGAGTTTGATATGGTCTAGAAAGTTTTGATTCCAACCGTTGTGTTGGTAGTTATGTTGAACGTTGTGGTTGCTCTTAGGAAAGGCGTTTGGCAAAAGAAGTTTTATGTCGTTGTTGAGTAGTTTTGATCTAAATTCATTTTAATAAGTCCTACTCGATATAATGGCTGGTTTTAGTTTAACATTATCATTGGTTTTCTTTGTTACTTTAACAAATTCAAGACGGTCCGTATTGCGAACATTACTCGTCATTGAAGTACCCGCATGTACCGCTTTTACAACGGATGGAACCCTTTTTGGTTCCGTCGTCCGTCTTTGTCTGCATGACATTTTTGATGTAATGTTCGTCCTTTTCGCCGCTTTGTTTTGACTCTTAGGAATTAAAACTTCATTAAACCCTAGCCCATTCATGTCTCACGGTGTTTTATGGATTTTAACTATTTCATCGGCAATAGCGATGTTTTTGTTAAACCTTTTAAACTTAGAATTATTTTCTATTAAAACTTCTTGTGTGAGCTTTAGTTTTTCTATTTCAAGATTTAGCTCTTGACATGATTTACAATCATTGTCATTTGCTTTTCCTTTTCAAGTCGTTTTGCTTTTCTTTTAACTCATATACCTCATTTTCCAAAAACTCCTTTTTAGTTTTAGAAATTTATTTTAGTTATGATTTTTAGACTTAGCTCACACAATTGATTATATTGTTTTTGCAAGGTGTCATCATCTATGGAAGAATAAGAAGAATCGGAAAGTACCTCATTTGACTCATGTGCCATTAGAGCGATCTCTTCCTTGCTTGATTCTTCATCGTCTTCACTATCACTCCAAGCACCACTTACAAAAGCTCGTTGAGTTTTGCTCTTAGGTGGCTTGGGACATTCTCCTATGAGATGACTTGCATCACCACATCTAAAACACTTTCTTTCACCTTTGATCTTCTTATCATCCCGATCTTTTGAATGGAATGGCTTTTCTTCTCGAGGTTGTCTTACAAACTTTCCTCTTCTTCTAAAGAACTTCTTGAAATCTCTAACGCCATGGCATACTCCTCATCTTCACTATCGGAACAAGATTCACCATCATCGCTGATTCCGCCTTTGCTTTAAGAGCAACGGATTTGATCTTCTCCTTTCTTCCTTTGATGATCTCGAATCTTTCTCCATTACCATTTCATGAACTTTGAGGTTGCCAATTAGCTCGCCCGGTGACATTATTGAGATCTTTGATTCTTCAATAGCGGTCACTTTAGCTCTCCATTTGGGATGGAGTGCTCTAAGAAATTTCACGACAAAGTTCTTACTACGAAAAGATTCGTCAAGTGCTTTAAGTGATGTAATGATAGTGTTAAAGCGAGCAAAGCCACAATCAATGGTTTCATCTTCGAGGATAACAAATTGTTCATATTGTTGAACAAGAAGATCAATTTTGTTATCCTTGACTTGTGAATTACCTTGATGTGTAACAATTAAAGATTCCCAAATATCTTTGGCGGTTTCACACATAAAAATTCTTTCATATTCTTTTCTAGGTAAAGCATTATAAAGCATCATTTTAGCTTCATTATTTTTAGCAACTAATTTCTTTTGTTCATCAACGGAAATATCCTTTGTTGTAGAACTAAAATCTCCTTTAACAATAATAAACCAAAGATCTATATCTTTTGATTTTACATATGTTTCAAAACGGTTTTCCAATAGATAAATCCATTGGTTTCAAAGAGTGGTGGTCTTTGCATAGATTGCCCTTCTTTAAAGTTTCGAGAATCCATGGATCGTTTCAAGTTTATAAAATACAAGTTATTTTAGAAATTCTTGAGCAACGAGGCTCGTACCAATTGTAGAAAACTAGAAGGGGGTTGAATAGTTTACCGATTAAAAACTTTGTTTTGAAACTTATTGAAAGATCAATTGATATTGATCTTAAGTATGTTAATGAAATATGCAAGCAATATGTAATAAGTAAGTAAGGAAAGAAATGATCAAACCACAACAAGTTGTTTATAGTGGTTCGCCTACAAGGACTCTTTTTCCTTGCCCTACTCCACTCCCGAGTCTCACACTCGAGAGTTTAACTTCACTAGTCAACAAGCTCCTTTCACCGGCGGAGAAAACCTTTACACTTCGCTTACACTATTTCCGACACTAAGCTAGATGTCGAGTTCTTTCCAAGGGTACAACTACTCCCACACACAATGTATTTTGAGGACTAAAATACTAACCACTCACACTCACAAGATTATGATGGTTTGATACAACAATGAAGTATGGATCAACACTAGATCATACAACACTAAACAAACAAGACTTCCAACTTCTCGTTGAAGCTTGAATATGACTTGATCTTCTTTGCTACAAAGAGATCACTAATATGATATGATAATCTTGAGTTAGAAAGGTTAGAGAAGATATGTATGAGAGAATGTTAGAAAGGGATGAGAAACTACTTGGCTTGGCATTGCTATTTATAGCCAATTTGACGAGCGATCGACGGATCGCGGACCCTTAAAAGGTTCGCATGGTGTACCAAATTGGTACCGCTTGATCGACAAATCAAGATATCAAATCTTGCCTAAAGTCAACTCTATCTAAGTAAGATTGTGCAAGATATGAAGAGTATAAATCTTCACAAAATATCTAATGGAATCTTCCAATGATCTCCATGATGTAATACATGATGTCAAATGTTGTATTACTATTAATAGAAATATGCAAATGCTTAAGTAGTGTTTGGTTTTAAGAACCTAACACATTCTACAAACTACTATCATACATAATGATTAGAGTCATATCAAGATGTTACTAATCATAAATGTAAATGCTTGAATGATGAATATATTGTTTGAGAAAGCTTGTTTTAATATCTAATAAATTTGACAAGCTTTAAGCTTTTATAAATTAAATTTACTTTTGTCGTTAACAAAACTTAGGCAAAGATCAAAAATATAAATAACGTTTAATGACGATATTTGTATTAACAAAACTGTTGCCATTTTGGATCACCTTCCAGATATTCATATCATTATTCATGATCCAGTGTTTCATCTTCTTAGCCCAGACTTCGTACTCATCATCCATCAAATAAGGAAATATAACATCATCCCTATTATTATCAAATTCTGCCATGTTGAGGAGAAAAGATTGCACAGAGCTGAATGTAGCAGTAAAATTCCAGCAACAACCTTATGAACTTCAGCAGCAACGGCGAAGAGAAAAAAAATTTGACTACACGTGTGATCTCATGTGATAGACCTCTACACTTTGTAACCCACGTGATAACCCAATAGACCAATCAAATTAATGATCCACACCATAACAATCATACATCACCCCACATTGAATTTCAGCAGAAATGAATAAAAATTCTGTCAGCCAATCAGGTAACCCTTTTCCCCACGTCAACCAATCAAAACCCTCGTGGGTTACGAACACAGTCAAATTGTTTATATCATACCACGACAAGAATATGGAAATCAAATTATTGACCTCATCAATCTTTTAAGGATCAGTAGAATTGTAATCTCAGTTTTTATTTAATGAAATTTTAATTTTCTTGTCATATAAGTTCTTGTTCATTTGAATTCAAATCTGCTTCTCAGTTAATTGGTACGGTTTCATTAGTTTCTATTTCTTAATTTCAAGCTCAAATAAGCTTATTCAAGCTTATGTGAGCTCAGCAAGATCTTAAGGTGTTCTAATTTCATTTTCTTCAAAAAAAAGTCAACGTTAGTCAAACATAAAGTCAACTTAATGTATCCTTAATTTATGCATTTTAGGTGTCAAAGAGTCTGGCTAAGTGTTTGTTAGTTCATTCTAATCCACTTTGATTCGATTTAATCATGTTTTAAAGGCAGAATGCATGTTGGAATTTTAAAATAGTGTTTGAATTGCAAGTTTTGGGTCGAAAATTCATTTTCGACCCATGTTTGGTCAAAAGTCGACTTTAGTTATATGTAATTCGGTTTCATTTAGTATTATAACTAGCTTTTAGTTGCTAGAATTACCTTTAGAGTAATATGCAATCTGTCCACATTTTTTTCTCGTCCTGCCTCTTTCTTTTGCACCCTTTGTTAGCATATTTCATTGTTATAGTAGCTTAGATATAGTTTTTAGGATTGCCTATCATGCAAAATTAATCGCACTTGACTCTTTTCGGTTTGCTTATTGATTTCGTGTCCTTAAATTAAGCTTAACATTGACTGCTAGGCCCTTTTGCATCGATCTCAACAGAGGTCTTTTCACCTTTTCTTTAGCTTTTAATGTTTACAATTTGCTTATTAAGTTCCCTTTAGGCTTTTAGATGGTGTAGATTAGGAGTTAGCTTTTGATTAGTTTCATTTGTAGCTTTTGATAGCTTTTATTTTCACATGTAAACCGCCCCTTGCACCATATCTCTGTTACGAGTTCTTGTCCACGGTCCCCTAGTGCACCGTTTTACAAGCTTGCAAAAGTTTGTTAAAAGCTTCAAAACTAATATAATCTGTTTTTAAGATCTTGGGTATATAAGTCCATTGTGCTAAGCTTGCTTAGGATTTTGGAGGCCACTAAATGCTTATTTTTAAACTTGGAAGTAGCCTCTCAATTGCTTTTTGATTCTGATTCGTGACCTTTAGAGGCTTTTGATTGGCTATTTTCTTAATTTAGTGCTTAGTATTAATTCTATTGGTAGTCTAGATTAAGAGTTTTAGGTGCTAGCTTAGTTCGAGTTCTTCCTTAGTAGCTCCTTGGTAATACCAAACCATCCTTTTTTTTTTTTTTTTTTTTTTTTTTTTGCTGCTTTGTGAAGCTACTCTTAACAAGCCTATTTTGTACTCTAAAATCTTTTGTCTTGTTGAAGGTTGTCATTTGGTCTCTTGTTCAGTTGCAAAAAGAAAAGTTCACTTAAGGGGTGTTTGTTTTTGTCGCCCGCAGCAACCAAACAGCCCCCTTAGTAACTAGCTCATCCAAACAGTCCCTTAGTTTTTTTTTCGATTCACTGTCATTGTACATAAGTCGCATTTACTGACTTATTATAGTTTTCCATGTTTGGTTTTTGTAGAAACAAGCTTAATTTGTTTTAGCATTAGTTTGTTAAGAGAAAACTTGAAAAAAAATGTTAATGAAAGGGAGGAAGTGGAATTGAACCCACGACCTCACGGTCTCCCTCGCACGCACACAAGCACAAACCCACCTTACCATCGTGCTAGAGCAACTTTTGTTTAAGTTTCCTTAGTCAATAATTTATACACACTTAGCGCTTTTTCCTTATTAGCTTATTAGGCCTTTTGAATGCTTATTTCAAAAGCAATCCAGTATAGTTTTCATTTTTCTTTAGTACAAATTCATTTAAAGTAGTTTTGTGATTTTTCAGATTTTTCTCAAAATGTTTAGTATTTTTAATTAATTAATTAGTTAAAAATCGTTTTTAATTCGTAATAAATAAAATAAAACTCAAAAAAATATTCCGCTTTTTCCTAAATTTTTTTTTAGTCAATTAGGACGTAGGAAAATTAGTTTTGCACTCGTAGGACTTTTATTTCACAAATTTTACGTTTTTACTTGCGCACTCGCATAATTTTTACATATAACGTGCGTTTTCATTCTAAGTCACGTTTTTAGATAATTTAAGTTTACGTTTTAGTTAAAATAGTTTATTTAAGTTATTTTGTTTTATAAAATCACAAAAACATCATTGTAAAAATAGTGATAGCGTTTATTTAATATTTTTTATCTTTTTAATTTTATTTAATTTGCATTTAAGCCGTTGTAATTTATAGACTTTTTTCGTAGTTATAATAAATCAATCCTCTTTCCGTTCAAATCATCTCGATCACTACTCGTTTGGTGATTCATTGCATAGCTCATTGGGACATAACGACCGGAAACACTATACTCTCGATCTTCATTGTATTTGGTGTCCGGATTTGTTTTAAGTTTGTTACGGTTGGCCATTCACAAGTGGTCGGCTTGCGTGATAAAACTTGACCGTCTGGGAGCGAATCATTCACGAAAGTCTATCCTAGGTGAAGGCTCATACGATGCATAGATTTCACTAGATGAGGTGTTTTGTGGGCTTGATGGAATGGTGAAACCCTCAAAAGGTTTAATGACTTGATTAATTTTCCCAAGGTACTCAATGGGGCATATATAAGATCCCGTTCTCTTTACTTCTCCCCACCATCTTGAATAATCCGCTTCGGTAACATCATATTTTTTCATGAAATAACCTAATCGCGGATATAACGGATTCGCGTTCTCCATAATGGTGAACGGAAGAGTCGATGGACAAGTTTTACTGAACAAAGGCACAAAGAAGGGGATAGACTACAAGGAAGCTAATAAAAGAAAAAATCTCACTTGATAGGAATCTTGTGAGTAGACCTAAAGAGATATAAATCAAGCCTAAACAATAACTATTCTCGTGCGCGCCTAAAACTTGATAACGCTACACGCGTCGTTCGGGTAAAAGGAACTTCCTTTCGTCGAGCAAGTTTTATAACACCCTAGGCAGTGAACCTAATCGTTGTAGTGTAGTAGTAGGGTAAGCCACGGGTATTGATATCTAGGGATGGCGGGTCGGGTTCGGGCGGGTTTTAGTGAACCCACCGTACCGCACCGTTATATTATCAAACCCGAACTCGCCCCAATACCCGATGGGTACCCGATTATTATTATCCATCGGGTTATCGGTTTTCCCACGGGTATCGGTTATCCCCAATTAAAATCATCGTTGTACAACTCAACCTAAAAAAAAACCAAAACACCCTAATATATTCAAAGTTTTAGAAGTTAAAAAAGCGACTTCTATATTCGTAATGTTGGAAGATTAAAGAATTAATGTGTCATGTGTGTGAGAATTAAAGCGTCAAGCGTAAGTGTTAATTTAATAGTTTGTAATTTCCAAGATATATGCTATTAAGGGTAGAGTAAAAAAAGCGTACAAGGTTAAGAGCTCAAAACTTATTAGGACCTTATATAAATTAGAAAAAAACGGTACAAATTGGGTATACGGGTATGGATACAGTGCGGGTAAAGCAGGCGGGTATTACTAGAAACCGTGCAGAACCCGTACCGAAAAGAAAAGAATATATCTACCCAAACCCGTATCAAACCCGCCCCGAACCCGACCCAACCGGTTCGGGTTTGATTCCTCTCGGTTTGGTGCTTTTGCCATCCCTATTGATATCGTTCTCTAGGGAATAGTGTCGTTAGGTGAAGTGTATGTCGATTTAAGTCTAAAGGCGAGGATGATTATTTTGTATTTTATATTTTATGAATCTTGGTTTTGGAGGGAGGGTGGAATTAGTTGCTAGTCAACTATCCCAAAAGATACTAACTAAATTATGGGTCTACCAAGAACATGAAGCGTATCTACTTATGATGTATTACTCCTTGATAGCTATCCAATTCTACCTACTGAATTGTCACGTCCTATTGATGGTTGAATTGTCGCGTCCTTATTCTTAACACGTTGTGTGTCTAAGGTCGTAGGGTATGCGTTTATCCCTAACTCTTTGAAACTACCAAAGGTTATTGCCTACAAAATCTCTAGGATTTATAAACTTAACACTAAGGTACTATTCGGATGGTTTAGCCTCTAATGACTCTAGGTACTATAAGCTAAGGTTAACAAAGATTAATCAAGCATTGACTACACAACGGATGATCTATCGCATTACTAGATCATTAACAATTAAGATAAGAGACAACCAATCAAACAAGAGACAGTAGGATGCAAGAATTATAAACTAAACCAATTAGACTCATTGCAATTGTCACACCCTAATGCTGAAGATAGACACAAGCATCACTAAGAAATCAATGAGATCTAATTAATTATATACAAGTTTCATACAATCATAAGCAAACACTAGGTGAATTAGCCAAGCATAATTAATGAAGAGCAAGCAACAATTATGATAATTGAAGACATACCATAGGATTGGATTAACAAACAAACCATTACACAATATTTATAGAGTGTTGGAAACCCTTTAAGTTTCTGGAGAAACACCTACCTAAACCCTGGAATCGGACTTAGGGTTTAGGGCTTACAAAAAGTGAAGTTATAATGTTATATTTATAGGCAGATTTTCTATCGGCAAAGAGTGACGGCGTCACACCTAAAGAGTGATGGCATTACGACCATTTTTTCACCAAACTGTAGATTTTCTCATTCCAGTCGCGTGGGCTTTTGAATCACTTAAATCTGAGTTCGTATGCAAAAGTTATGGCCAAAACAATATTAGCTACGTCGCGCGCATGTTGCAGCTTGTGACAGCGTCACCTTATGCCTATGCCGCCGTCGCCTTCAATCTCTGACGCTGTCTGAATCAAATCTAGGCCGTCGAGTTCGACGCCCTACTCTTTTAAAACACGAAGCCGTCACTTGTAAATGAGCAATTTGGCTCTTGGTAGTCACAAAAGTTGTCCGACGGCGTCATTGGTTGTGCTCGACACCGTCACCCGGTTCTAGCGGCTGAGTGTCTCGAATCTTGACTTTGGCCATTTTCTTCGTATATTCGCGCCTTTTCGTCCGAATAAGTGTCATTCCAGCATTTTCCTTCAAGATACCTAAAAAGTGAAAATGAGCGATATTAAGTAATAACGGATACAAAGTGATCAAATAAGGGCTTAAACGACCCTCAAAAGTTCATTTTAAAACCTTATCAATGTACTATCCGGAGATTTGTTATTCCATAGGGGTAATATGATACAATCATCATCATCATCGAATTTGCATCGGGACCTTGTTTTTCACTGCACCAATGTTAGAATCCACATAAGCAGGCACATAATTCATGGATTCGATTAGGATACCAATATCAAAAAGCCACTTTGGTCCTTGCCCTCTACACTAGGTTTATCTTCAAGAAATTCTATGTGATTCTCCTCAATCTTTTCGATTCTAGAGTTGTAAACCCTAAAGGTCTTACTATTCAAAGAGTAGCCTACGGATATCCATCATCGATTTTCCATCAAACTTTCCTAACTGTTCAATGGTATTGAGAATAGAGACATGACACCAAAAGGTGCGAAAAGTCTAGGGTAGGAGTCGTCCTACCTAAGAATAACTCATATGGAGTCTTGCGATGAGGCTTTACCACCAGTGCCTGCATTCGAACATAACAAGCAATATTAAGCGCCTCATTAAAATGTTGTGGGTAACTTGGAATCTACTAACATGGTCCTAGACCTCTATCAATGTCCTATTTCTCCTTTCAAACAATCCCATTTCTTTGAGGAGTCATAGATACTGTTGTATTCTCTTCTAATGCCCTTAAGTTGTGAAATCATTCATCACTTGGTTTTTAAACTCGGTCCATTATCACACCTAATGACCTTAACTTTCTTATCGAGAAGGTTTTCTCTCATAGTTATGTATGACTTAAGGATTTCCAGATCTCATCCTTAGTATTCATGAAGAAAACCTAAGTAAATCTGCTAAAATCACCGAATACAACCAAACAATATTTCTTATTATTTATCTTCGCTAATAGAGGTAGGACCAAATAAGTCCATATGCGCATATCGGTGGTTGGGTGATAGAGTTAAAACCTTGGGCTTACAAGAGGCTCTATCTTTGCTTCCCTTTGAGGCATTCAATACATGTCTGTTTATTTTCAAATCTTTTAAAGTTAAACCGCTTACAAGGTTATTTTAGCTAAAAGATTTATCACCTTAAAGTTCACATAACCTAGCCTTCATGCCATAACATAGATTCATCCAAAGAAGTCAGTAGCAACTAGACATGTAAGGTTTTCTTTGGGCACTATGTTTTCATACTCACACCTTTGTCATGATTGCTTTTACTAGGAAACTTAAGTAGTACCTCATCTTCACTAGGCAACTTAAAAGTAAGAGATAAAACCAAGCAATCGATTATCGTGAGCAGAACAAAATTCTTCTTGTCACACATTTGTGACACATGAACAGATTATATTTGAGTTCTTTCATATAGTACACATCTTCAAAATCAAGATTACAAGTCTTGATTGTGCCTTTACCGATAATTCTTCCACCTATACCTCCACCAAAGAAAATATATCCTCCATTCAAATCGGTGAAGTCACGAAAGATAAGATAGATTTCCGGTCATGTGCTTGGAACATCCTTTGTCGAATACCCTAGATCATCATTATTGTTGGAATGTCCACGCACACAAATAAAGGAAATTAGTTCCTTTTGGAGACCCAAGCCATTCTTGACTTGGATCGCCTCGTACATCAATGTAATCATATTTCTTGAGAGTAAGCGATGCACTAGTGGTATTTCTAACCCAACAATTCGAGGGCTTAACGGCATTGCCCTTGATTCCCTCGGCAACACTTACTTTTGAACCAACGGTTTAGTTTTAGGCTTAAAGGTATTAACTTTTGGCCTATCACTAATAAGTCTTGGTTCAACAAGATTAACCTTTTCTTGTAAAACTTGATTTGTTCATTATAGGACTTAAAGGTTGGTTACCTTTACCATAAAAGGGCCTTGGTGAAGTAGATGGTGAGGATTTTGAAAAGTTCTTTTGGGTCTTTCACCAAATACTTTGGGTTGTGGTCTAGCAAGATTAAGCGGCCTTGAGGTATTCATGGTGATGTATTCAAAGGTTTTATGCCGTCTTAAATCTTGCTCTTGGGGTCATGATGGGTTGAGGTCTCATAGGGTGTGCATTGAGCTGCAGATTAGAAACTTCCACACAAAGCAAGATTTGTTAAACATGACAAACTCATCCCTAATTGCTCGATTTAAGATTGTTCTAGTTCCTTTGATTACCTCTAGAATTTGGATGGCATGTTTCTATACATCTCGGCATATTTCTTGTCTTCCTAACGGGTTTTCATTAGGTTTCTGAGTTGAAATCTTCTCTTGCTTTGTTTCATTAGACTCTACACCTCTTTTAATGTTTTGTTTTCAAACACATACACCTCGAGCAAAGAAGTGTCATGGCACTTTCAAAGGCTTCATCGACCTTTTCGGTTTTGGTCTCCTTGACCTTAGAGCCACAAACAAATGTGGGTACCTTAAAATCCTCTAGGCGGTGTGTTCAAGGTATATACCAGAGGTGAGGAACACCTCTAAATGGTAGTGGTGCTCTTTTATAACCCATTCCTAATTTGGCTTTGCCAACTAGAAACTTTCAATCATTTTATCAAGTTTCTCGAGTTATAGTGATGTGTATTCTTAAGAGTATCAACACCGAGTTCTATGTTGTCCTTAGCTCGTAACTTTCTCTAGTTCTTCTTTTAGCACACTTATGGTGGTATCTTTAAGTGAGAGATCCCTATTAAGCAATGTTGTTGTTTTAGAAAACTTTGACTCATTTTCCTTATAATGCACAATTTGTTTTTCCAAAGCTGCTAAGCCTCTCTTATGGTTTGCCAAGCTATAACTAGTTTTAGCAAGCTCTTCAAAAAAATTATCAAACTTAGTTTTAAGAGACTCATATTCACTTAATGGGACACATGTATCTGAGCAATTTGTTTCAGTAAGTACCTCAGATATCAAAGCCATGTTGATTGGACTTTCTTCTTCATCAGCCATGAAGCTCCAATCATATCTAGCACCATCAATTGTTACCATTGCTTTGGAAGAAGAATCATCGACAAAGACTTCTCCCTTTGTTCACAGGGCTTCAGATTCCCTAGCAAAATGCCCAAACTTACCACGGTTGTAGCACTCACATTTCCTTGTCAAAACCAATGGTCTCTCCATCATTAATCTTGATCCGCCTCCCACTTCTCTTCATGAACCTTCTTGCCCTTATACTAATCAAAGCAATATTCCACTTAATATCTATTTCTTCAATATCATCTTCATGGATCATTTTGGTCATCATGAGTGATCCGGAGCCCTTTGTTGCTTTCGAGAGATGAAGGCATAAATGGTATTTTCATTGATGCCCATTGCGGTGATAGACAAACAATCGGTATTAACATTAGTAATAGGAGTACTAACACTAAAATTGTCTTTCTCATTACTAGTGATGGTGAGCCACAAAATTTATGTTTCGACCCAGGCGGAAGATGCGACTTGAGACCTTTTCATCTCTTGCTCAATGACTTTGAAGTTATTGAACAAATTATCAACCCTATAGTTTCAAACTCGGCCTATGCTTCCAAACAATGACATGTGTGTCCCACTTTGGTGATGGAAGACTTCTAACAAACCCGAGATTGACATCTTCTTGAGATATATCCACACCCGAATCGCCAATTGGTGACAAGTTTTGAAGCCTATTGTAAACCGAGTCAATGGACTCAGAAGACCAAAGAATGAAGTTTTCAAATTCTTGCTTCAAAGAGTTTTATGAGTTTTCTTGGTGGCGAATTCCCACAAAATCTAGTCTCAATGGCTTTGAACAAGGGTGAGCATCCTTATGCTTCTTTGAAGTTGAGTTGATGATCATCTGGTAATGCCATAAGTAGAAGACTTTGACCTTGAGATCATTGCCTCTTTGAGTAATTTCGTCAAGAGTAACAGTTCACCTTTGTCTTAAAAACGGTTTGCCACCAACTTTTTGAAATAGTGGATTTGTAGGAATCTCCATTGAGCACAATGTTCCACGACTTAAAGTCCAGATACCAAGAAGCTTGCTCTATGCACATCCTCCGGAGATCATATTTATTTGGCGCAACTTAGGAACTCAGTATGACCTTGGATTTGCTTGAATCAAAGTCCATTTCTTCAATATTGTCACACAGGATCTTCTAAAACAAATCTTTCGGACCTGCTCGATACCACTTGTAGAGTCCCAAACCTTGAATCTAGAACACTTAGCTTGTAAGTGAGTAGTTGCCTTGGATGGTTCCAAAACAACAAAGAGAAACTTTGTTATGAATACACACAAGTATCTGGAATCTACTTGAATGCACTTAGAAGTTAAAGTAAACAAGTAAACACAAATGTAACAACCAATGCTTCAATATTATTAACCAATAATACGAGTACTCTTCCTAGTACTAGGGTTTACAACCTTGAAGCTTTACTTAGAACGGCTAGGGTTAAGGGAAATGCTAGTGTGTATGAGAGATATGTTCTGACCTAGCTAAGATCTCCTTTTATACACAAAGGAGATCCTTGACAGAGATAACTACGCATTAAACGTATCATATCTTCTATAGGGATAGAAGATATGCTATTACAAAACGTACGCGACATTGTATACATAGAACATTACTAACTCTAACACTATTAGTACTAACTCTGACACTATCAGTACTAACTAGTTAATACTCTTGTATTATCACTATCAGTACAAACTTCCAATGCTAAGAGTACTAACTGCATTTGTGAATTTCCCAACACAGATGCAGACAGAGTAGATTTAGGAAGATAGGCAGATTCAGATAGATCAGATTCAGGAAGACAGATGCAGACACAACATATGTAGGCAGACAGATGCATATAAAGCAGATTAAGGCAGACAGAACTAGATGGAGAACCATAACAGGACCAGATGCAGGGTGGAATTCAGACAGATTTGTATCCAAACAAAACCAGATGAAACCAGAAGTATGCAGAGCCAAATGTAACCAAATACACAGAATCTGGGAAGCCGGCAGAACCAAAACATGGTCTTGACGCCGAGATGCTACACATAACTACTCAAGATATAGTCGAATTAGTTAAGAATATAACATCACATTTACCATCACCAACATCAATACCGATACCAATATTAATAATATTGAAACTTCTAATACCATGATCCCAATAAACATTGAACAAAACAAAAACTCATGAACAATGAAGCTTAATATACGCATGAATGAATACACCCACCATACGAGAATTCCTAATATCAAAACATGCACCAAAATCATTAAATCAACACATCAAAATAATTAATATCCAAACAATAACAACAATTCGACAAAATCCATAAATCGGCAACAACGTTGACGAGCCATAACTCCCGTAGGAACATCGGTTCATAAATCCCTTGGTGAAATTGTAGATCTTTGTGTCTAGAAGCTAGAGTATAAATTTCATGATGATCTAAAGGTTAACGAATGAGTTATAGCTAACTTTCACGGGCGTAGAATGTGACGAACATAGAACAACAAAGATTCGACGAGTTATTGTGACTTGCTCAAAGCTCGAATTCGAAAAGTGAGCGGCCAAATTGTAGAACGGTGTGTCTACTAACTACGGTCTGAATTTCATTTAAATCCAACGGTTAACAAATCACAGATCGTGTTTTTCCTACGGTTGTGTACACAATGACGAACTGAAACAAAACAACGAAAAAGAAAACGAGATCCCTACGATTCACCGACAATTAGCCGATGACCAGAGAATGAGAATACTCGGGTGACCTTGTAGCTAGGGCTGTGATACCATGTAGAAACAACATAGTACTGAAAATTGTATTGATAATTAGATTCTACTAAATAAATGAGAATACATCGTTAATAAATAAGGACAAACAAACCTAACCCTAAACTAGACGGGCCTAAGCAGTGGGCGACATATAGGCCTTATTAGCTTATAGTTTATTTAAAATTAATTTTTGTTTTTTATTTTAGAGAAAATAATTGTCCTCTTTTAATTTAATCAATCAAACCGTCAAACCGGGTAATTAACCACAAACCTTTGTTATTCTTGACTAACTCGGTTCTAAAAAATTATCATATGACGGAAGGACCGACTAATTTCCACCTTCTACATTTGTACCATAAATTCCACAAAAAATTGGCTTCTCTAAATGTTCTTTGCCCTTGACCAAATGAGATATTAATTCTGACACCTTCTTGGCACCAAGGACGGTGAACTTGGTGAGGCGGATGAAGAACTTGCCAACAAGATAGAAGCTTTCGCACTGGGATCGCATCTAAAACTATCAGTCAATCAAAAGTAGAGGTGGCAATTTGTGCCCCAAAAAAAAAATGGCTATTTTTTTTTGAAATGGGCATGTATGGCCTATTGAAAAGTTAAATGGGCACTAACGCGCACCTATTTTCTTTCAATTGCAGAATATTGTAATCGTTTTAAAAAAAAAACTTACATGTATAATATATTTAATTTTTTAAATATAAATAACGTATTACATTTAAGAAATTTATTTCGTTGTTTTGGTTCTTCTATAAAACGATTTGTATAATATGTGCTCGTTTGACACGTGCCCGTTATAGCCCTCGTCGTGCCCGCCCGACCGCCCATTTGCCACCTCTCTTGAAAAGTG
This sequence comes from Chrysanthemum lavandulifolium, assembly GCA_022545495.1. Classification (NCBI taxonomy): domain Eukaryota; kingdom Viridiplantae; phylum Streptophyta; class Magnoliopsida; order Asterales; family Asteraceae; genus Chrysanthemum; species Chrysanthemum lavandulifolium. The sequence continues at coordinate 178,725,190 of CM040245.1, read as the reverse complement.
AAAACAATGAACCTTGCGAGTTATCACCATCTATTGGGCGTTACTTGCAATAAGCTTGACAACTCCCTAGCAAACACATAAATCATAAAACAATAAAGATCAATAAAGTTACACTAGTTTTAAAATAAATTGACAACTATCACTTCTCTTTATGTATTAACTAATGGTTCTGCTCTAAAGTATATTGATAAGGATTTAAAACGTACGCTTTTAAGGGGTCATTTAAGCCTTTAATCGACCACTTTTATATCCGTTACTGCTTAATTTCGTTCCTTTTCACTTTTTAGGTCTCTTGAAACAAAATCTTTGAAATGATGCACATTTGGACGAAAAGGGTGAATACATGAAGAAAATGGCAAAGTCAAGATCGAAGCCACTCAAGTCGCTCAAACCGAACTGGCGTCAAATCAAAGGCGACATCGTCCTCTATATAGACTTGATCAAAATATGCACCCGACGGCTCGGTAGAATTTTTGTTCAGTATAACTGACGTCGACCTTTAAAGAAGAAGCGTCACTCAAACTTTTCATCTCGGGCGACCCGGATCCGAACCAAGACGGCGTCCCAATCAAGAAGGCGATGGCGTCACAACTCTAAGGTGGCCGTCCCATCGATGACTTGGCCATGACGAAACCCTAATGACGGCTAGATGACGGCATCCCATCCAAAAGGTGGCCGTCGCAAGTGTAAATCTATATATAGAATTTGATTTTTACGCATTTAAAGAGGTAGACTTTTGGAGAAAAACCCTAAACATTTGTAGTCCGATTTGGACGGTATGTTAGGGTCCCAAACCCTATTTTACACATCAAGATAAGTGTTTCAATCCAAAGTATCATTATGTCTTCAATTGATTGTGTGTATGCTTGCTTGTTTACCATGTCTAGCTAAATTTCTTGTGTATTTGCTTAGATCTATGAAACCTAGTTATTGATTCGTGTTAGGTTGTTTCTTATCTTAATTATAAATTGGCTTAGGAGTGCAACTAAGCATCATTTGTTGTGTTTAATGCTTGAGTATTCTTCGCGAAAGTGAGGCTTATGAATTCAATAGCTTAAAGGCTGGCGGATTTCGTAGGATAAACCCAAAATAATATCTCAAAAAACTAGGGCATATGCACACCCTACGATCTTAGGAATATAACGCGTTAAGATAAGGTGTGACAATTCAACCAACCAATAAAAGATAACTAGGAGTAATAGTATCTAGGTAAACACATTTTTAATCATCATACAGTACACATCAATCGGACATAAGACTACTCGTAGTAATAGATAATTAGATAATTAGATAAGTAGAGTAATCGGTGAAAATACCACCCAAACCAATTGCCCCAAGATATTTACCTTAGCTTTCTAAAAACCAATAAAAGATAAAAGAATCATCCTCAACCCCGCCTTCTCATAATACATTTCTTACTAGAATTTCTATTCCCCAGAGAATGATATCAATCCCGAGGCTTACCCAATACTACACTACAACAATTAGGTTCATCGCCTGGGTGGTTGAAAAACTTGCTCGAAGAAAAGGAAGGTCCTTTGACCCGAGCGCTTCAGATGCGCATCAAGTTTTGGTGCGGCGTCGGGAATAGAATAGCTAATTAGATCTTTATCTCGTTTAGGTTCCTTGCTTGATTCCTATCAAGTAAGATTTTTCTCATTTTAGCTTCCTTCTAGTCTATCCCCCTTCTTCGTGACTTTGTTAGTAATCCCATCACTTTTCATCATGGAAGGTGATAACCCGCCACCAAACCAACCACTTCCCATCGACCCACCACCAATTGGCCCGCCAAGAGGCCGTACTCTTGGTGAATACTCTAGACCAAGCCACCAAGGCTATAGGAACACCATTGAGCTCTCTGATCAAGCTCAAACTATGGCCCTGCGATTCGACACCATCCGGTTAGTGCAAAATGGATGTGCATTCCATGGACTTCGTTCCGAAGATCCTAATCAACATCTCAAGGACTTCCTTAAAATCGTTGATTCCATCAACCTTGATGCTACCACACGGGAGACCACGCATTTGCGTCTCTTCCAATTCTCTCTACGGGACCAAGCTAGTAATTGGCTTGAGCGACTTCCCGCCAGATCCATCTCAAGTTGGGATGATCTCACCACTCGTTTCGTCGCCCAATTTTTCCCACCGAGGAGAACTACTAAGCTTAGGAATGACATCTTGATGTTCCAACAACGTCAAGGCGAAACTCTATTCGAGGCGTGGACTCGATTCAAGGACTTACTTCATAAAGTCCTTCATCACAACATCGATCTTTGGCTTCAAGTCCAAATCTTTTATGATCATGTCAACTTGTCAACTAGGCAAACCATCGACCAAGCGGCCGGTGGCAAACTTAGTGAACTTACCGCGGAAGAATCGTGGGGTACAATAGAGGACCTTGCTCTCTATGACAACGAAAGTTGGAATGACCCCCGTGAGTTGCCCAAAACTATCAAGGCAATCTCCTTACCTCCCATTGACTCACAAACTTCCAATCGTAGGATGCTCGAACTTGAAGATCAAGTCAAATTCCTAATGAGCTCCTACGAGAATCCTAAGTCTTCACACCAAGTGAACAAAATCACTCTACCTTGTGAATTATGTAGTGGTCCTCATGAAACTCGTGATTGCACAAGACTCCCGAACAAGCTTTTGCGGACTATGCCTCACGTGTACCAGCAGGCGGGAGAAAAGTGGTACACTTTCAAGCCCGAGCAAAACAACCCAGGAAATTCCTACAACCCCTCTTGGAGAAATCACCCTAACCTTAGGTGGAGCCAAAACTCAAACCCGCCCCAGAACTCATCTAGTCCACCCAATAGGTCCTACAACAACCCTCCAAACACCGGGAGTTCCACTAGTATCGAGGCAATGGTGTCCAAGTTCATGTCATCTCAAGAAGCTCGATTGACTAAGCTTGAAGCCGATTTCAAGCAACGACAAAGCGAGATGACAACCAAGCTCGACGCCCTCTTAATAGCCTTCAATGTCCGGGAGATTGGAGCACTCTCGAGTGACACTATCAAGAACCCAAAAGTGAATTCGATTTCATCGACTTCATGTTATTACTCACCATGGGAGAGTGCATATCCATGCCCTTCACACCAAAAGTCTACTCGGTCAGCGCCATCAACACGGGTTTCAAGCGATCCCTCATGAGATACCAGGACCCAAACCAATGGTCCATCCAACTCTTGAGAAACCCATCAACCAAGAACCCAAACCTAAACTAGAAGAGGAGTATAAGGAGCTCCACCAAGAAAAACCGGTTCTTGAAGTCTTGACTCATGCGCCTTATTACAATGCTTTAAAGAAAAATATGAGCAAGAACTAAAATTAGGAGAACGTGGGTCCGAATTTGTGCAAAATAAGTTACCTAAAGTTAGATGATCCCGAGCTATTCATTCTTCCGTGTAGACATGGAAATTCCAAATCTTCGACACATTAGCGACTTAAGATCAAGCATCAATCTTCTTCTCATTGTCCCTCCATAGAAGCCTTAACCTCGGTAAGATAGAACCAACGAAAACCATCTTAGGTCTAGCGGACGTATTATTGCATATCCGGTAGGGATAATTAAGGACATGGTAGTGCGCAGGTCACCTAACTCTTTTGGCGGATTTCCATGTGCTAGACATGAATAAAGACCCGACATGCCCATTGTTAGTAGGAAGAGGATTCTTAGCTACCGCTAGTGCCATAATTGATTGTAAGATGTCTAAGATATTGGTAGAAGAAGAGTGCTAGGTCAATTTACGATGTCAAGAAGCATATCTACTACAAAGAGGAAGAAATATCCTATGAGATCATGTTGGATAGAAAATCATCTAGATATGGACCTTGGATTAATGGAGATTTTGTAGGTCCTCAACGACCATCCTATCTAGAAGAGACCTTCGTAAGTAACTCAACTTTTCATGAACAACAATTGGCTAGGGACATTGAAGTGAACCCGTTCGAGGATACCTTAGTGTTTAGGAAGATGACCGAGTTCCTAGGAACCTTGCCCATTAATTTTAACATGAATAAGTGGAAAGTTGAGAGTGAGAAGCCTAAGCATAATTGGAGTTGGGATAGACCACCTAGTGATAGAAATGTAGAATGGCACATTAGGATGACAATCAATGATCCCGATGGAGAAAAGTTTGAAAAGGCATACCATACTAAGTGTTGGAATCACTCCTAAACCTAAATCAAGTGTTAGTAATTCATATGTAATAGTTAGCTTAATTATGGCCTTTATGTTTGTTGTAGCCTTAAACATGTAGAAGGCCCATGAGCTTAGGCCCAAGCCCATAGGAGAAAGGATGGGAACTAGGAGTGTTGCCTAACTTCCTCCTATAAATACTCTTGTATAACCCTCACTTGAGGGTTGGTTGTTCATTTATTCACTCTCTTTACACCTTACGCATAACCGTCTAAGATCTATACGTGTGTGTGTTTAACGTGTTCAACCAATCTCTTCTCTTCTCTATTTCTTGTATTGATGCTTGTGTTGTAAAACTAGTGACCTAACGATGGTATCAATCGCCTACTAGTTAGGTGAATCGTTATTGCTTTTGAAGTGGGTTTATTGGTCCCTGGCGTAGAGCTAACGAGATACTTTGGTTCGCTTAAAACACGTTTTTACACTTTTGAATCCAAGATTCTTGTACTTTCAATGTTTTAATGTGTTAAAATAACTGTTTTTGGCAAAAGTTTCAAACATTATCGTGGATCATCGTTTTTAACTAGTTTTTGTCGAGGGTTTCATCCTACGCGTAATGACTTTAGAAGTTTTGGTTCATCAAGTTTCACACTTTTGTGTTCTTGATGTGCTCGGTTGGTGCAAGTTTTAAAATTTATAAACACGATTAACCGTCTAACCTATTAACACATACGAGCAAGTATACTCGTCCCAATAGCAAAGTTTGGTAAGTCGAGATCGTCCCAAGGGATTTTTGTTTGAAATCGATTAAAAGTTTCTAACAAGAAAGCTTGTCAAGGCTTCCTCAAATAAGTGTTCTAGTGAAAATCTGAATCAAGAATATAAATATATACTTGTGTGTAGTCTTATAATCAACCATAGATAGTGTTCATAAAGGTTTGGTGTATACTCTTAGTATGATGCACAAATCATAAGCAAATGATTCCCCGACCATGGTATTTGTTTGTAAAAATCATTCTAAGAACAAAAACATTTAGGTAATCCTTTGGTCCTTATCCCAACGATTATCCTATAGAAGTTCCATTTGTTTGCAACATGTTCTCATTAAATTTGTTCTTACGAATCTTTCGACCCTTCGTGATGAAAATGTTCCTAGTCTTGTTTTAATAAGCAAAACATGGTGGTTGTCAATCACCATATCCCCATACTAGTTTGTCACTACACTTTTGGAATAAAACATAGAGAAATCCTTTCGGTCCTTTTTCTTAAAACATGTTTTATTGACAAATCAATCCAAGACTAGTATTTTCCAACAAACTCATTTAAACAAGATCATATATACATGCATCACATTTCGAGAACACAATTATGATTAATCACATTCCAACACACAAGTATATCACAAACTACTCCATGAAAACAATCATATCTAAACACAAGTCATAACAAAGTAATTCAAACAATTCAAGAGAATAGATTTCCATAACAAAGTTCATAGAATACCTAAACTTTTCGATTACAAGAATTAGAAATCGTGGATTGTAGCAACCACGCCTCCAATCACCTAGGATCACCGCACAACTCAAACTACGAAACAATGGACAAGAATGGTTCCCTCCTTGCTCCGGGCTTTTCGATAAATACTAAGCTTTTGGGTTGAAATAATAGGGTTAGTATTAGTTTTGGTGTAAACTAATACTCTTTTGGTTGTGTCACACTTAGTATACAAGTACTAGGTTCTTTATATAGCCAAAGCTCATGCTTAGCGCCCAAAACGTTCTCTCAAGTTAATATCAAGAAATGATCGGACTCAATGATTATGGGAGTTAAGGCAACAATAAATGCGATTTTGTGTAGCTGCGATTGCGTAAACCGGATCGGTTTCTTGTCCAGACCGAATCGGTTATTGCTTGACCAAGCGCTTGACCGGATCCGGTTGCGGGTTGCGACCGATCATTTGGGTTCTTGCTATTTTGACTTTTTTCGACTTTCTCCTTTGCGCTTCATTCTTTGCTTACGTTGATGATTTCCAAAGCCAAACTTGATCTTTCCTTGCTATAGATGCTTAGAAATCACTACGCTTCCATATCATTGAGTCCACAAGCTTCCAATCTCAACTTCCTTCCTTGAGAATCTTCCAAATGTGTATAAAAACTTCATGTCTTCATTATTCGCGATACCTGGCTACATTTACATACACAATACGCATCTTTGCACTTTTGCAATAGTTATGAGTAAATATAGCCGAATATCATGCACAAAACTGACAATAACGCTACTAAAACATGTTCATTTTAGGCGTTATCAAATTCCCCACACTTAAGCTCTACTAGCCTCGAGTAGGTCCAACATTGCAAAGATTGATTTCAATGGTCCATAACACCATGGTTCGAGAAAAATGTAACAATTACCAATAAAGATAATTATTATTTTGCTTATAATATGTGAAAATCTTCTAAAATGAACCAAACACTTTAGATAACATAACTAGGATGCCTCACGAATGGCTTTAGATTTCACTCAACACTCATATATTGGTGGGTATATGTAAATCACTCAATGCCTAGTCATGATCAATGCTTTTTACCATAAGCTTGTACAAGTATCAAAACAAAGAAAATAAATTCATCAAAGAGGTCTTTTATTCGGGTTATAACGTTAAGGCTAAGGGTTCATAATAGGTATAGATAAGGCATGGGATAGTTTATGAAATTGGTTTTAAAATAAAAATAAAATCAAGTCCAAACCTCCATGTTGCTAGTCATCATACAAACCACGATCCCGAAAAATGATTATTACTCCTCTTCTCATATCGATTCTCCGCAAATATGTATAACTCAATTTAGCTCATTGGCTAATCAATATCCCTCATATAGCTCCTTGGCTATAACAATTTTTTTTTTTTTTTTTTTTTTTTTTTTTTTTAACAAACTTATCCTTCTTTACATCACAACTCCCACACTTTATAAGCATCACCACAAAATACAAATAAGAAGTATGCATCCTTCGTCTTTGTCGGAATGGCACACACGAATGGCAAAGTGCGGCTAACTCATAATCATCAAAAACAATCAATCATTCCAAACAACTAGCAACAAACCATTAGACTTGATAAGGGTTGGCTAAAGCTTAAAGTGTAACATATTTTTGTATTTTTGGATGTAACAAAATGAAAAGGAATGGCTCGGAAGGTGTAACTAGGGGTATCTAGTGCTAAAATGAGCACTAACAAAATGGGTCCATGTGGGTGGTTAACTAACCGATGTGTCGGCTAATATATCATTAGATGTAAAATGGAAAGCCATTTGGTTTATTCCTAAGGTGCCTCTTATCACTTGAAAATATTTAGATCACTCGAAGGTGATTTTAACCGTAATGCATAACTAGTACAAGTTCTAGACTCGACATAATCACGGCGCACTCATAGCAAATATAAAACAAAAGATGTGTTTTATACAAAAGAAACCTCACAAAAATGTGGGAAAAAGGCTATTATGCATGCTAGAAAATGCTATCGAATCCAAAATGAATTACTTGATAATTTGGTTCAAATCAAAATTTTCAAAAACCTCATTTTACCATTGAAATCCCAAGTTATGTATTTTAATTATCAATAACACGTAAAACCATTAGACCATCAAGAGTAATTTCTTCTAATCACTTGCATCCAAAGTTATCTAAAAAATAAAAAAATGCGTATCATTTTCCTATTTTCTTCCCTCCCCATACTTAAGTTTTGCATTGTCCTCAATGTAATAAAAATGAACTTCAAAGTAAAGAAAATGGGAAAAAATAGTTAAAAAGATACCACGGGATAAAATATGCAATAAGCGCATTGGGTCATTAGCAAGCACATGAGTTATCCAACTCGAAACATTTGACCATCAATAAGCTTCCAACACATCCATCCTGCAAACAAAAACAACAACACGAAATGCATAAAACAAAACAAAACTACTAAAAACTAGATATAATCAAACAATGTATGCCAAACATCCTAAAGAAATCGATCAAAAGATAGAAATAGTTTTAAAAAAAAACATCATGACCATTGTTTTTGAAACCATAATTCACGAATGATCCATAATCACTCGTCATCCTCGCTCATGTCTTCTCCTTCTTCATCATCATACTCATCATCATCACTTTCGGTTACGTAGTTTTCATCTATGATTTCTGAACGAACTCTCCTCCTTTTCTTCTTACCTCCAACTCCTGATGATGATCCTCCAACCTCGTAGCTTGTTCCTCCAACTTGGTGTCGACCATATGGGGGTATTGGATCGGGAAGCAGTGCGTACCAGGATATGGATACGGATAGGGTCCGGGATAAGAAGTGTAAGGAAAAGGATACGGTGGAACATTTGGTGGATTGTGGGGTGGCAACTCATAATTGGCTTCACGAGCCATGTGTTGAAAGATAGGCATCGAATAATCATTGATGTAGTTGTTTCTTAACATCATCGAGTCTCTCCACACATCCCTACATTGAATTTCATCTAGATGTTGGTTCCTCTCCCAACCTGAATCAAAACTCGGGCGTACCCATTTGCACGTTCTCCATTGGTATATTCCCTTCTGTTGTGGTGGTTCTTTGTTGTGGTCTTGGTTCGACCCATAACCCTACGGTTCCCAATCTCTGTTCAAAGCATTACCAAAACCTTTCGCGATCCACGTTTCACTATACTTTTGCTCTCCACACTTAGCCAATTCCTCATCAACATAATACCCAAGATTCTTCGCCAATCTTGTCACAAAATGTCCTCCACAAATGTTCTTGTTGCTCTTGATTCCGGGGCTCTCTAGACAAATATTCGGCTATCTACCAAATGGCATTACGAGTCCTTAGTTTCTTCGGTAACTTCATAACCCATAAGTCCGGTTTCGACATTTGTCCACCTTCAAATCTATTAAATGGCGGTCACAATCAACATGAAGTATCCTCATCAATGGATTCACGATGGTTGAAGCATTCCTCCTAGCACAAGTAGGATCTCCCACTTGATTCCAATAAGCGGGAATACTAGGGTAATCTTTTCAAACCTCAGAAGTCTAGAAAAGTGAGTTTCAAATAACCGATGATTAACCTCATGTGGCTCATACAAACCAAGAGCTACGCTAAAAGTCGCAGCGTGTAAGCATGATCCCTTCCACAAAGTCTAAACCAAATACAAATCTCGTCATCAAATTCGAACATCCACCTTTCTTTCAAAATACATGGTTGAAAAGAATTCCATACACCATTCTCGATAGACCTCTTCATTGACCTGAATGCTCTTTCCCATGACAAATCATTGAGCGAATCTCCATCTCACGGATATACATAAGGCGTTTGCATCATTCCTCTTAACTCATCTTCACAATCACATTCCGCAAATAAATCCCAATCAATTACCCTTGGAACCAAACATGTCCTATGTTGTAACTTCGACAATCTTTCCCGAAAAGCATGTTTCTCTCCGTCGGTGAGATTTTTGAATTTTAAATTAGCATTTGCCTCCGTCTTCACACTATACTTAACCTTCTTCTTCTCGTTCCTTTCACAAAACTTCGTAACAAGCGGGTTAATTGGAATTTCCTCCCCACTCGAGCTCCCTACAATAATTATCTCAATCATAAAATGGAAAATAAATAAGAAACAAAAATCCTAATGCATCAAATCAAAAAGAAATAGTTTATGACATTCAAGCAAATGATTGCTTGTTATTACGGTCTTTGCCTTCTCCTCAAAATTCCTCAAAATACTCTTGTCTAAGAATATCCTCGCTTTGAAATTTTCCGGTTAACTCACTGAACGTTTCAAAAGTTTTGAATTTTCTCATAAATCTTAATGCGTCCGGGCATAGTATATCAAACTTAACATGCCATGCTCCATCTCCGGTTTGTCTCTTGTAAGTCCCCGACCCTTGGTTTCCACTCCAAATTCTTAAGTTGCCGGTAAAGATCCTAAAAAGTCGGTCAACTTCTTGTAAACTAATATGTTTTGAATGGGTTATAAGCTTCTCGCAAATGCACGTTCCATTTCGTCCTCTATATCGAAATAAGATGGAGTTAAAGGTCCGTACATTGGATTACCGTGGACATCACGTCCCACTTCAAAACAAGTTAAATCATCATTTGCATCCATCCATTCAAATCTTCCATACATTCTAAAATTGGTCCTCTTGGTTTTGGGTAGTATGTTTGCCTCGAAATCCCATCGTCAATAGTCATGGTGCCTCTTCCCATGTCTATAATTGCTCCACAAGTTCGTAAGAATGGTCTCCCCAACAATAGCGGTAAACTCTTGTCCACCGGAATATCCAGGACAAGGAAATCTGCCAAATACGGTTGATAGCCAATTTGCACTCTTACATTCTTAACTTCTCCCATTGCCTTTGTTTGAGTGTTATCCGCCATAGTAAGGTTAGAATGATTAGGTTGCGGATTACTTAGTCCCAAAGTTTTGAACAATGGATACGGCATCACATTAACACTCGACCCCGTATCAGCTAAAGCATAAACTGGTGTAGTTCCATTTACTTTGATCGGCAACACAAAATTACCCGGATCCTTTTCTTTCCTTGGCATGCCTTTAAACAAAATTCGATCTCGCTCCTCATCCGTGAGATTCTTATCTTCCAACCTAGCCCTTGCTAGCATCAATGCATCCAACTTCTTACGGTAAAGCACATAATCTTGGAGAACTTCTATAACTGGTTTCTTTTCATTGAGCTCTAAAAATTTTTGTTCTAGATTTTCTAAAATAGCTTCTTTTTGGTTGTCGGTTAAGGGTTTGATAGTAGTGGTAGGTGACAATGGTGTGTAATCATTTTTGGTGGTGGAGGTTGTTGTTGGGGTTAGTTTATTTGATGATGGTTTCTTTGGTTTGCTTTTCCCATTTTAACCACTTCCACCTCTTTCTCTTCCATGTTTGCACAAACTTCCACTAGCATCTCGTTGACTCCTTTTCCTTCTTCCAACTCGATTATATTAATCCGCATTTCTCCCATACCAAAATCTACTTGACACTTGGTGGTGGCAAGAAAATCTCGACAAAACACACATTAGGTTCATCCGCATTTCCTTCTTCTAAAACAACAAAATCGGTTCAAAGATATGTCCATGAATATTGACCTTGATTTTGACCATCTTTCTTCCATAGGCTTCATAGTCCATACGCACATGACCGATTTCGTCAGAACCTTTTCAAGATATAATTCTCTCCATAAGCCATATTGTTGTGCATCCCAAGCACTTACTCCTTCCACGCTACAAGGCGTTCCAAATCTCATTAGCGGTGAATCATACACCGTTAGCGGTGCTTATGTGAACACTACGACTCTTTTCTTTTGGGTAGTTGAACCTTGTTTTCACATACTTCTTCCATATCACCCGTGTCAATTCCCATTTCTTTCTTGCTTTCCTCCAAAATTCCTCCAATCTTTTCTAATGAACTTAGGTATCCTTGAACATTTCATCCAAAGTGCGAAGGTATTCGAGATTCCGCTCAAACTATCCATGTTACTAGACAACTTAACAAAGCAAAACAAAACAAATCTCGAATGATTAGCGTTAAAGTTAGTAAAACAAGAACAAACTATAAAACATATAATAAAACAACTAAGACATCGAACAAAATTAAAAACTCAAATAAAACTCAAAACCTAAAATGATAAAATCAACTCGAAACTCCAACGGATTCGGTTGGATCACCAACGAATCGGTTGGTTAAAAATATTAGGCAATCACGAACCGGATCGGGTTGCGGGTTGCGACCTATCGGTTTGATCGAAAATTTTATTATATATATATATATATATATATTTTAAGATATTAATGCAAATTAAGTGTCATTAAGGTGTACTAACTCGAGTTAATTAAATAAAACTCTTCATAAACTAATAATTAAATAACATATTAAATCTCATTAAAACCAAAATTAAAACTAAAACTAAAACTAAATAAACTACCAATAAATTCTATTATTAAATAAACTATAACTGAAAATAAAATTACTACCTAACCATTACCATTAACTATTAATATTATAATTAATTAAAACTTGATTAACTAATAAATGATAAATGTAAAGAAAATGAAAAAAATAAAAACAATAAATCTAAGAAATGATTAAACCACAAGAATTATTCTAGAAATCAAAACACAATGAACTAAAAAGATAGACAACTAAATTCGAACCGAAATTTCCACAGAATGTCTAACGGATTCGGTTGGCTAACCAACCGAATCGGTTGGTTTGTAACAAAAACTTTTTTTTTTTTTTTTTTTTTATTTTTTTTTTTTAGATATTTCAAAACTTCTAATTTCAAAGAAAATTAAAGAAAATCCGGCGTGCGCCAAAAACTTGATGTGCTCGGTTGGTGCAAGTTTTAAAATTTATAAACACGAATTAACCGTCGACCTATTAACACATACGATCAAGTATACTCGTCGCAATAGCAAAGTTTGGTAAGTCGAGATCGTCCCAAGGGATTTTTTGTTTGAAATCGATTAAAAAGTTTCTAACAAGAAAGCTTGTCAAGGCTTCCTCAAATAAGTGTTCTAGTGAAAATACGAATCAAGAATATAAATATATACTTGAGTGTAGCCTTATAATCAACCATAGATAGTGTTCATAAAGGTTTGGTGTATACTCTTAGTATGATGCACAAATCATAAGCAAATGATTCCCCAACCATGATATTTGTTTGTAAAAATCATTCTAAGAACAAAAACATTTAGGTAATCCTTTCGGTCCTTATCAATGATTATCCTATAGAAGTTCCATTTGTTTGCAACATGTTCTCATTAAATTTGTTCTTACGAATCTTTCGACCCTTCGTGATGAAAATGTTCTAGTCTTGTTTTAATAAGCAAAACATGGTGGTTGTCAATCACCATATCCCATACTAGTTTGTCACTACACTTTTTGGAATAAAACACAAGAGAAATCCTTTCGGTCCTTTTTCTTAAAACATGTTTTATTGACAAATCAATCCAAGACTAGTATTTTTCCAACAAACTCGTTTAAACAAGATCATATATACATGCATCACATTTCGAGAACACTATTATGATTAATCACATTCCAACACACAAGTATATCACAAACTACTCCATGAAAACAATCATATCTAAACACAAGTCATAACAAAGTAATTCAAACAATTCAAGAGAATAGATTTCCATAACAAAGTTCATAGAATACCTAAACTTTTGTGATTACAAGAATTAGAAATCGTGGATTGTAGCAACCACCTCCAATCACCTAGGATCACCGCACAACTCCAAACTACCGAAACAATGGTCAAGAATGGTTCCTCCTTGCTCACAGGCGTTTTCCGGTAAATACTAAGCTTTTGGGTTGAAATAATAGGGTTAGTATTAGTTTTGGTGTAAACTAATACTCTTTTGGTTGTGTCACTTAGTATACAAGTACTAGGTTCTTTATATAGCCAAAGCTCATGCTTAGCGCCCAAAAACGTTCTCTCCAAGTTAATATAAAGAAATGATTGGACTCCAATGATTATGGGAGTTAAGGCAACAATAAATGCGATTTTGTAATAGCTGCGATTGTAAACCGGATCGGTTTCTTGTCCGTGAATCGGTTATTGCTTGACCAATGCCCGGCGGATCCGGTTCGCGGGTTTGACCGATCAATTGAGTTCTTCTATTTTGACTTTTTGCGACTTTCTCCTTTGTGATTCATTCTTTGCTTCGTTGATGATTTCCAAAGCCAAACTTGATCTTTCCTTGCTATAGATGCTTAGAAATCACTACGCTTCCATATCATTGAGTCCATGAGCTTCAATCTCAACTTCCTTCCTTGAGAATCTTCCAAATGTGCATAAAAACTTCATTTCTTCATTATTCGCGATACTGGCTACATACACATACACACACGCATATTTGCACTTTTGCAATAGTTATGAGTAAATATAGCGAATATCATGCACAAAGCCCGACAATAACGCTACTAAAAACATGTTCATTTTAGGCGTTATCGGTTCTTTTGGTGATATTGAAGCTATCTCATCACAAAATCTGGTTTAGAAACATCTTTGGGCAAAATCATTTTTACGAGTAAAGCTACGGCGTATCAAAACCCTAGTTCTACGCGTAACTTTATCCGTGGTTTGATCTGAGTTTAGTGGTTTACTCGGTGTTTTCTTGCTTGGATAAGCACGAAAATCGTCGACTTTGGATATCTTTTGCCTTTGTGATAGTGTAAAAGATCATTTGAGCAAAACCCTAAACTTACGCATAAGCATAAGCTTACGCGTGAAAATCGCATAAGATTCATCTTATGCCTAAGCCTAGTCTTACACATAAGGTAATCCTCGCCTAAGTTTCTCGCCTAACTTTGTGTCTCGCATAACTTTAGTGTCTTTTCCCTACTTACGTAAGCTAATCTCTAAACCTCTTGATTGTTAGGCGTAACTCTTGATTGTTAGGCGTAACTTTGGTGTTTTACGCATAAGTGCTACTTGGTTTATTGTGATTTCTCGCCTAAGGATACTTCATCAACAAAGGTTCATTCGACTACAAAGATCCATTTTACCAACACAAGTTTTCAACATGTCACAACCACCATACTCTAACTATTTCCCTTACACTTATTCTCAACGACAACAACAACTAAGTCCACAACATCAACAATGGAATCAACAACAAGCAATTTATCAACAACAATTTAATCAACAACATACTCCACAACTTGGAGCAATTCCTCCACCACAAATGGTTCAAACACCACCAAGTCTTCAAGTTCAACCCTACACAAGCGATTTCAATCAACATCCATCAAGGAACACTATGAAGGAACCCACTTGGTTTGCAAAGATGTGTGAAGCTTTAAGCGACCAACAATCAATTCATGAATTTGGATCACTTGATAGACCTCAATGCTCACTCCGAAACTACGATCAATGGGTAATTTGGTTCTTTAGGTTTTGTGATTTAAAGAAGCCACATGGAAAGTTCTTAAAGAAGGTTATCTTGGAAGGTCCATTTGGATGCCTCTTGTCATTGTGCCGGAGATCCAAATGCTAATCCACGAGGATGAACAATCAAACATTGCTCTTTGTTGCGGACACTGAATCCGAAGAACTTCTACACTATGAAGGCGATGAGCTTGCAATGCAATATATCCTTTTAGGATTACCAAACCCAATTCTTGAAGTGTTGATGCTCAAAAGGCGCAAAGGCAATGTGGGAACACATTCATCTACTTATGGAAGGATGCACTCAATCGGGAGGATATGGAATCCAAAATTTACTTGGCTTATGAACACTTCTTGATTGAACACGGAGAGACACTAGAGTCTTATCATCATCGATTCTCGGACATCATCAATGATTTGGATAAACACAACATCATCATGCCAAGAATTGCGTTAATACTAAGTTCTGAGTAGTCTTGGTCTGAATGGGAGAAGTATGTTATTTTTCTCCGTCAAGCGAAGAACATGCATCATTCTACATATGGATTGTTGTACGATTATTTGAAGCCTCATGAAAAGGAAGTTGATAGGAAAGGATTCTCCGTGCTCAAATTGCTTCACTGCACATCAGGAAAATCAACAACTTGCCTTGTATGCTCAAAGCAGTTATCCTCCTCAACCGGCAACTCAACCAAGCGCCACTATCACACCAAATGATCAATCAAAACAATCTCAACATAATCAATTGGTTCCATACAACAACAACAATTCTCAAGCATTTGTCGATTGAAGCTAATGAGGAATCGATCCGTTCGAAGCATTGCAACAAGGATTTGTTATGATTGCTAATGCTTTTAGCCGTTATACCAACAAATCCAACAATCGTATTTGTTCCTCATCTAACACACGAAATCAATTTGTTGTGAACAATGGACGAGTTGAAGTTGAGAATCGTGGTTATGGTCGTCGGATGGGCGGTGGTCAAGGGTTTAATGCTATGGGTAGGAATAACAACGAGCTCAGTGGTGGAGCAGGAAATGCTCGAGAATGGGTTGAATGGTCTTGATGCTACAAGCGCAATGAGAAGGACACTGGCTAATGCATGCCCAAGCCGAGGACTAGGGGCGGTGCTTATCACAAAGAGGCTCTTCTTTTGGCTCTTAAGGATGAAGTGGTGGAACTCTCGAGACAAAGAACATAGTTTTATGGCGGATGCGAGACTCGGATGATGATATGGAGGACTTGCAGGCCAATGCATTTATTATGTTGATGGCTAATATGCATGAGTTACACATGAGTGACACAGGCCCGGTGTATGACAACGATGGCTTGTCTCGGTACCCGAACAAACCATATTTATCTCGATCTAATATCTCCGCCAACATCTAAATCCGGCAAGGCTCGAATGATCAAAATGAGTCATTTACATCTCATTCGAGCGATTTTCAATTAGACCCGTAGTTACATTTGACGATCAAGATGACCTTATGGTTTCCTTTGATAATCAAATTGACTCCGTGGTTATACTTGAGGATCTAAATAATGATCATGTTGTGACTCCCGTTGAACAAGCCGAACTTTTGCCTCATCGGATCTTGCTCTTTTACTTAAAGACCGGCAATCCCAAATTGAAGAATGTTGTGCATTAAATCGGGACTTAAAAAGTAAAAATGCATTGTTAACCAAGGATTTTGAATGTTTAAAATGCAACTCAACTTTTCAAAACTCAAGAAAACCGTGAAAAAGGTTTTGAAGCGCTTTGCTAAATCTCATCAAAGCGAAAAATATTTAGAGACGGATCGTGATCTAGCCGCTTGAAGAATGCTTTGTTATGCGAAATAGAACAAGCGAAACATGAACATAAAAAGCAAATTAACGCTTTCACCTTGGAAAATCAAAAGCTAAAATTTGAGTTGTTAACTTGTCAAAAAGCAGTTCTCTGCATACAAAAAGCATTCAACGAAGCGAATAGATGATCATCTTGAAGAAATTATCGACTTGCAACGCAAACTTAAAGAGTTTAAAGCATTGTTTACAAACATGGTGAGTCGATGCTTGCTATTGAAAAGTTTACTTTAAAACCCAATCAAATGGATATGGACCGAATCTTGCGATTACAAACCTAAGCTTTCAACCAAAACATTCAAACCAAATCACGAAGTTTCCGGTGAAGAATATAAAATTGATAATTACATTATGAGTGTTGTTGAATATCATCGTCAAGAGGAATTAGATGCGAGAAGGCGAGTCGATCAAAATTAAGCTGTTGTTTACAACAAACCTTTTAATTACTCAAAACCGGTCACTTCGTCACACTAACAGATTCTTCTAACACACCAAGGGTTATCATAAAAACGTCCGAGTCTTCTAATGTTAATCTCCAACAGATTATGCACAAATTTATGGTCCTTTACCTTCCATCGGTGAAGTAAACTCAAAACACGAAAATCGCAAAATTCTTAGATATTTTGACATTTTCATGGTGACCTCAAAACTTTACAACATGAGATAGAATATCATTACGAAATCAAAGTTCAACATTTTCAATCGCCTACGGCGCGAGAACAAAGAGACATTTTCGGAAAAATCTTTTACCAAATGTTAAAAATTTGAAAAATTGTGCATTGTCTTGGGAGCAGGACTTTCATAAGGAACTTGGAGTGATGAAGGTCGTTTTGAGAAAGCGAAACATCTATTTCTAATACTAAGCGTAAAAGAAAATGTTGAGAAAAGATGTTGATCGACTCTTGAATGATGTTATCTATCTTGATATCCATAATGTTGTGTTATTGAATTACGTGTCATATGCATCGATTATATCTCTAACGTCTTTGTTGATAAAGTTGTAGCTGTTGAGAATCTTGATAATGTGTTCGGATCGAGTCTTTAAAAGCGAAAATGAGCGATTGTTTAACGAACTTTCCAATGCAAAGCGTCGTCTTAATTGGTGTCAAAAGATATTCACAATCAACAACTTGTTTTCAAAACAAAATCGCCCGATTGCGTGCAAAATCTTACGATCCTAAAATTGAGCAAGCTGGATGATCAAAGCGTGTCTTTAAAATGTAAAATCTCAAAATATGAACAAGAACTTGTAAAAGTTAAGCAGAATATGGTGTCATATATGATTTACTTAAAAGACTCGTGATGATGCATCAAACGAACTTGATCATTATCTTGCACACACTAGAAGTAATGAATTTTCTTTGGTAATATTAGATTACGAAAATCAAGATTTGATTCACACTATCTCTAAGTTAAGAGAAATGTTAGGAAAGTATGAACAACTTCCGCCTACCATCATTAAGAGATTAGCACAAGTAACACTTAGTAATCATGAACCTAGAATGCCTTACGCCAAAACACAAGTATCTAACATGCTTCCTTCTCTTGAAACAAGAATAGTTGCGTCTTTTCCAAGCGTCCGCACTTCACGACCTAGGAGCACTACATCGAAGAATAGGAAGTTGCGACCTAAGAAAAGATCAATAAGGAATGCTAAAGTAGAAGAACACCCTAGGACTATGAATAAGACTCACGTTGCTTCCACTATAGATATTGCGTCGGCAAATGTAATAGAAATAGTGATGTAACGAATGCTAAACCTTTAAGTACTTTTGATATTGATCGATGCACCTTGTGTTATTTGTCGTAAAAGTATGAATTCGATTGTCATGACAAATGTGTTGCTAAAGCTATAATCTCTCGTTTACGGAATCTAAGAATCGGAATACCTCTAGGCCCACTAATCATTCTAAGTCGTGCTTGGTAAACCGCCTCTTTAGATTCTTGGAAAGCATTCTTGTCCTGTAACTCTAGTTTCACCTCTAAGAATGTAGTACCACCTAGTGCTTTCACTAAGACTAAAGCAAATACTAGTTGGAGATGGCGAAATGGATATATAACACACTAAGTTTAAATGGATGCCTAAAGTTATTGATGTGTGTATGTCTACTATAAGCGCTCGGAACCCTCTAACATTTCGGGTTCCACATCTACTTCTATTCCATCTGTGTCAAATGCGTGTGTAATGCGGTGATACGGATCATTCTGGATTGTTGATAGCGGATGTTCCCGACACATGACGAGCAACCCTAAGCTGTTATCAAACTTTATTGCAAAGTTCATTGCTTTGTCAGTTCGGGAATGATCACTTGCGACTATCATGGGCTCGGAGACTATATCAATGGGAACATCGAAATTAGCGGGGTTTATTATGTGGAAGGCCTCGGTCACGTCTGTTTCGATGGGTCGGTTATGTGATGGAGATTTGGAGGTTGCTCGGGGAGAAATCTTGTTTCATTCGTGATCTACAAGGAAGCGACCTTATGTGCGGCTCGCGTAACTCAAGTCTTTACACTATCTCTATGCAAGACATGGTTGCTTCATCTCCCATCGCTTACTTTCAAAGGCAACATCAACAAAATCTTGGCTATGGCACGTCGTCTCTCACATTTAAACTTTCAAACTATAACCAATCTTGCTCGACACAAACTAGTTGAAGGTCTCCCACGATTCCGGTATTCTAAAGATCATCTTTGCTCGACTGTGAACAAGGGAAAAGCACTCGTGCTCATTTTCCTTCAAAGGTGGAACCTGACTCTCGACATGTGCTTCATCTTCTTCACATGGTTGTGTGGCCCGATCGGCGTGCAAGCGATCAATGGCAAACGCTACATCTTAGTAATTGTTGATGACTATTCACGATGGACTTGGGTCTACTTTCTTGAAACAAAGACCAAGCTCCACAAATGATCATCACCTTTCTCACGAAAATTCGGGTTCGACTCGGAACACCGTCCGACAAATCGAGAATAGACAAAGGGCGAATTTGTTAACCAAACCCTTCGTGAATTTTATGAGAAAGTGGAATTCAACATCGAGACATCTATTGCCGTACACGAACAAAGCGGAGTTGTTGAAAGCGAAACCGAGCGTTAGTGGGCTGCAAGAACAATGTTAATCAATGCTAAACTTCCAGTTACTTATGGGCGAAGCTATATCTGCATGCTATACTCAAAACCGTTCTATGATTACTAAGCATACAACAAAACACCGTTTGAGCTTCCACAACCATAAACCGAATCTCAAACACTTTCATGTATTTGGCTCCCTTTGCTATCCGAATAATGATCGTGATGATTTTGGAAAGCTCAAAGCCAAAAGCGACATTGGAGTCTTTATTGGATATTGTGAGAATTCTAAAGGTTACGGATCGGAATCGTCGTACAAAGCGAGGTTATGGAAGCGATTCATGCTCATTTTGATGAACTTACGGAAATGGCTTACGAGTATATGACTTGGAACCGGTCACAACGCTTAAACTTCCCTCAAACCCCATCATCGGTGATCAAAGCCCCGACTCACTCGTCAACAAATGGAAAGGTTATTTGCTCATTGTTCGGTGGCGATATTGATGAGCGTGCTCGGTGTATTGTTTCCGTTGCTCAACGATACTACTCTTATACGATACACACTACAACAACTATTGTTGAAGAACCACCACCGATTGACTCCACCACATGATTGAACAAACCTCTTCCAACAATGATGAACCGTTGATGATGTTCTTAATGAAGTACCCCCACTGCGATTTTGATCCAAATCGTTCTTTAATCCGTTTGCTAATGAGGCTGCTGCACGGATGTCGCGGAATCATCAACAAACCATTTGAATCCTCGAATCGCACAATGTATACCAACATCAACCCTCTACACATCGATGGACAAAAGACCATCCTCGGCAAATGTTATTGGCAACCCTAATCAACGATCGTTACGAGACAACGTCTTCGCTGAGATGGTGAACATTGCATTTATGCACTCATTGTATGCTGTAACGAGCCTAAAACATTAAAGGCGCAATGACAAAAGACAACTGGATTGAATCCATGCAAGAAGAACTCAACCAATTCAAACATCTTGAAGTATGGGAGCGGTTGAGCGACCAGCGAGGGTTTACGTCATTGGTCTCAAATGGATTTGGAAAAACAAATTGGATCTTTGAAGGGCGTAATCCGAAACAAGTCACGTCTAGTTGCTAAGGGTTATCGTCGGGAAGAGAATAGACTTTGAAGAATCTTTTGCTCCGGTTGCTCGTCTTGAGGTTGTTCGGATATTTCTCGCGTTCGCGGCTCATATGAATATGACGGTCTTTCAAATGGATGTCAAAGCTGCGTTTCTCAGCGGACAACTGAAAAAAGCGGTTTATATCGACCAACGGAAGGATTCGTTGATCCGAGTTCCCGAACCATGTCTAAAAGCGAACAAAGCTCGTATGGTCTCAAACAAGCTCCTCGGGCATGGTGCGATAAGCTATCATCTTTCCTCATTGCTAATAATTTCACCAAAGGTTCGGTCGACCCTACTCTTTTATACAATATCCGGGGCACATATCTTAATTGTTCAAATTTCGTGGATGACATCATTTTGGGTCTACACATAAAAAGTACTCAATCGCTTTTGCAAAACTAATGAAGAAAAATTTTGAAATGTCCATGATGGGTGAACTTACGTTCTTTCTAGGACTGCAAGTTCATCAATCACCCGTGGTATTTTCTTGAGTCGGTCAAATATGCCCTTGAATTGTTATACAAATTTGGAATGAAAACACCGTGACACTTATGCCACACCATGACTCATACCAAGAAGCTAGATCTTTGATTTACATGGGAAACTTAGTCGACCCTACAATATACCGTAGTATCATTGGGTCTCTCATGTATCTAACGACTAGCAGACACGACATTGTCTTTTCGTTTATCTATGCTCCGTTATCGATCACGACCAAGCTGAAACCCACCTCTACGAGGCTAAAAGAATCCTCCGATACATCAAGGAACCATTAACTTGGGGATCGGTATCAGAAGGATTACGGTTTTGAACTAATCGCTTTTAGGATCTTGACCGCGGATGCTTAGATTCACGGAAAAGTACTTGAGGCACTACAATTTCTTGAGGATAAAGCGGTGTCTGGCAATCGAAGAAGCGAGGATTGTACATCGTTGTTGTCAACGAAGGCGAGAATATGTAGCCATGTCGGCGTGTTGTGCTCAAGTCATCGGATGAGAACACAACTCAAAGACTATGGTTACGTGTTGTGAGAATCGATGTCTTTGCGACAATCGGTGCCATTGCGATCTCGTGCAACTCGATTCGGCATTTTCGAAATCAAAGCACATCGATCTTCGCTATCATTTCATCAAGGACCACGTGGAGCAGTGCAGTTGAATTATGCCGTGGAGTGCGAGAATACCAATTGGCGGATCTACTCACCAAAGCCTTGCCTCCCTCTAGGTTTAATGAGTTGGTCCACGGATTGGTATGAGGTGTTTGACTCAAGAGGAACTAGATGATCTCTTAAAGCAGATCTTAAAAACATCAAACACCAAAATCTCTTTTGTAAATATTTTTCAAAACAAAATACAAAATATAAAACACGATAAAACAACAAAAATATTCTTCTATCTATATTTCTTCAAACATGGCAAGTACATTTCTTCCGTCAACACTCAAATCTTTCAAAATTCGGTATTTTTCCGATCAAGTGTTGAGGGAGAAAATAAATATATTGTTTCACAACACGTGTACTTGCATGTTATCCTATCCGGTTGATTCTTTAAAATGGTGGTCACATTTACGGTTCAATGACACTCCTCGGACTAAAATTTATAACCTTTCATTATTTCTTAAGTCGAGGGGTGTCGTCAAGTTTCTTTCTTAAAATCTTTTGTTTGGTAACCAAAATGGAAGTTAAAGGCTTTGGATGAAAATGGAAAAGGTGGAGGGACTAAAGCGCCAAAACTTAAAGTTATTTTAATAAAACTTCCCACCTAACTTTTCATCTTCACATTTATTATCACAACTAACTCATCCTCGCCTAATAATCGTTCTTCAAATCCGTGTTTTGATCATCATATTGTAAGTGTTTTCCTAATCTTAACGTTATTACAAGCAAGGGTTTTGAATTTTATGCAAATCCAACGACTAAAACGAAGATATGAGTGATTATGTGTTCTACGCATAAGCGTATGAACACACAATCATTGGTGTATGTTTGTGGTTAAAAGATTGTGTCAAAGCGTTTCATTAACATCAATGATACTATGTTTATCCTCAAAATCCACCCGAAACACGAATTGATTGATTTTCAAAATTAGGGTTTATCGTGTCGTTTGGGTATTTTCAAATGAGAATGTTTTTGGCGATAAAGATTGTTGTAATAGGTTGTTTTAAAGTTGAATTGATCATATTAAAGCCCGAACAACCCGAAACACTAAAAAGTTAAGAATTAGAAATTAGGGTTTATGTTCATACGGTTTTGGTATTTTTGATTCATGACTTGTTTGATGTTAAAACTTGGATATAACAACTCTATAGGCATCTAGACTTACGGAAAAACTTTGGTGCAAATCCTATGGCTAGATTTCATACGCGTAATTCATAAACTATTAGGGTTTTGGTTTACGCGTAAGACTTCTGGCGTAAATGTTTGATATGCTTTCAAACCATGATCATTATAGAATGATTGTTAGTGTTAATATTAATGTTATGATGATGTTGTTTCGGGTTTGCTACTCGTAAAAATCACAATCAAGATCACGACATGGCATTTAAGCTCAAATGAATTTGGATGCACCGGATGTTCTCACAATGTTGACCGATATCTTCCTAATGGCTATCAAGGAAGATTGGAAAGAACAACCTTAGGGTTGACTTTGAAACCCTCACTGCTTGGAATCTTCTTGTTTGATTGCTATGGATATTCTCGA
Organism: Chrysanthemum lavandulifolium; assembly: GCA_022545495.1. Classification (NCBI taxonomy): domain Eukaryota; kingdom Viridiplantae; phylum Streptophyta; class Magnoliopsida; order Asterales; family Asteraceae; genus Chrysanthemum; species Chrysanthemum lavandulifolium. The sequence continues at coordinate 178,701,348 of CM040245.1, read as the reverse complement.
AGAATCATCCCTATCGAACATGCTCTCACATTACGCTACGATTGACGGAGATCTACATTCAACAATTACGGAATTCAATGCGGAGGATCAAGGTCAAAGTGCGGTGTGGTGGCTCAATCACAAACAAGTCACCATCACACATGCGGACTTACGGGTTGTTCTTCTCATCACGACATCGAGCCAACCGACTTCTATGCCACATCTTTGAAGAGCGGTTTGCAATTCTTGATTGATATTGGCTATGATGAAGCTTCGGAATTATCACTAAGCATTCTCATGTGGAGCTTAAGAACATTCCTCAACCGTGGAGAACTCTCTACATCATCATTACAAAATCATCTACGGTCGTGATAGTGGCTATGAGCATCCCAAGCTCATAGAGCGCAAATTTTTGGTCATTAATCAACATGAAGCACATCGAGCTTGAAGCTCGATATGGGATGACATGATGTCATTTCTCAAAAGCTTGGCTCAAAGATTCTCTATGTCGGATACACTAAGCTGTTGATCCATAGAGCACTTGGACTTCATCACGATATTCCCAAGAGGCTCAATGACCCGACAATCACGACATGTTGGTGAGCCTATTTTATACATCGAGAATCAAGGAATCGTCAACAAACAAGGTCTTTGTGTTACACGATCACCCTCTCAAGCGAAATCAAAAAGCTCGAGACATACAAAAGGTATGGTAGCGGTGAAAGAAGGCAAAGTTGGTCATCTTGATGAAAAACCTTACGGGACACCTACGGAGAACCGAGAAGAGGAAGTCTTTGGAAGTCTTGCAAGCCTTGAGAGTCGAGGAAGTTTCCCAGAGGAATCCTCCTCGTAAAAAGGCAGTTCCTTCTAAGGAAGCTGTTCCTATTCCCATTCAAAGCTTGAACCACAAAGAAAGCTAGTGGACGAAAGCTACGAAGATACACAATCGGACGAAGAGGTCTTCTACTACGAATCGCATCAAAGCACCTCCTTGATAGCAAAACCTCCCTAGTCCACCGGCTATCAAGGAAAGGAAGACTCGATGCTTGTGCCTTATGAAGAGGAAAGCTCGGAAGAAGAGCTGGATGAAGCGATTACGGGAGGAAGTTCAAACTTGTTAGACTCCAACACGTTGCGGAGGAATTTGCTAAAGATCAAATGGGTGGCCGGGAGGTCAGTGGTGATGTTCAACTCTACACGGATCGATGCGGTTAATCGACCCGATAAGGGGCGGTGCCACCACTCTTGAGCAACAGCAAAAGCTTGTGGAGGAGTCTAGGAGTTTGACATTGAGAATGACAGGAGAAGTCGAGAAAGATAAAGGCGATGAAAAGCTAAGTGCGGAAATGATGAAGATGTTGATTATGAAAAGTTTCTTCGGATAGTCCGTGCGGTCTAAGGAGAACTTACGAACCACCAAAGGACCCGAGTCTCCTCACATCTCATCTTCATCGGACTCATCTTCTCACTCCTCACTACCACCATCAAAAGATCAACCAAATCAACATCCAAATCGGTGAAGAAGCCAACTCGATCTTGGATTTCTCATACTCATAAAAGAATTGTGAATCTTTGTCAAACAAGTCGGAAAGAAAGACATGCTCTACGGAAGATGAATTTCTTGATCGGATCTGATATCTTCATGGCGAGAATGGCGAGATGAAAGTTGAAAGGAGTATGTCGAGAAGCTCATGAAAGATGATCTTCAAGGGAAAATGGACGAGATGATCAAAGGATACACTCACAAGTTCCTTCTTGACATTGTTCCTAAAGTTACAAAGGAGTTGTTCACCAAACAACTCTATCCGAATCTACTTCATCGGCCAAGCAAACTATGAAATCAACACCAATGAATGTGAACATCAATCCAGTTGATCCCATAATATTCTCGGATGATGAATTGGTGAACCGGCTGGTAGCTCAAATGTCGAAGCGCTACGCAACGTTTGCCTCCCACGAAGGTAAATTGCTTGAAGCATTCTTTGGAATATCAACTCGGTCGACATCTGAGAGAAGAAATTGAAGGCCTAAGCGTTCAAGGACGATGAAGACAAGGATCGGGATAAGGATGGCGAGCATAAACGCTCGAAGAAGTCGGTGCATCATCTTCTATGCAACCTCCACCCAAACGGACTCGGCTCAACAAAGGTCTCCTCCTCGTTCTTCTCTGAAAACCTCGAGTTTTTACGAGTTACCACCGAGACTCGGAAAATCGGTGATCACTTTGAGTATACGGGTGGTGACGATGAGGAATTCCATGAGCCCAACAACAACCCCCTCTCCCACAAAGTTAAGAAACCGAGAATCCTCATCCGGGCCTAAGAAAAGAAGAAGAAGGCGCCCAAAGGCGGCGTCGTATCATGGCTAGATGAAGATGACACATAAGAATTTGAATGGTTTTCTACACTTGTTAATTCCACCCCTATCCGGTGAAGGTCAAGAGCGGTGAGCGGTAATACATTGGAGCATGCTAAGTTCTTGCAAGAAAAATTCCGTGTGAAGAAAATGGCGAAATCGAGTTGAAGCGAATCAAGAATGAAGCATTTCAACTTCTCAAAGAACGACTCGGAAAGTGCTATTGAAGTTGAGTATCACCTTGACAATATAGCACGAGCCATGTCTAACAATATGGATTGGCTCAACCCGAAGCAAACATCGACTTCACCAAGCGGGACAATCCTCCATATTACACCGTGGTCTAAACCTCTACCAACAATTGGTGACCGGATGAGCCTAAGATTCCATTTCAATATTTCTTCAACAAAGACTTGGAATTTCTTCTACACGATGATGATTCAAGGAAATATGCTACATCTCGACACTTCCGTTCCGGTGACCATATACTCAAAGCGCATAGCCATCGAGGAAAAGGCTACCCACATGTTTTCTAACAATGTGGAATTGTATGACCGTGATGCAATGTATGGGATTCACCATTGGCGAGCAGCGAGCGAATCTACTACGAGAGCGCCAAGTTCGAAGTCTCAAAATGAAGTGTTCGATTACTAAAGGAATCGTTCTTTGTTAAACATGTTGATCTTTCGTCTAAATGGGACTACACTTTTCTCAAGAATATCGTGGTCAAAAGACAAGGCGAAAGAGATTATGCATTCGATGAAGCGGACTTTCGAATTTGTCTCTCAACGACATTGAAGATCGTATCTTGCCAAAGTACATGGGCGCATGAGACAATTCTCGTGAAGTACAATGTGAATACATCAAGTCCTTGCTAATATTCATCGAAGCATAGTCATACGAGGCGTGTAGAAGATCTCCGACTGCGGTTGAATCATATCGGACCGTGTCAACTTCACTCCACCTCGGCTAGATCTTCCGACATCAACCAACTTCCACAATACACACTCGTCGACAAACCATTCGCGTCATTTATCGCGGTGAACTTCAATGAAATTGCTTGATGGTGTGTAGAGATCTTCACAAGTTTGGGGATCACACTTTGAAGAAGGTTAGGGACGGATTGGCTTATCGGTTGAAGGCAATATATGAAGGCATAGGGTCTCAGCGATGGAACTCTCGGGCGAAGGGATGTGCGAGAGGATCATCGAATGATTGATGAAAGGTTGTATCGAAGGATCGATTCGAGAACATTGGAAAGCTTTGTTGGTGGTCGACCCGGGATTAACATCACGGCTATCAACACCACATTCGCATTCACAGCAACATCTTTGGACTTCTGGTACCCTTGAACTGCTTCTATTTCATAATATTTTGGATGTGTGATTAATTATGTCGATGGCTTGTGCACACATATCGATGTACAACCCGTTCTTGTCAAGAAAGGACCATGTGGTGCGCTTGATTGCCACAATCCTTATAAAAGGGCGAAAGCTTCTTACTTTTGAGTAAAACCTATCAAACCTTTCATTTTCAAGGTTTTGCTCAAAAGAACAAGTACTTCCTTATGATTTTCAAAACCTCAACCGTTTATATCACTTGTTGAGGGGAGTATTTGACTTAAATCTTTGTTCACAAAAGTGTTCTCGGTGGTACTCTTCCACAAAACTCAAAATGGTCATATTTATTCTCAACTTCTTCAAAAATAACATTTATATGCCATTTTGAGGGAGAAAATATGTGATAAGAAATATGTTGTGTAATATTGCAAATGAATCATCGTGTGAAAAGACTTAACCAGCGAATGAGCGTTAGTAACTCGAAAAGACTTGTCGGGACGGGTAATCTTACATTGAAATGATTTGTCTTCAAGACTTATCCAAGTAAATTGTACCTATTCGAGAAGCTCTTGATAGGCATGAGCTGACGGGTTTGACAACCTCTTCGAGGGTTGTCCACACCTTCAAGGTAGTTATTAGAGCTAGTTGTCACCTAAAAGGCGACAATGTAACTCTTTAACTATGCAACGTAATAGTGTCTCATGAGGAATTGTCTATCTTGAGTTGATCAATTCATAAAGTGCGTGCTCTTTCCTTCTTGCGATTTCAATCAAAACTCTTAAGCACATGTGGAGGGGAGTATTTACAAAAACTCAAACTCTTGAAGTGGTACAAAGCGTTTTACAATCATAAACACTTGAGAGATTTTCTTGAAAATTGGTTTTATGGCAACATAGGTTAGTCATGGAGTTATAAGGTGACTAAGGTTAGGAATAACCGTCCTATGATCCGCTAGATCCGGAGGGATCTACCAAGGACATCACAAATAGTTAGTACTTAGAAGTCCTTAGGTATGATTATAAAAAGGAGAAAATGAGAATCGGAGAAAGAAGGAGTTGAAGAATTAAAAGAAATGCAAAGAAAAGGGTGAAAAGAAATAGCCCTCAAATTATTCAACTTAGAGGCGGACACGGGTTCAATTCATATACTCTTGGTTGTCACTTAGTGGCGCGGTATTGAAGAATAAAAGCCGTCATGGACCCGATGGCGCATGCACTAAACCTTCTTAGCCACTCAAGTTTCTCTCAAAGAAGCTTGTTTCATTCTCACATGGAACCCTACGTAAACTATTGGCTTTCTCTTAGAGATCATTGGTATTGAAGAGGAGACCCTCTCCCTAGTCTCCGCTCGGAAAACCAAAGCGCACTATTGAGTCTAGAGCCACGAGATTCATCAAAAGATCTCTTAGGTACACTTGACATTTCATCACTTGATGTTCAACAATAAGAACATCGGTGGTGCGTTATCGAGTCCTTCACGGATCTTAGCAATCATCGAGAACATTTATGAGAGGTTCACATCTGTGATCCTCGGTGATTGAATGGAAACTCCTACCGGGGTCAACATCAAACGGCCACGATAGCGAGTCACCGGTAACTCCCGTGGATTACGCTTAGTGTGTCTCAAGCGGTCTGATCGTGAGGTGATGCTTGGTGTACCTCGGCGACTCATCCGAGCTGTAGGTGTACTTGGTACATCGCGTTATCTCACTTGTGGGACTCCGGTTCGAGAGCGGCCTTTGTAGAATTAGAGTTGTGTTTTCACACTATTTGTTAACACTCTCGAAGTTCAAACTTGTAAGTGCGGAATCCGCTTATTACTAACCGTTTTAATGTTTTCTTCTTATGGAAGCTACGGGCGGAATGATCGTGCAGATTCTTCTCATGCTCACGCCAACATCATCACTAATGGAAGTTCTATCTTAAAGCAACACAAAAGTCGAATGATTCTTCGTCAAATCAAAGAATCTACAAAGTTAAAGACTTAAAGAACTTCATCGATTATTGAAATCCAACGTCAAAGGCGTGTGAGCATGTTGAAGAATGACGTGGAGACATACTACCTTTGTGGCAAAGAAGCGGACACGAAGCGAGACTTGATCGGAACAACAACAACATACTATCACTACCATCACAAAGAACAATGATCAAAGAACAAAGTTAAAGATGACGTCAAAGCAAAAGCTGTTTAAAGAAAACAATTTCTCTACTTTGGGAGATTGTTCAAATCAAGGCAATTCTTCTCACAAGAAAGAAGAATGTCGGAAGGCGTCAAAGCTACTATTACATCAACGCCTTCACCGTTCATATTCATTCATCACCAACACTTAGGGAGATTGTTGGAATCACTCCTAAACCTAAATCAAGTGTTAGTTGGAATCACTCTAAACTATAATTCAAGTGTTAGTCATTATTATGTAATAGGTAGCTTATTATGCCTTTATGTTTGTTATTAGGTTAAGCTTATGTAGAAGGCCCATGAGCTTAGGCCCAGCCCATAGGAGAAAGGATGGAAACTAGGGTGTTGCCTAGCTTTCCTCCTATAAATACTCTTGTAAACCCTCACTTGAAGGTTGGTTGTTCAAGTTATTTCTTTCACATACTCTACGCGTAACCGTCTCATATATCGTTGTGTGTGTGTTTGGTTTACTTGTTCAATCGCCTTTATCTCTTTCTTGTAAGCTTGTGTTGTAAAACTAGTGACCTAACGGTGGTATCAATCGCCTAATAGTTGAGTGAATCGTATTGTTTGAAGTGAGTTTTGGTCTCACGCTTAACTTGCGTATCCGAAACTTTGGCTTGATCAAAAACGTATTTTTACACTTTTTAATCCAAGATTCTTGTCCTTTCAACGTTATAAGGTGTTAAACTTCTTGTTTTTGGCAAAAGTTTGGAACTTTAAGTGTGGATCATTGTTTTCTACTTGTTTTTGAGCGAGGGTTAAGTCCTACATAACTGTTTTAAGAGCTTTGGATCATCAAGTTTCACACTTTTGTGTCTTTTGGTGTTATTGAAGCTATTTCATCACACAAAAGCGGTTTAGAAACAACTTTGGGCATAATCATATTTACGAGTAATCCTACGGCGTAGCAAAACCCTAAAACTACGCGTAAGGTTATCATTGGTTTGATCTTCATTTTAGTGGTTTACTCGTGTTTTCTTGCTTGGATAAGCCTGAAAATCGTCGACTTTGGATATCTTTTGCCTTTGTGAAGTGTAAAAGATCACTTGAGGATAAAACCTAAAATTACGCATAAGCATAAGCTTACGCGTAGAAATCCTCGCATAAGATTCATCTTACGCCTAAGCCTCGTCTTACGCATAAGATAATCCTCGCCTAACTTTCTCGCCTAACTTTTGTCTCGCATAACTTTAGAGTCTTTTCCATACTTACAGCGTAAGCTAAATCTCGCGTAACTCTCGATTGTTCAGCGTAACTTTGGTGTTTTAGGCATAAGTGCTACTTGGCTATTGTGATTTCTACGCCTAAGGACACTTCATCAACAAAGGTTCATTCGACTACAAAGATCCATTTTACCAACACAAGTTTTCAACATGTGTCAACCACCATACTCTAACTATTTCCTTACACTTATCCTCAACGACAACAACAACTAAGTCCACAACATCAACAATGGAATCAACAACAAGCAATTTATCAACAACAATTTAATCAACAACATACTCCACAACTTGGAGCAATTCCTCCACCACAAATGGTTCAAACACCGCCAAGTCTTCAAGTTCAACCCTACACAAATGACTTCAATCAACATCCATCAAGGAACACTATGAAGGAACCCACTTGGTTTGCAAAGATGTGTGAAGCTTTAAGCGACCAACAATCAATTCATGAGGTTGGATCACTTGATAGACCTCAATGCTCACTCCGAAACTACGATCAATGGGTGATAAGGTTCTTTAGGTTTTGTGATCGAAGAAGCCACATGGAAAGTTCTTAAAGAAGGTTATCTTGGAAGGTCCATTTGAGATGCCCTCTGTCATTGTGCCGGAGATCCTAATGCTATTCCACGAGATGAACAAACAAACATTGCTCATTGCGGATTTAAATCAAGCAGAACTTCTACACTATGAAGGCGATGAGCTTGCAATGCAATATATCCTTTTAGGATTACCTAACCTAATTCTTGAAGTGTTGATGCTCAAAAGGCGCAAAGGAAATGTGGGACCATATTCATCTTCTTATGGAAGGATCATACTCAATCGGGAGGATTTGGAATCCAAAATTTACTTGGCTTATGAACACTTCATGATTGAACACGGAGAGACACTAGAGTCTTATCATCATCGATTTTCGAGACATCATCAATGATTTGGATAAACACAACATCATCATGCCAAGAATTGTAGTGAATACTAAGTTCTGAGTAGTCTTGGTCACGAATGGGAGAAGTATGTCATTTTCTCCGTCAAGCGAAGAATATGCATCATTCTACATATGGATTGTTGTACGATTACTTGAAGCCTCATGAAAAGGAAGTTGATCGGGAAAGGATTCTCCGTGCTCAAATTGCTCCACCTACACATCCGGAAAATCAACAACTTGCCTTATATGCTCAACAAAGTTATCCTCCTCAACAAGCAACTCAACCAAATGCCTCGGTCACACTAAGCGATCAATCACAACAACCTCAACAAAATCAATTGGTTCCTTACAACAACAACAATGATCAAGCACTTCATAGTCAAACTAATGAGGAATCCGAACCATTTGAAGCATTGCAACAAGGATTTGTTATGATTGCTAATGCTTTTAGCGTTATACCAACAAATCCAACAATCGTATTCGTTCCTCATCAATACGAAATCAATTTGTTGTGAACAATGGACGAGTTGAAGTTCGAATCGTGGTTATGGTCGTCAAATGGGAGGTGGTCAAGGGTTTAATGCTATGGGAAGGAATAACAACGAGCTCAAGTGGTGGAGCAGGAAATGCTCGAGAATGGGTTGAATGGTCTTGATGCTACAAGCGCAATGAGAAGGACACTGGCTAATGCATGCCCAAAGCCAAGGACTAGGGGCGGTGCTTATTTCAAAGAGGCTCTTCTTTTGGCTCTTAAGGATGAAGTGGTGGATCTCTCACAAACAAAACGAGCTTTATGGCGGATGTGAGACTCGAGATGATGATATGGAGGACTTGCGAGGCCAATGCATTTGATTATGTTGATGGCTAATATGCATGAGTTACACATGAGTGAAACAGGCCCAGTGTATGACAACGATGGCTTGTCTCGGTGCCGAACAAACCATCATCATATCGAACTAATATCTCCGCCAATATCTCGAATCAAGCATGGCTCGGAGTGTTCAAAATGAGTCATCTACATCTCATTCGGCGATTTTCAAATAAACCCTGTAGTTACATTTGACGATCAAGATGACCTTATGGTTTCCTTTGATAATCAAATTGACTCCGTGGTTGTACTTGAGGATCTAAATAATGATCATGTTGTGACTCATGTTGAACAAGCGAACTTTTGCCTCATCAGATTTTGCTCGTTTAATTCAAGACCATCAAATCAAAATGGAGGAATGTTATGCATTAAATAAGGAATTAAAAAGCAAAAATGCCTTTGTTAACCAAGGATTTTGAATGCTTACAAATGCAACTCAACTTTTCAAAACTCAAGAAAACCGTGAAAAAGGTTTTGAAGCGCTTTGCTAAATCTTATCAAAGCGAAAAATATTTAGAGACGGATCGTGATCTAGCCGCTTGAAGAATGCTTTGTTATGCGAAATAGAACAAGCTGAAACATGAACATAAAAAGCAAATTAACGCTCTCACCTTGGAAAATCAAAAGCTAAGGTGAGTTGTTAAGTTGTCAAAAGCAGTTCTCTGCATACAAAAGCATTCAACGAATCGGGTAGATGACCTTCTTGAAGAAATTATCGACTTGCAAAACAAAATTAAAGAGTTTAAAGCATTGTTTACAAACATGGTGAATCGATATGACTATTGAAAAGTTTACTTTAAAACCCAATCCAAAAGGATATGGACCAAATCTAGCGATTACAAACCAAAGCTTTCACTCAAAACATTCAAACCAAATCACGAAGTTTCGGTCAGAATATAAAATTAATAATCTTGTTATGAGTGTTGTTGAATATCATCGTCAAGAGGAATTAGATGTAGAAGGCAAGAGTCAATCAAAATTAAAAGCATTGTTTACAACAAACCTTTTAATTATTCAAAACCGGTCACTTTCGTCACACCAGCGGATTCTTCTAACACACCAAGGGTTATCATCAAAACACAGAGTCTTCTAATGTTAATCCCAACCAAATTATGCACAAATTTATGGTCCTTTACCTTCCATCGATGAAGTAAACTCAAAACACGAAAATCGAAAAATTCTTAGATATTTTGATATTTTCATGGTGACCTCAAAACTTTAGAACATGAGATATAATATCATTACGAAATCAAAGTTCAACACTTTCAATCGCCTCTGGCGCGAGAACAAAGAGACATTTTTGGAAAAATCTTTTACCAAATGTTAAAAATTTGAAAAGTTGTGCATTGTCTTGGGAGCAGGACTTTCATAAGGAACTTGGAGTCATGAAGGTCGTTTTGAGAAAAGCTGAAACATCTATTTCTAATACTAAGCGTAAAAAGAAAATGTTGAGAAAAGATGTTGATCGACTCTTGAAAGATGTTATCGTCTTGATATCCATAATGTTGTGTTATTCTATTCTTTGCCACATGCATCGATTATATCTCTGCGATAATGTTGACTCTGTGGTAGCTGTTGAGAATCTTGATAAGGTGCTTCAAATCGAGTCTTTAAAAGCTGAAAATGAGCGATTACTTAACGAACTTTACAATGCAAAGCGTCGTCTTAATTGGTGTGAAAAGATATTCACAATCAACAACTTGGTTTTCAAAGAAAATCGCTCGATTGCAAACAAAATCTTTTGATCCTAAAATTGAGCAAGCTGGATGATCAAAGCGTGTCTTTGAAAAGTCAAATCTCAAAATATGAACAAGAACTTGTAAAAGTTAAGCAGAATATGGTGTCATATTTGATTTACTCAATAAGACTCGTCATGAAGCATCAAACGAACTTGATCACTATCTTGCTCACACTAGAAGTCATGAATTTTCTTTGGTAATATTAGATTACGAAAATCAAGATTTGATTCACACTATCTCTAAGTTAAGAGAAATGTTAGGAAAGTATGAACAACTTCCGCCAACCATCATTAAGAGATTAGCACCGTAACACTTAGTAATCGTGAACCTAGAATCCCTCTTGCCAAATCACAAGTTGCTAACGTGCTTCCTTCTCTTGAAACAAGAATAGTTGTGTCTTTTCCAAGCGTCCGCACTTCACGACCTAGGAGCACTCAATCGAAGAATAGGAAGTTGCGACCTAAGAAAAGATCAATAAGGAATGCTAAAGTAGAAGAACACCCTAGGACTATGAATAAGACTCACGTTGCTTCCACTATAGATATTGCATCGGCAAAATGTAATAGAAATAGTGATGTAATGAATTCTAAACCGTTAAGTACTTTTGATATTGATCGATGCACCTTGTGTTATTTGTCGTAAAAGTATGAATTCGATTGTCATGACAAATGTGTTGCTAAAGCTATAATCTCTCATTTACGGAATCCTAAGAATCGGAATACCTCTAGGCCTACTAATCATTCTAAGTGCGTGCTTGGTAGACCGCCTTCTTTAGATTCTCGTCATGCGTGGTTGTCCACTGTAGCTCGGTTTCACCTCCTAAGAATGTAGTACCACCTAGTGCATTCACAAAGACTAAAGCAAGCAGTAGTTATAGATGGCGAAATGGATATATAACACATTAGGATTTAAATGGATGCCTAAAGTTATTAATGTGTGTATGTCTACTATCATTGCTTGGAACCCTCTAACATTTCGGGTTCCACATCTACTTCTATTCCATCGTGTGTAAATGCGTGTGTAATGCGGTGATCTGAGATCATTCTGGATTGTTGATAGCGGATGTTCTCGACACATGACGAGCAACCTTAAAGCGTTATCAAACTTTATTGCAAAGTTCATTGGCCTTTGTCGGTTCGGGAATGATCACTTAGCGACTATCATGGGCTCTGGAGATTATGTCAATGGGAACATCGAAATTAGCGGGGTTTACTATGTGGAAGGCCTCGGTCTGTCTGTTTCGATAGGTCGGTTTGTGATGGAGATTTGGAGGTTGCTTTCGGGAGAAAACTTGTTTCATTCGTGATCTACAAGGAAATGACCTTATGTGCGGCTCGCGTAATTCTAGTCTCTACACTATCTCTATGCAAGACATGGTTGCTTCATCTCCCATCGCTTACTTTCAAAGCAACATCAACAAAATCACGGCTATGGCACCGTCGTCTCTCATCTAAACTTTCAAACCATCACCAATCTTGCTCGACACAAACTAGTTGAAGGTCTCCCACGATTCCGGTATTCAAAAGATCACCTTTGCTCGACTTGTGAACAAGGAAAAAGCACTCGTGCTCATTTTCCTTCAAAGGTGGAACACGACTCTCGACATGTGCTTCATCTTCTTCACATGGATTTATGTGGCCCGATCTGGCGTGCAAACAATCAATGGCAAGCGCTACATCTTAGTAATTGTTGATGACTACTCACGATGGACTTGGGTCTACTTTCTTGAAGCAAAGACCAAGCTCCACAAATGATCATCACCTTTCTCACGAAAATCAAGTTCGACTCGGAACACCGTCAAGCAAATCGAGACGGACAAAGGCTGAATTTGTTAATCAAACCCTTCGTGAATTTTATGAGAAAGTAGGAATTGACATCAAACATCTATTGCACGTACACGAGAACAAAGCGGAGTTTTGAAGAGCGAAACCGAGCGTTAGTGGGCGCAGAACAATGTTAATCAATGCTAAACTTCCACATTACTTGTGGGCGGTGTATCTCTGCATGCTATACTCAAAACCGTTCTATGATCACAAAGCATACAACAAAACACCTTTCGAGCTTGTCCACAACCATAAACCGAATCTCAAACACTTTCATGTATTTGGATCCCTTTGCTATCCGAATAATGATCGTGATGATTTTGGAAAGCTCAAAGCCAAAGCCGACATTAGGTCTTTATTGGATATTGTGAGAATTCTAAAGGTTACGGATGCGGAATCGTCGTACAAAGCGGTGATGGAAGCGATTCATGCTCATTTGATGAACTTACGGAAATGGCTTACGAGTATAATGACTTAGAACCGGTCACAACCGTTTAAACTTCCTCAACCCCATCATCGGTGAACAAAGCCCCATCTCACTCGTCAACAAATGGAAGGTTATTTGCTCCATTGTTCGGTGCGATATTGATGAGCGTGCTCGGTGTATCCATTGTTTCTGCTGCTCAAACGATAATACTCTTATACGATACACTGCTACAACAACTCTTGTTGAAAAGCACCACCGATTGACTCCACCACAACATTTGAACAAACCGCTTCCAACAATGATGAACCGGTGATGATATTACGAATGAAGTACCCCACTGCAGATTTTGATCCAAATCGTTCTTTAACCCGTTTGCTAATGACTGCTGCTGCACGATGTCGCGGAATCATCAACAAACCATTTGAATCCTCGAATCGCACAATGTATACCAACATCAACCCTCTACACATCGATGGACAAAAGACCATCCTCGGCTAATATTATTGGCAACCCAAATCAACCCGATCGTTACGAGACAACGTCTTCGCACGAGATGGTGAACATTGCATTTATGCACTCACATCTACCAATCGAGCCTAAAAACATTAAAGGCGCAATGACAAAAGACAATGGATTGAATCCATGCAAGAAGAACTCAACCAATTCAAAGCGTCTTGAAGTATGGGAAGCTGGTTGAAAGACCAACATGGGTCTCGTCATTGGTCTCAAATGGATTTGGAAAAACAAATTGGATCTTTGAAGGGCGTCATCCGAAACAAGTCACGTCTAGTTGCTAAGGGTTATCGCCGGGAAGAAGGAATAGACTTTGAAGAATCTTTTGCTCGGTTGCTCGTCTTGAGGTGTTCGGATATTTCTCGCGTTCGCGGCTCATATGAATATAGCGGTCTTTCGGATGGATGTCAAAGCTGCGTTTCTCAATGGACAAGCTGAAAAGCGGTTTATGTCGACCAACCCGAAGGATTCGTTGATCGAGTTCCCGAACCATGTCTACAAAGCGAACAAAGCTCTTTATGGTCTCAAACAAGCCCCTCGGGCATAGTACGATAAGCTATCATCTTTCCTCATTGCTAATAATTTCACCAAAGGTTCGGTTGACCCAACTCTTTTTATACAATATCACGGGGCACATATCTTAATTGTTCAAATTCGTGGATGACATCATTTTGGGTCTACACATAAAAAGTTTTCAATCGCTTTTGCAAAACTAATGAAGAAAAATTTTGAAATGTCCATGATGGGTGAACTTACATTCTTTCTAGGATTACAAGTTCATCAATCACCCGTGGTATTTTCTTGAGTCAATCAAATATGCCCTTGAATTGTTAAACAAATTTGGAATGAAAACACGTGATACTTATGCCACACCAATGACTCATACCAAGAAGCTGAGGTATTTGATTTACATGGGAAATTAGTGGACCCTACCAAATACCGAAGTATTATTGGGTCTCTCATGTATCTAACGACTAGCGGAGACGATATTGTCTTTGGCGTTTATCTATGCTCCGTTATCGATCGCGACCAAGCTGAAACCCACCTCTGCGAGGCTAAAAGAATCCTCCGATACATCAAGGAACCATTAACTTGGGGATCGGTATCCGAAGGATTACGGTTTTGAACTAATCGCTTTTTGACGACGACCACGCGGGATGCTTAGACTCGAGGAAAAGTACTTGAGGCACTACAATTTCTTGGTGATAAAGCGGTGTCTTGGCAATCAAAGAAGCGAGGATTGTACATCATTGTCATCAACCAAGCGCGAATATGTAGCCATGTCCGCGTGTTGTGCTCAAGTCATATGGATGAGAACACAACTCAAAGACTATGGTTACGTATTTGAGAATCGATGTCTTGCGACAATCGAGTGCCATTGCAATCTCGTGCAACTCGATCCGACATCGAAATCAAAGCACATCGATCTTGTTATCATTTCATCAAGGACCACGTGGAGCAGTACTTTTGAATTATACTTAGTGGTCGAATACCAATTGGCGGATCTACTCACCAAAGCCTTGCCTCCCGCTAGGTTTAATGAGTTGGTCCACGGATTGGTATGAGGTGTTTGACTCAAAGGAATTGGATGACCTCTTAAAGCAGTCTTAAAAACACATCAAACACCAAAAATCTCTTTTGTAAATAATTTTTCAAAAACAAAATACAAAAATATAAAACACGATAAAACAACAAAATATTCTCCTAATCTAATTTTCTTTCAACATGGCAAGTACATTTCTTCCATCAACACTTTAATCTTTCAAAATTGATATTTTTCCGATCAAGTGTTGAGGGAGAAAATTATCATAACTTGTTTCAAAACATCTTTGTACTTGCATGTTATCTTATCCGGTTGTTTCTTTTATCAATGGTGGTAAATTTTTTGGTTCAATATCACTCCTCGGACTAAAATTAATAATCTTTCATCATTTATTAAGTCGAGGGGAGTGTCGTCAAGTTTCGTTCTCAAAATCTTTGTTTGGTAACCAAAATGGAAGTTAAATGGCTTTGTATGAAAAAGGAAAAGGTGGAGGGACCAAAGCTGTCAAAACTTTAAAGTTATTTTAAATAAAATACCCACAAACCTCATTTACTTCTATCACATTTAATACTTCACCTAATATCATCTGAACCAAAATCGTTTGACAAATCCGTGTTTGGATCATCAATTTGTAAGTGATTTCGTGTTTACAACAAGTTTTTAAGAAATGGTTTTAAATCTTTCAAAATCCAGCAGTTTAATCTCAAGATATAGTCACTTTTGTGTCTTCTGGCGTAAGCGCAAGAACACCAAATCATAAAAGGGTGTTTGTGGTTATAAGAATTATGTCAAAAGCGTTCTTAAAACATCATTGATATCTTTTTATCATCAAAATCCACCCGTTTTTCAAAACACTTGAATTGATGGGTTTTCAAATATTAGGGTTTATCGTGGTTTTGGGTGTTTTTCAAATGTGTATGTTTTACGGTCAAAAGATTGTTGTGAATTGTTTATATCATCCTCTAAATTGTATAAAAGATTTCTTGAGTCCCTATAACAACCCGAAACACTAATTGAATCGAATTAGAAACTAGGGTTTAATGTTCTTGAGTTTGGGTATTTTGATTCACCACGAATTGAATGTTAAAACTTGGTTATTAGACTCTTATAACATCTAAGACCTACCGAGAAAAAGTATGGTGCTAATCCTATGGTTAGAAATCATAAGCGTAATTCTTAACCTCTAGGGTTTTGACCTACAGCGTATGACTTTCTGGCGTAAATGTTTAACAAGTGTTCATGCCATGATTTGATGTTAAAATGAATTCATGTGTTAATATTAATGATATGATGGTTTTATTTCGGGCTTGCTACGTATAAAATTCGAATCAAGGTTGATTGTTACTCTACGCATAAGGATTACCTTACGCGTGGCGGTTATGCATAAGAGAAATCCTACAGCGTAACTACTACGCATAAGGTTCTACAATGGGACTACGCGTATCCTATGAAGGATATGCGTGGCGATGACTCTACGCATAAGGTCTACTCTTACGAGTAAGCCTTACAGCGTAAGGTCTTTATCGCCTCTGGCGTAAGCCCTAAGCATAAGGTCCCCTTTTCTCACGCGTAACATTTCTTACAGCGTAAGTAAGGATCTACGATAAGCCACGCCTCGCATATACTTCTTACATTTCGCGTAACTTTGCCAAATCTCGCCTAAGCCTTTATTGACCTTCGTTATGAATTGTTACGTGTACAAACTTGTTAATAAACAAATCATATCGTCACGAATCCAATAATGTCACTAATAAACTTAAGCGTTTGATATGTTGTGAACTATAAGTGATAACATAAACTTTAAAACTTAAAGTTAACTAACTCACGAAACATTTCACGCGTCATTGGACTATTGGACAAACAAGTGACTTAGGACTCGTAACAATCATTGACCTTTGTACATTCAATAACTAGACAATAAAACCTTCTATTGACTAACATTATGTATTTCGATATGTTGGTTCTTTTGGCTAATGTTATTTCGAGATCACGACATGGTCGCTCAAATGAATGTGGATGCACGAAGCTCTCACAATTGTTGACATCTTCCCAATGGCTATCCTAGAAAGATTGGAAAGAACAACCTTAGGGTTGACTTTGAAACCCTCACATGCTCGAATCTTCTTGTCTCATTCTTTGTGGATATTCTAAGGAATCATCCCTACCGAACATGCTCTCACACTGCCACTCTTGTCGGAAATCTACATTCAACAATTGCGGAATTCTATGCGAGAGGATCACGGGTTAAAGTGCGATGCGGTGACACTTAATCACAAACAAGTCACCATCACTCATGCGGACTTACGGGTTGTTCTTCTCATTCACGAAATCGAGCCAACTTACTTCTTTGCTACACCTCTCGAAGAGCAGTTCGCAATTTCTTCTTGACATTGGCTATGATGAAGCTTGAGGATTATTACTAAGCATTCTCACGTGGAGCTTAAGAACATTCCTCAACCGTGGAGAACCCTCTACATCATCATTACCAAGTCATTTCTAGTCGTGGCGGTGGTTATGAGCATCCAAAGCTCATGGGCCGAAAATCTTATGGTCTTTGATCAATAAGAAGGACATCGAAATCGAAGCAGCGATATGGGAGGACATGATGCTATTTCACAAGAAGCTTGGCTCAAAGATTCCCTATGTCGGATACACAAAGCTTTTGATCGAGAGCACTTGGGCTTAACCACGATATCCCATGAGGCTCAATGACCCCGACAATCACGACTTGTTGTCCGAACCTATCCTTTCTATCGAATCAAGGAATCGACAACTAAGAAGCGGTGCCGTCTTTGCTGATCACCTTCTATCTAAAGAAATCAAGAAGCTTGAAGCGTACAAAAGGTATCTAGTTGCGGTAAAGAAGGCAAAGTTGGTCATCTCGATGACAAGTCTTGGAACACCTATAAGGAGAACCGAGAAGAGGCAATTTGGAAGTCTAAGTCTCGAAAGTCATAGGAAGTTTCCCAAGAGGAATCATCCTCGAAAAGGATTGTTCCGTAAAGGAAGTGAACCTATTCCCACACTGAACCGCAAAGAAAGCTTGTGGATGAAAGCTCGAAGGTCTTGAATCGGAAGAAGAGATTACATACTCGAAGCGCAAGGATGACAATCCATTAGTACCGAAACCTCCTAGTCCTCCAATTGAACATGGCAAAGGAAGACTCCGTGCTTGTGTCGTATGATCAAAGCTCAAGCTCGAAAGTGATGAAGAGCAGCGGATAAATCATACGGGAAGAAGTTTAAATTCGTTAGACACCTTCAAAAGTGAAGAATTTGCAAAAGACCAAATGGGTGGCCGGAGGATCAAGTGGTCTTGCCCACTCTTCCCAGATCACGATGCGGTTAATCGACCCAATAAGGGATCGGTGCCACCACTCTTGTGCAACAACAAAAGCTTGTGGAGGATACTATCGAATATAAGTTTGAGAAACACAGGCGAGAAGTGCGAGAAAGATAAAGATGCTAATTATGACAAGTCGCTACGGAAAGTCCTACACGTTCACGAAGGAAACTTGAACCGCCCAAGGACCCCGAGTCTCCTCATGTCTCTTCCTCATCAGACTCATCATCTCACTCTTCCCAACCACCATCAAAGAAATCAACCAAATCAACATCCAAATCGTGAAGAAAACACCTCGATCTTGGATTTCTCATACACATGAAAGAATTGTGAAAGTTGTCAAACAATTCGAGAAAGAAAGACATGCTATACAGAAGCTAAACTTTCTCAATCAACAAATACAATTTCTACATGGCGAGAATGACAAGATGCAAGAAGAAAGGAAGTTTATCCGAGAATTCATGAGAAGTCATCGTCAAGAGGAAGGCTGAGCGAAATAATCGAAGGTTACACTAATAAGTACCTTGGGATATCGTTCCTAAAGTCACAAAGGAGATGTTTACAGAGACAACTATATCCGAATCTTATGCGAGATAGCCAAGCAAACTATAAGATCAACACCTTTAACCGTCACAATCAATCCATCGATCCTGTAGTTTTCTCGGATAATGAATTGGTGGCCAAGCTTGTCACACAAATGTCTAAGCGATCGGGACATTTACTTACGATGAAGGAAAATTTGTTTCAAGCATTTTGGACTACCAACTCAAAGAAGCATGTAGATTCGAGTAGAAAGGTCTAAGCGTCCTAGAGGCGATGAAGATAAGGATCGGGATAAGGATGATGAAGCTAAGCGTCGGAAGAAGTCCGGTGAATCATCTTCTATGTTACCCCTCCAGCGGACTCCTACTCAACAAAGGTCTCCTCCCATTCTTCTCTTGATAAACCTCGGGATTACGAGTTACCATGAGACTCAAAAACCGGTGATCACTTTGAGTATATGGGTGGTGGCGATGAGAAGTCCATGAGCCCCTACAACAACCCACCTCTCCCAAACAAGTTAAGAAACCATAATCCTCATCTAGGCCAAAACAAAAGAAGAAGAAGGCGCCAATGGTGGCGTCGTATCATGGCTAGATGAAGATACAACACGGAGTTTGAATGGTTTTCTACACTTGTAAATTCCACTCCTACGAAGAAGGTCAAGATCGGTGAGCGGTAATACTTTGGAGCATGCTAAGATTATGCAAGAAAAGTTCCATGTGAAGAAGATAGCGAAATCCGAGTTGAGGCGAATCAAGAATGAAGCTTTTCAAGCTGTGGAAAGATAGCTCGAGAAAGTGCCATCGAGGTCGAATATCACCTTGAAAACATTGCTCGAGCCATGTCTAACATCATGGATTGGCTCAACCCGAAGCAAACATCGACTTCACAAAGCGGGACAATCCTCCATATTACACCGATGGACAAAACCTCAACCAACAATTGTGACAACGGATGAACCTAGGATTCCATTCGGATATTTCTTCAACAAAGACACGGAATTTCTTCTACATGGTGGCGATGGGTCAAGGAAATCGCTACATCTTTGACACTTCCATTCCCGCAACAATATACTCAAAGCGCATAGCTATCGAGGAAAGAGTTAATCACTTGTTCTCTAACACGTGGAAGCTTACGACCGAGATGCATTGTCTGGATTCATCATTGGCGGGCAGCAAAGAATCTACTACGAAGATGCCGTGTTGAAGTATCAACATGCGGTGTTGATTACTAAGGATATCGTTGCCATCAAACACGTTGCTCTTTCATCTAAGTGGGACTACACTTTCCTAAAGAATATCGTGGTCAAACGACAAGATGAAAAGATTATGCATTCTTTGAGGTGACTTTGAGAATTTGTCTATCAACGACATTAAAGACATGTACCTTGCCAAAGTACGAGGTCGCATGAGGAAATTTTCAACCGAGAAGTACAACGTGAATTCATCAAGTCCTTTGCTCATCTTCATCGGACGCATAGTCATCAAGGAGCGTGTAGAAGATCTTCATTTGGCGGTTGAATCTTATCGGACCGTGTCAACTTCACACCACCTCGGCTAGATCTTCCGACATCAACCAGCTCTCACAATATACACTCATTGACAAACCTTTCGGCGTCGTTTACCGTAGTGAACTACAAAGAAATTGCTTAATGGCGTGTAGTGAACTTCACAAGTTTGGGGATCACACTTTGAAGATGGTTGGGACGGATTGGCCTATAGGTTGAAGGACATCGTCACAAGATTGGGTCTCCTAAGCGATGGAATTCTTAGGATCGAAGGGATGTGAGGAGGATCATCAAAATGGTTGATGAAAGGTTGAATAGAAGGATCGATTCGAACTTTGGAAAGCTTTGTTGGTGGTCGACCGAGATTAACATCACCGCTATCAACGCCTGTTCGCACTCTGGCAACATCACTGGACTTCTGGTACCCCTTGAATTGTTTCCTTCATTATTACATTTGGATGTATGATTATATATGTGTATGGCTTGTGCACATAACGATGTACAACCCGTTCTTGTCAAGAAAGGACCACGTAGTGCGCTTGATTGCCACAATCCTTATAAAAGGAGCGAAAGCTTCTTATTTTTGAGTAAAACCTATCAAACCTTTTATTTTTCAAGGTTTTGCTCAAAGGACAAGTACTTCCCGTATGATTTTCAAAACCTCAACCGTTTATATCACTAGTTGAGGGGGTATTTGAATTAAAACTTTGTTCAAATTGTTCATAGTGGTCATCTTCCATGACACTCGAAATGGTAATATTTATTCTCAACTTTTCAAAAATAACATTTTATATGCCATTTTTAGGGAGAAAATTATGTGAGAAGAAATATGTTGTGCATATGCAAATGAATCTTTGTGTAATAGACTTAACCAACAAATTTGACTGTACTAAACTGTTAGTAACTCGAAAAGACTTGTCTGGACGGGTAATAATTTCAAGCTAGTTCGCTAGTAATGTAAGCGTGTCTCGCAAAGGACTTGTCCAAGTAGAAAGTACCATTCGAGAAACTCTTGGTAGACATGAACTACGGCGGGTATGACAACCTTCGAGGTTTTTCTACACCTTCAAGGTAGTTATTAGAGCTAGTTGTCACCTAAAGGCGACAATGTAACTCTTTAACTATGCAATGTAACCGTGTCTCGCGGGGATTGTCTATCTTGAGTTGATAAATTCAAAATCGCGCTCTTCCCACAGTCTGATTTCCGTCAAAACTCTAAAGCACATGTGGAGGGGAGTATTTTGCTAAAGATAAAACTCTCACGATGGTTCAAACATGTTTTCATTTACAAACCCTTTGAGAGATTTTCTTGAAGATTGGTTTTATGGCAACATAGGTTAGTCATGGGTGATAAGGTGACTAAGGTTAGGAATAACCGTCTATGATCCGCCAGAGCGGAGGGATCTACCCAAGGACATCACAAATAGTTAGTACTTAGAAGTCCTTAGGTATGATTATAAAAGGAGATAATGAGAATCGGAGAAAGAAGGAGTTGAAGATTTAAAAATAAATGCAAAGAAAAGGGTGAAAAGAAATAGCCCTCCAAATTATTCAACTTATGGCGGACACGGGTTCAATTCATATACTCTTGGTTGTCACTCGGTGGCCCGATATTGAAGATTAAAAGTCGTCATGGACCCGGTGGCGCATGCACTAAACCTTCTTAGCCACTCAAGTTTCTCTCTGAAGCTTGTTTCATTCTCACGGGGAACCCTACGTAAACTATTGGCTTTCTCTTAGAGATCGTTGGTATTGAAGAAGGAGACCTCTCCTAGTCTCCGCTCGGGAAAACCAAAGCACTATTGAGTCGAGCCACGAGATTCATCAAAGATCTCTTAGGTACACTTGACATTTCATCACTTTACATTCAACAATAAAATTTCGGTGGTACATTATCTAGTCCTTCACGGATCTTAGCAATGTCGAGAACATTTATGAGAGGTTCACATCATGATCCTCGGTGATTGAATGGAAACTCTGCCGGGGTCAACATCAAGCGATACGGCGGCGCAGGTCACTTCGGTAACTCCCGTGGATTACGCTTAGTGTGTCTCAAACGGTCTGATCGTGAGGTGGCGGCGGTGTACCTCGACTCATCGAGCTGTAGATGTACTTGGTACATCGCGTTATCTCACTTGTGGGACTCCGGTTCGAGAGCGGCCTTTGTAAAATTAGAGATGTGTTTTCACACTATCTTTGTTAACACTCTCGAAGTTCAAACTTGTAAGTGCGGAATCCGCTTATTACTAACCGTTTGAAATGTTTTCTTCTTATGGAAGCTCGAGCGGGATGATCGTCTTGATTCTTCTCTTGCTCACGCCAACATCATCACTAATGGAAGTTCTATCCAAAACAACACTGTGATCAGAATGATTCTTCGTCAAATCAAAGAATCTATAAAGTTAAAGACTTAAAGAACTTCATCGATCTTGAATTCCAAGCGTCAAAGGCGTGTAAGCATGTTGAAGAATGGCGTGGAGACTTTATGCACGAAGCGGAACTGAAGCGAGACTTGATGCGAGACAACAACATACTATCACTTTCATCACAAAGAACAATGATCAAAGAACAAAGTTAAATATGGCGTCAAAGCATAACCGTTCAAAGAAGACAATTTCTCTACACTGGGGTGATTGTTCGAATCAAGGCAATTCTTCTCACAAGAAAGAAGAATGTCGAAGGCGTCGAGCTACTATTACATCAACGCCTTCACCGTTCATCACCAACACTTGAGGGGAGATTGTTGGAATCACTCCTAAACTATAATTCAAGTGTTAGTCATTATTATGTAATAGGTAGCTTATTATGGCCTTTATGTTTGTTATTAGCCTTAAGCTTATGTAGAAGGCCCATGAGCTTAGGCCCAAGCCCATAGGAGAAAGGATGGAAACTAGGAGTGTTGCCCTAGCTTTCCTCCTATAAATACCTTATGTAAACCCTCACTTGAAGGTTGGTTGTTCAAGTTATTTCTTTCACATACTCCTACGCGTAACCAGTCTTACTATATCTTGTGTGTGTGTTTGGTTTACTTGTTCAATCGCCTTTATCTCTTTCTTGTAAGCTTGTGTGGTAAATCTAGTGACCTAACAAATTCATATGTAATAGTTAGCTTAATTATGGCCTTTATGTTTGTTATTAGCCTTAAGCTTATGTAGAAGGCCCATGAGCTTAGGCCCAAGCCCATAGGAGAAAGGATAGGAACTAGGGTGTTGCCTAGCTTCCTCCTATAAATACTCTTGTATAACCCTCACTGAGGGTTGGTTGTTCATTTATTCACTCTCTTTACACCTTACGCATAACCGTCTAAGATCTATCACGTGTGTGTGTGTTTAACGTGTTCAACCAATCTCTTCTCTTCTCTATTTCTTGTATTGATGCTTGTGTTGTAAAACTAGTGACCTAACACTAAGCGTACCAATAGGAAGATAAATGATAAGTTTGATCCCTATGACATTCTTGAGGATAAAATTACTTACATAGGTACGTAGGAGCACGACTTCGAGTCTAGCTACAAGACTCATAAATAAAGAAAAGCGCTTTGTGGGAGTCAACCCATGCTTAATTGTTTGCTTGTTTGTGTGTCATATATCTTTTTCATTGTTGTTTATTTTCATGTTTGATTTTGTGAAAATGCTTTATTTTGTCTCTAACCTCGTTTTAATTACATATAAAGGTATTTTACAAAAAGATAAGTGTACGGAAGATTACATACGTTTTTAAAAAAACGTGAACATGAGAATTACAATTAGTGAAATTGATATATATGTGTGTTTGTTAGAGTCAAATGCTTGTATCGAGTCATAATGTATGTTTTGCGAATTTTTGATTCTAAATTTGTAATTTTTCAAGAATTTTTCCGAAAAGCGCGAGAAACCGGTTTCGATCATGACAACCCGACGTCGAGATTAAAACTGGCGACATCGAGTTAAATGAAACGACTTATACATTTTTTCGTTTTACGTACTACTTATAAATTTTGGAAATTCTCGGTCTTAATTTTCCATAAAATCGCAAACATCCATTCCACAAGCATTATATCTTAGTGTAGTTGTCTCATATATAGTTTTACCACCGATTTTACATGAAGGTTTCGTTTTTTTCTTAACTGTGCAGGTTATATTTGGCAAGAAGAAGAAACACAACATTGGATGGAGCTTTATATTTATGCATTCTTCTTGGAAAAGAATTTAACCGCAACTTCACACAGGATCCTACCGAGCTAATCAGAGGAGTAATAGTTTCTTTCTCTTTTACTTACCTTCCTTTATCATAACTTTGATACTTTCGGGGAACATTGGTGACAATGTTCAGTTTAAGTGTAGGGAGGGAGAATAAAACGGGAACTTAGAAACTATTCTTATCTTTGATTATTTGTCTTGTCCTTGGTAAATTCTGTAATAAACTATGAGAAATATTTGTTATGGCAATTTTAGCACCAAATTTAAATTTTTTTATGACATGTACGATCTAAAACTTTAGTCTTAATAAAGTGTCTCATGGATAGGAGTTATATGACTAGCACAAAAACCGTTTACCACTCAAATTCCACCCAAAAAATGTGAGGTTCGCCCCTAGATCTTTAGGAATAAAAGCATTCACTTTTAATGCTTAGAGAGTATACCGGTAGTATAATAGATTCTAGAACTTGTTTTGTGATGCATTCCGAGATCGCTAGTGAGACTACACTTGTGTAGTTAGGAATAACTAAGTGATAAGAGGCATTAGGATAACCCTTGTTTGAAACCTGTATTATAATTACTTATTCCACATCGGTCAAGTAATTACCCCACTCCCTTGCGATGTACTCATCTTTAGTACATGATACCCCTAATTAACCCCTCAGAGCCTATCCTTTTCACGGTTCTCGTGATGTTTCGGTTTTCCGGAATATCAATGAAGAGCATTGTTTACAATCCACCCCCAAATGTACACCCAAATCACCTTAGCCTACCTTGTATGCACTCACCTTTAGTGCATTATTGTTATCATTACTAAACCCTTAGTTCAAATATCTAGTTACTTGCATGGTTGCTAAGTCGAGTCATATCTTTTGTACATAGTTTTGGGATGATTGGGACTCATGGGTAAAATTTTATGGAGTAACGGGAAAGAACGTTAAATTCAAATTCCCTTTGACTACGTAATTAAATACTCCAAGTGTTTGATCTTTTCAAATCGGGTCAATTAGTGTTAGAGAAATAAAAACTCAAGTGTAGGGATGCTCCTATAAATCCCTTATATTTTGATGTTATCATAGAGGATGATAGAGTAAAAATGTATGAAAAAAAATAAAAATCGAAAAAGAGAGTGTTAAAAAAATGAAGAAAAACATACGGGCTACCATCCTATATCTATCTTTATGTTTATGTCTTTAAATTTATGTTTGTTTGTTTCAAGTTATCTAGAGTAGTGAGTCGAGTCTTGGCTTAGCAACGCCACGCTTTTCATGCTTGTAACATAAGATTTTTGACTCGCCACCACTAAATATCGCCTATCCAATAAAACCCTTTGTTTCCCTACTGTAAGCCTAACGTTACAACCCTTGCAAAGACCTCTTAGATAGTTGTTCCTAGGTGCTTACGATAAAGCGGTGGAGGTTTGATCTAATCTCAAGCCTATGGTAATCTATGTACTATGCCAGGTAATGAGTGTTTATCTTCCATTTCCATTTATTATATTTCATATAAACCCCGAGAGATGAGAGAATCCAAACACCCCTAGTGAGGTGCTAGTATATAATTTACGTGCTTGTTATGACTATTGCGGTGCTTTTACTTATTATGAATTATTCTAAACCCATGCTTCATGCCCCTAACTTATAAATTGATTAGCCAAAAGCAAATTTGCTTGAGGACAAGCAAATACCAAGTGTAGGGATATTTGATAAGCATTTAAAACGTACGCTTTTAAGGGGTCATTTAAGCCCTTAATCGACCACTTTCATATCCGTTACTGCTTAATTTCGTTCCTTTTCACTTTTTAGGTCTCTTGGAAGCAAAATGCTGTAATGATTCACATTTGGACGAAAAGGAGTGAATACATGAAGAAAATGGCAAAGTCAAGATCGAAGCCACTCAGTGCTCAAACCGAACACGACGGCCACAATCAAAAGCGATGCTATCCCTCTATCTGAGACTTGATCGAAACATGCACCAGACGGCTCGGTGGAATTTTGTTCGTATAACTGACGGTGTCGGCTTTGGAGAAGAAGGCGTCACTCGGACTTTTCATCTTCTATGCCCGGATCCGAACCAAGGCGATGTCCCAATGAAGGCGGCGTCACAACTCTAAGGTGGCGCCGTCCCATCGATGACTGGCCAAGGCGAAACCCTAATGATGGCGGTGGCGTCCCATCCAAAAGGTGACGCCGCCGCAAGTGTAAATCTATATATAGAATTCAATTTTACGCATTTAAGGAGGTAGACTTTTGGAGAAAAACCCTAAGCGTTGTAGTCCAATTTGGACGATGATCTTAGGGTCCCAAACCTATTTTACACATCAAGATAAGTGTTTTAATCCAAAGTATCATTATGTCTTCAATTGATTGTGTGTATGCTTGCTTGTTTACCATGTCTAGCTAAATTTCTTGTGTGTTTGCTTAGATCTGTGAAACCTAGTTATTGATTCGTGTTAGGTTGTTTCTTATCTTAATTGTAAATTGGCTTAGGAGTACAACTAGGCATCATTCATTGTGTTTAATACTTGAGTATTCTTTGTGAAAGTGAGGCTTATGAATGAAATAGCTTAAAGGCTAGCGGATTTCGTAGGATAAACCCGAAAGAATATCTCAAAGAATTAGGGCATATGCACACCCTACGACCTTAGGAATACAACGTGTTAAGATAAGGTGTGACAATTCAACCAACCAATAAAAGATAACTAGGGAGTAATAGTATCTAGGTAAACACATTTTTAATGATCATACGAGCACACGTCAATTAGACATAAGACTACCCATAGTAATAGATAATTAGATAAGTAGAGTAATCGGTAGAAAATACCACCCCCAAACCAATTGCCCCTAGATATTTACCTTAGCTTTCTAAAAAAATAATAAAAGATAAAAAAGAATCATCCTCAACCCCCGCCTTCTCGTAATACATTTCTTACTAACATTCCTATTCCTCTAGAGAACGATATCAAACCCCGAGGCTTACCTAATACTACACTACAACGATTAGGTTCACTGCCTAGGTGGTTGAAAAACTTGCTCGAAGAAAAGGAAGTTCCTTTGACCCCGAACGCGCTTCGTACGCGCATCATATATAATCAATAATTTGTATCGTCGAAAATATGTGAATTTATCAGGGCATACACATATACACAGAGGAATATGTTTTAGTTAATATAAGTAATATATTAATCATTATATATTAATTATATTTAATTCACGAAATGATTTAACGACCTTTAGTTAACCGTTAGACGCGTAACTAATGAGTTGAGACACCTCGCGTTCTTTGCGGGTTTTGGCTTTGAATTTTTATGGCAAAAGAGTAGGCGATCCAATTATAATTAACTTTTCGGTAACTTGTAATGATGGAAACACCGTGTGTGTGTATATACACACACACACACAGTGTGTCCATCATTACAAGTTACCGCAAAGTTATATTTCTACGACGCTCACTTTAAGTTAGTTTTCTTCCGCCTTTGGAATATATACAGTTTTATTTGGTGTAATTATTATACTATTTCTTTTATACATTGTATTTTTTTACTATACTATTTTTTTTATTTCATTTATACATTGTATATTAATTATTTTAATTATATTATTTTTTTAATACAATGTTAAGATTTGTTTGGCCTTTTTTGTTTAAGTATTAGTTTTTTTAGTGTGAATGAGATATTTTACGAGTATCTATATGCGTGGGGAAG
Organism: Chrysanthemum lavandulifolium; assembly: GCA_022545495.1. Lineage (NCBI taxonomy): Eukaryota > Viridiplantae > Streptophyta > Magnoliopsida > Asterales > Asteraceae > Chrysanthemum > Chrysanthemum lavandulifolium. The sequence goes on along the minus strand of CM040245.1, from coordinate 178,673,161 downwards.
GTTTATCATCATTAGCCTGAATATTTGCCTTCTCGAAATATCAGAGTTTATTATATGTCTTCTCTTTAGTTGTTTCGTGTAATTTTTTTGAAAAAAGGAAAATTTGATAGCATGTCTGGACGATTCCCTCTTTGTGATCGGCTCAAAGTTTTGGCTAAATCAAATGCCATGAAAGATATTTTGTTATGTAACACACCGAGATTTTCCAGATACTCGTTTTTCGAGGAATTAGCAGGGTGCTCTTTCTTTGGTGGAGGGGGAAACCTTTGCTTGGGAGCATAGGCGAGCCTAGTGATGAGTGTGTACCATGGTTCTTACTTGAACTAAAACATTTGGCTACTCCAGAAGTAATGGCTTTTGGTAAAGAGATTCAAATCCATTAAGTTTTTCTCAAAAGATTGCTAGGGACTAGCAATAGTTTAGTGTGGGGATTGATGAGTGTGTAAATACTCATCATTTTGGTTAATCTGAGCTGCAAAACACTTAAAATGCTCGAAATGCATCAAAATACTTAAAATATCTCAAAATTGCATTTTATATGTTTGGATGCAAAATGTTTAAAATCAGATGAAAAATGAGCTAAGTTTGCATAATTGGCAGTTTCAGTCCCCAAGTTTCAAAAGTTGTCAGAAATAGTCCCTGAGCACTTATTTCAAATGAAAAGTCACCAAAGGTCCTTTTAAAATCATAACTTGTCAAAATTAGTCCTTTGGTGAAAAATGTCAAAAGTTTTGAGAAATTACAAGTTTGGTCCTCCAAGTTTCAAATTTGGCAAAAATAGTCCTTGGAATTTTGAAAATGTCTATTTTGATCCTTGTACTATTGAAGCTTGTCACTTTTGGTCCCTTGGAACAACTTTGTGAAAATGGCAGCCTTGGTCCTCCAACTTTCAGAATTTACAAAAAGGTCCTTGTTTATTAAACCTTTACACCCCTTGGCCCTTGTCAAAATTGTTTGACCCCTGCCACAAGCCTTGTGACCCCTTCCATTTGCCCCCCTTTCAATATATTAAGCCGGTCAACCCATCAGTCAAACATATACACCCCCTTTTCCCTCTCTTTTCTTCTTCCCCAACTGCTTCACCTGCAAAACCAGGCATCTCCCATCCCCCCAGCTCATCCTCACCCCTCCTTGTTCCCCCCACCTCAACAACCCTCCAAAATACATTTAATGCTTCTTCAACCCTTTCACTCAACCCCCACTGGCAAAAACACTTTTGGCGCCAAATTTGATCAAACGGCCAATATAGTCTCAACTCATCCAAAGGTCCAGATTAATGGTGGGAAGTGCTCAGAACAAGTGGGAAAGATGTTTTGCATATAAAAAGAGGAAGAAGAAAGAGAGTGAAGAGTAGTAGTTAGTTTTAATTTTCCTTGTATGTCGTTTTTTTATTAAGTTATCTCAATTAGTGTTTTAAAATGTAATTTTAAGCTTTAATGTACTAAACATAAGCCACTTAGTCATTGTAACTCATTTCAAGTATCAATTTAAAGTTTAACTAAGTTTCATATTTTTTTTGTGTTTACTGTTGAAGAATTCAGTTTTATGTTCTTAAATTAAGGCTTGTGGCAGTTTATCTTTAATTTCAAATAAGCTTAGTTAAGCTATTTATAGCTTTTGTTAAGCTTACAAATCAATTTTAAGCAATATGTCATGTGGGTCAACAAAAGTCAACTGAGGTGCTAAAATTTGAATCAATCATGAATGTGGGTCTTGCAGAGCTGGTTTTGGATTGGTTTTGGTATAGGATAGCAATGGTTGGTTTGGTTTAAGCTGCAGAATAAGCTGGACACTTGTGAGTGTCTATCTCATTTCCATTTTTAACTCAGTTTGCCTATTGTACTTGTGTTTGAATCTTTGGTCATTAAATGGTTTAGGCCTGTTTATTTAGTTGTATTTAGGTTAGCTAGATTCATTTTAAGTGTCTGCATAAGCTGAGTAAGTAGTTGGCTTAGTTTAATTTACAACTCAGTTGGTTAAGTAGTGTTTGGTTTAGAGCATAGATCCTTGTTTGAAGTAGGTTATAGGACAAATTCATTTGAGTTAGTCTCACCTGAGGTCTTTGCACTTATCTTAGTCCTTATTTTGCTTCTGCACATCACTTAGTCAAAATTGCATGGAATCTGTTCTTGTGATCAAGACAGTTAGCAGTAGGATTGCTATGATTTGCATCTGGGTGTAGAATGCATTAGAGTAGCTTAATGTAGTCTTAGTACAGCTTAACATATCATTTTCAGTTCAAGAATTTGAATCAAATCTCAATTTAGTCAAAGTATCAAAATCTGTCAAAAAGTCAAATTGTCAAAGCTCAGTTTTCACCCAACCTTGGGTGATTTTTAACAAACTCATTTCTGGGTCAAATCAAGTGAAACTTTGGGTTTTATAACTTCAGTTGGTTTATTTTCTGAATATGATTTTTGCTGATTTTTGGTAATTTTGTACAAGCTTGAAATCAGCTTGTCAAAAAGGGCTTATCTGCCCTGTTCACAAACTCAGTGAATACTGAGTTTTCATAGACTCTTGCAGGGCTTGTCACAAGCTCAGTTTAGCTTATTTGGGTCTCATTCTTGGTTTATAGGTAGCTAGCCAGGTCTAGTGTAGGATCCAACATCTGTTTTTAAGTTTCAGCTTATTGGATAGCTTGTGCTTAAGCTTTAAAGTAGTAGCATCAAACTGTTTTTAGCACTTGAGATCAAAACATCAAATCTTAGCAGTTTGCACTTAAGGAGTTTAGGATAGTTGTAACTTGTTGCATTTGGGTATTTTGAGCATATTATAGCTTCTGTAATCATTTGGTGATCTTTGGTGTTCAATTGCTTATTCCAAGTGCTTATTTATAAGCCCTTGTAACTGCAGCTTCATTTTCCTACACACAAGCCACTGTTTTCATATTTTTCATAGATTCATAATATTATTTTAGACTTTTCCTCAATTTTTCAGATTTTTCTAGGTCAGTTTGCTATTTTTCTTCATTTAAAACAGTTTTTAAGTCATTTTAATTAGCTTTTAATACAATTAAATCAGAAAAACTTCAAAAAATAAGTTTTCATTTTCCTAGGTTAAGATAAATATAAAAGTCAAAAAATATTTTTCAGATTTTCTTAGTTAAATTTGTATTTTTAAGCAATTTAAGTAGTTTTAAATAGTTTTAATTCATAGAAAATAGAAAAATAATCGGAAAAATATAAAATTAGTTTTGAAAATTCTCTTTAGTTATTTTAGATTTTCTAAGTCATAATTTCATTTTTCTAGCTTTATTTCATATTTTCTTGTATTTTAGGCTATTATTAAATAAGTAAAAATAGTTTTAATTAATAATAATTAGATAAATAGTTTTAAAAATAATTTTCTTTTTCTAAAAATTTTCTCTTATCATTAGGATTGTAAAATGTCATTTTCATATTTTTAGGATTAATATTGTTTAAGTTTCACATTTTCTTTTATACGTCACGTAGTTTTTTTAATTTAAGTTTTATAAAGAAAATCAAAACATCATTTTGCAAATAGTGATAGCGTTTATTTAATATATTTTATCTTTTAATTCTCTTTAATTTGCATTTAAGCCCTTGTAATTTATATACTTTTTCTTTAGTTATAATTAATCAAAACTCTTTTCCGTTCAAATTCTCTCGATCACTATTCGTTTGGTGATTCATCGCACAAGACTCGTTGGGACATAACGACTGGGAAACCCTATACTCTCGATCTTCATTGCATTTGGTTCCGCATTGTTTGAAGTTTGTTACGGTTAGCCATTCAAGTGGCTAGCTTGTGTGATAAAACTTGACGGTTTGGACCGATCAAATTTTAGGCGCCGCTTGGGAGTTGTGCTAATTATCTTACGTTTAGCGATTAGTGATTTGAATATTCACTCCTTGTTTATACCATCTATATATGTTTATATTTTCTTATAAAAATCCAAAATCCAAAAACATCTTAAAAATCAAAAACCCAAAAGATTTTCTTTCTTATTTTTACAACATGTTTATCAAAAATACCAAAATATTCATCTTTACCCTCTTACCCTTTTGATTCTTTATCCCTTTACCCTCTATCCATTTGATTCTAACTTCTTCTATTCTCATGGAATCTCTCGACTACGATGAATTCGGGACGAAGTTGAAAAACTTCATACTTTATCACAAATGTCAAGAATTCGTGTTGTTCGTGATGATCCATTAATTCTGCGTAGGGAAATGGAGCGAGAAACGGGGTGACAAAGGACCGGTACTTCCTCTCGATAATGGAAGTGCTAAATCGTCCAACCTACGGTTATCCAAAGATCTAACCCCTCAATTGCTCTAAGCCGTCTAAAATTGATCCTAAACTTTCACAATTTATGGTTAAAAGCAATCATGCGAGTTTAGACCGGTGACTAGCAAGAATGACTTGCCTAATCTTCACGTTTCTCAAGAACCGAACCGGAGACCATAACGGAAGTGGTGGAAATTGCTAGCTCTCGAGCACACCACTTGTCCCACCTCCGGATTTTTCAAAATGTTCTTGAGACTTAATAGTCATTCGGATCACCATGTTGGTTTTGTTGATTCTTTGAATAAACCGATTCCTTCTCATAACTCTCAAATGAAATCGTTTATTCCTTGTGTCGGTTGTGGTGAGCCTCTTTTGGTTCACCATCGTTGGTGTACGTGTGTACAATGTGGTAATGATATTCATAACGGAGTTGTTTGTTTTGTGGTTCGAGGAATTCATTTGATTATGATCCTAATCCGAACTCATTTAACGACCCTCAAACTTTTCCAATTACCCACCACAACCCGACTTATCTTCATATAATCAACATAACTACTGTGAATTTTGTGGAGGTCCTCACCAAGGATTTGAGTGTCAATCCGAAACACGTTTGTCTATGAAGCAGTTTTCCGGTAATGCTCGTAACTTTGGTTATGACCAATATCCATATAATTCACTAATCCGGACTCAACAGCTTTCTTGTTGTGATAATTATGGAGGTCCTTACACTCGATTGTCAAATAGAATCCATTTCCTTGTAACAATCATGACTCTCACCGGTTTGACAATTTCCAACCTCCACAACACCATACGGTTCAAACTCCACCGAGCCGTTGTCTCAAGAAATCTCCCAAAATTTTGAAACCGTAATGAAAACACTTGATGATATGATTAGTAACTTTAAGAATCAAGTGAGTGGTGAAAAGACCATGGGAGAATTGCTAGCAAGAACGAGAGGCCCGCAAATCTAGGGAAGAATTATTAGTCCTAGAGCAAGCGGCTCTTAAGCGTTCCCAATTTCTTAAAGGCAACTCTATATGATGATGACGAGGAGAGTTTTATCCTTTTATGATAGTTTTATTTCTCAACTCCCTCGGTCGGTTGATATTCCGGCGATTGAGATTCCATCTCAAACAAGCGCTATCACACCCAAGCTCCCACCCACTCACTCTCTCGAACATGGGGACGAGCATCTTGACACTTGTTCACGAAAAGGAATCGGACGAATTCATAAAGTCTAGTGTTGAGAACCTTGTCCCAATCCCGAGAGAGTCACGTGGAACTTCGATCATATGTGTGATCCTTTCCCTCTTGAGTGTTCAAAGATCATTTTGAAACTTTCTCCAATTATAGCGAAGATTGTGCATCATATGGAGACATCGAGTATGTTGAGGCATCACTTCCACAATCGATGTCGATCATCTTCTTGAGGAGTTCACCGATGAACTCACTCACATCAATCCACTTTCATCGAAAGTAACGATGTTCTCTTTGATTTCAAAGTCGATCGGGGAGGCGAAAGTCTCCCTTATAATGATCGTTCACTCACTTCTTATCCCAACAAATCCAATAGAGAATATTGATCACTTTGTTCCGAAGCATTCAAAACAACTCTCATTAATCCTCTATTTGAATTCGACTCGAATTCACTTTAATTTCGAGAATCCACTCTTTGATACTCGGACCGAGGATAGTGATGAGCCCACAATGGAACAAGAGTTCACAATTTCACTTCATGTGAATGATTCTTTTCATGAAGAGTTCTCCGGTAAACTCTCTCATGACATATCTCCTTCGGAACATGATCATTTCTATTTTGATCTTGAGGATGATATTGGCTCGGAGGAAGGTGTACTCTATCATACGAGTTTGCTTATTAATGATACTACCCTCACCCTTCCTCCCGATATGTCTACATTTGAGGATGAAGAATGGATCCTGATTGTTATCAAAATCTTTCTTCCTTTCCTCAAATATCTTGTGATTTCTCTTCATCTTCACTCCTTCGGAATGAAGACACTATCTTTGACCCGGCATTTTCATTTATCATTTTGAGCGGTTCTATGTATATCTCATCGGTGTGGAACTTTCACGTGCTTCAAATGTTTGTCCAAACATCTTGAATGAAAGTCCGATGGAGATTGTTTCTTCCACTTGCTTCCCATGAACAAATTAATTGGGGTCGAGTCAAGCTAGCGACTCGGTAATCAAAACATGAGTTAAACATGGGTTTTCACCCGTGTGTACCACCCTAGTGTGGGGAGTTTCCCACTGTTGTATATAAGATTTCCTAAAAAAAAAAAAAAAAAAAAAAAAACATCTTTCAAATAATGGCCGTAGTATTTCCTTTTACGTTCTTTGTTTCGCATAACCACGGTACTTTGAATATTGAGGGCAATATTCATTTCTAAGTGTGGGGAATTCTCACGAATTTTATCATGTAATTATACCGCCCAATTCCCCATTTTGGCCAATTTTTTTTTTTGGAGTAAGTGTTTTACACTTACTCGACTTATGGTTATCGATCCGCCATGTCTAATAAACAAAAGGATTGGCTAATCCAGAGCAAACGGCTCTTGGTAAAGATATCTCAAATCCGTTGACGGCTTGCAATTTGCCCAAAATTGTATGGTATTCATTTCACCATATCTTTAATTAGTGAAGAGTTGGCTAGCCCGCAAGTTTATGGCTTGTGGTAAAGGCGATGGAAAAACCATAATTGGTAATCACTCACCAAAGATAATATTGATAATTTATCTAAGAGTTGGCTAGTCCGAAGCAAACGGCACGGTAAAGACAAATCAAATCCGTTGGAAGTCGGTGGTTTGCTCAAAATCACATGGTTATCGGTGTACCATAGTTCTTACTTGAACTAAAACATTTGGCTACTCTCAAGTAATGGCTTTTGGTAAAGAGATTCAAATCCATTAAGTTTTTCTCAAAAGATTGCTAGGGACTAGCAATAGTTTAGTGTGGGGATTGATGAGTGTGTAAATACTCATCATTTTTGGTTAATCTGAGCGCAAAACACTTAAAATGCTCGAAATGCATCAAAATATCGAAAATATCTCAAAATTGCATTTTATATGTTTCGGATGCAAAATGTTTAAAATCGATGAAAAATGAGCTAAGTTTGCATAATTGGCGTTTCAGTCCCTCAAGTTTCAAAAGTTGTCGAAATAGTCCCTGAGCACTTATTTCAAAAGAAAAGTCACCAAAGGTCCTTTTAAAATCATAACTTGTCAAAATTAGTCCTTTGGTGAAAAATATCAAAAGTTTTGAGAAATTACAAGTTTGGTCCTTCAAGTTTCAAAATTGGCAAAATGGTCCTTGGAAATTTGAAAATGTCTATTTTGGTCCTTGTACTATTGAAGCTTGTCACTTTTGGTCCCTTGGAACAACTTTGTGAAAATGGCGACCTTGGTCCTCCAACTTTCGAATTTACAAACAAGTCCTTGTATTAAAATTAAACCTTTAAACCTTTGGACCTTGTCATAAATTGTTTGACCCCCGCCATAACCCTTGTGACCCCTTCCATTTGCCCCCTTTCAATATTAAACCACGGTCAACCCATAAGTCAAACAAACACCTCGCGCCTTTTTCTTTCTTCCCACCAAATACTCGCAACACTGCATCTCCCATCCCCCAGCTCATCCTCACCTTCCTTGTTCCCCCACCTCAACAACCCTCCAAAATACATTTAATGCTTCTTCCTTTCACTCAACCTCCCCATCCGGCTAAAACACTTTTGGCGCCAAATTTGATCAAACGGCCAATATAGTCTCAACTCATCCAAAGGTCAAGATTAATGGTGGGAAGTGCTCGAACAAGTGGGAAGATGTTTTGCATATAAAAGAGGAAGAAGAAAGAGTAGAGAGTAGTAGTTAGTTTTAATTTTCCTTGTATGTCGCTTTTTATTATAAAGTTATCTCAATTAGTGTTTTAAAATGTAATTTTAAGCTTTAATGTACTAAACATAAGCCACTTAGTCATTGTAACTCATTTCAAGTATCAATTTAAAGTTTAACTAAGTTTCATATGTTTTTGTGTTTCTTGTTGAAGAATTTAGTTTTATGTTCTTAAATTAAGGCTTGTGGCGTTTATCTTTAAGCTCAAATAAGCTTAGTTAAGCTATTTATAGCTTTGTTAAGCTTACAAATCAATTTTAAGCAATATGTCATTGGTCAACAAAAGTCAACCGAGGTGCTAAAATTTGAATCAATCATGAATTTGGGTGATTCGAGATTGGTTTTGGATTGGTTTTGGTATAGGATAGCAATGGTTGGTTTGGTTTAAGTCGCATTTGGCTTGGACAACTTGTGAGTTTCTATCTCTTTGCATTTTAATTTTCTTGAATGCATATTGTACTTGTGTTTGAATCTTTGGTTATTAAATTATTTACTTGCATTATTTAGTTGTATTTAGGTTAGCTAGATTCCTAAATGTGTGGAAATCATTGTTTAAGTAGTTTGGCTTAGTTTAATTTACAACTCGTTGGTTAAAGTAGTGTTTGGTTTATTGCATAGATCCTTGTTTGAAGTAGTTTATAGGACAAACTCATTTGAGTTAGTCTCACCCGAGGTCATTTTACTTCATATGTATCTTCCGAAATAGCACTTAGTCAAAATTGCATGGAATTTGTTCTTGTGATCAAGACAGTTAGCAGTAGGATTGCTATGATTAGCATTTGGGTGTAGAATGCATTAGAGTAGCTTAATGTAGTCTTAGTACAGCTTAACATATCATTTTCAGTTCAAGAATTTGAATCAAATCTCAATTTAGTCAAAGTATCAAAATCATCAAAAGTCAAAAGTAAAACTAGTTTTCACCCAACTTGGGTGATTTTTAACAAACTCATTTTGGGTCAATTCAAGTGAAACTTTGGGTTTTATACTTCAGTTGGTCAAGTTATTAATATGAATTTTATAGATATTTTTGGTAATTTTGTACAAGCTTGAAATAGCTTGTCAAATGGGCTTAGTGCCTGTCTTGACTCGATGAATACCGAGTTTTCATAGACTCTTAGGCTTGTCACAAGCTCATTTAGCTTATTTGGGTCTCATCTTTGGTTTATAGGTAGCTAGCCAGGTCTAGTGTAGGATCCAACTTCGGTTTTAATTTTCGACTTATTAAGTAGCTTGTGCTTAAGCTTTAAAGTAGTAGCATCAAATTGTTTTAATCACTTGATCTCAAAACATCAAATCTTAGCAGTTTGCAATTAATAGGTTTAGGATAGTTGTAACTAGTTGCATTTGGGTATTTTGAGCATATTATAGCTTCTGTAATCATTTGGTGATCTTTGGTGTTCAATTGCTTATTCCAAGTGCTTATTTATAAGCACTTTTCATTGCTGACTTCATTTTCCTACACACAAGCCACTGTTTTCATATTTTTCATAGATTCATAATATTATTTTAGACTTTTCCTGAATTTTTCAGATTTTTCTAAGTCGGTTTGCTATTTTTCTTCATTTAAATCAATTTTAAGTTATTTTAATTAGCTTTTAATACAATTAAATCGGAAAAACTTCAAAAAATAAGTTTTCATTTTTCCTAGGTTAAGATAAATATAAAAAGTCAAAAAATATTTTTCCAGATTTTTCTTAGTTAAATTTGTATTTTTAAGCAATTTAAGTAGTTTTAAATAGTTTTTAATTCATAGAAAATAGAAAAATAATCAGAAAAATATAAAATTAATTTTGAAAATTCTCTTTAGTTATTTTAGATTTTTCTAAGTCATAATTTCATTTTTCTAGCTTTATTTCATATTTTCTTGTATTTTAGGCTATTATTAAATAAGTAAAAATAGTTTTTAATTAATAATAATTAGATAAATAGTTTTAAAAATAATTTTCTTTTTCTAAAAATTTTCTCTTATCATTAGGATTGTAAAAATGTCATTTTCATATTTTTAGGATTAATATTGTTTAAGTTTCACATTTTCTTTTGTACGTCACGTAGTTTTTTTTAATTTAAATTTTATAAAAGAAAATCAAAACATCATTTTGCAAATAGTGATAGCGTTTATTTAATATATTTTATCTTTTAATTCTCTTTAATTTGCATTTAAGCCCTTGTAATTTATATACTTTTCTTTAGTTATAATTAATCAAAACTCTTTTCCGTTCAAATTCTCCGATCACTATTCGTTTGGTGATTCATCGCACACTCGTTGGGACATAACGACTGGGAAACCCTATACTCTCGATCTTCATTGCATTTGGTTCCGACTATTTGAAGTTTGTTACGGTTAGCCATTCACAAGTGGCTAACATGTGATAAAACTTGACGGTTTGGACCCGATCACCCAGCTTTGCCACTATTATGATTTTTGCCCCTGACGCCTTCCCACGCCATGCATATTGTAGTTTTGCACGAAACTTTAATACTCCTTGGACAGAGAGGTAAGAATCAAGCTCACTGCAAGGCCTACTGACATGGGGTGACCAAGGCGTTCTAGATTATCCATATAGCTCTTCATCTTTAGAACATACGAGCTAACAAATTGACCCTCTTCTTGTTTGAAAGCATGAAAAGCCTTCACGGTCTAAAGAAGTTCCTGCTCTGCTTGTTGTGAAAACATAGTTTTCAACTCCTGAAGCATGTCATATGTAGCGAAGTGCTCCAGATTCTTTTGAATTTTCAGAGTCATGCTAATGAGAAAAAGCAAGCAATTTCCTTAGATGCCTTAACCTATGTGAGCAGCAAGTTCATCAACATTAATCTGCTGCCCAGGAGCAGCAAGGACATGAACAGCGGGTATGCGGTGCTCCAAATAGTATTCCTTATCCTTGGCTATGAGGACAATCCTCAAGTTATGATACCAGTCGAGGAAATTTGGTCCAGAAAGTTTTTATTTTTCAAGAAAAGACTTGATAATCGAATTGTTGACGGTTTGACCAACTATTGCCATATACAATTAAACAAAGTTCAAAATTTTAGTATTTTTGATTATTAATTCTTTAAAAAAAATTAACTACCCATATTTTAAAGAAAACAATTAATTTACTAAAAGACTAAGATCCTACTTGAACTCTCATTCATCATGGTAGCCTCACTACGCTGGTAAGTCTTGTATGTTCAAGAGGTAAGCAGCGTGCGATAATTTCATTACAAGTGAAACTCTTAGAGTTATGAGACTTATAGCACTAGAGTACAAGCTACTAGTGTATGCATGTTTTGTCTCATCTTATGCCTCGGGCTTAAAGATCTCACCAGCTTAACTTGATTAAGTCGCCCAATAGAAAACATGTGTAAATCACTTTAGGTCTCACGGGTAGAGGATATACACCTTGGGTTGCAATTCACCTATGTCTCACGCATAGCAAAAGGCAATTGCAAGTGTCCCCACAATTGGGTGGCATAGACTTAAATTTCAAATAAGGGTATCATGTGATTTTGATAAAACGTGTATCAAAAAGTGTACGAAGAAGCATGCACACATCTTTGTATCACAAGTTTGCAAAAAACAATTTTTTTCAACTTTTAGGCTCACTTTTATCATGGAAAAAAATTAAAGAATGATGAAACCCCATACTATACTCTTCATGAGTCAAAAGACCTAAGTTTTTTCAATAATACCCTCATATGCCAAAATATGTAGTGAGGCGGGAAAACATTAAAGACCACTAAAACCCTAGATCATGTGATGATAACTAATGTACTTGTGTGTTCGTTGTTGGAGAAAATTACGGTATGTAAACCCGACCAAATGCGTTATAAATACATAAGACATTTGGTTAATCAAATATTGATCATTAATAAAAGCACAAAAACTTTAAGTATTTAGTAGTTAAATTAAATTATACCAATATTCAAGCAAGTTTGATATCCTCAGGGACGGAGCTAGGGGGTTTCCGCGGGTGCCCGAGAATCAATACTAAATATTGTGTCTTTAAAGGTAATTACATATAATTATATATTTATGCACGAGTTTTTCATTATTCATTAATATCCATTAGAATTTAGATAACTCAAGATTCAACTATATTTAGCTGATATAGATGTTGATGTTCCTATTTAAGATTCACAATCGATATTATGATGTACACAAGATGCGAGTTTAGTTGCACATAATAAATGTTGATGAAGTGAAAATATACTCCTTAAAGTTTCTTAAAAATATTTTTCTACATATCCTTATATAAATAAATAAAAATTGCATGAGTAGTTGTTATAAGTACAATCAGGTTTTTTCTTCTTCATATTACAGTAGCTCGTACTTACAATTTGATAATTATATTCCCGTTTTCAATAATTTAGCCGTATTAATATTCAAATTCATGTCCATATTTGATATACTATTAGTATGAAATAAATGAGTCCTTAGTAAACATATATAGTACAAAAAAATGATATTTATAATCTTATGTATATTTATATGTTGGAGTTATAAAACAACATATGTATTGTATTTTTAAGTTATAAAGTATGGGGGGTACAAAGTATAAGGGATTACTTGTTAAATTTCCAAAGTTATTAAAAAATATGGAAACTTATAATATTACACTTAACTCTGTACAATTTTTAAAAATTTAACCACTAAAGTTTTATTAATTACCCCCTCTTTTTTAAGTTTTTGTTTTCACAAATTTGACACCTATGTTTTTATGTGTTTTTCTTCCTAATCAAATTTCTCCACCAAATTTATTAAATTAAAGGTTGACCAAAATCAATTTAATTTTGACTTTTATTAACCAATCACATCACACGATTTTGCTTACGTGGCAAAATCAAGCTCTTCTATTGGCCCAATTATTTTTTCAATAAGAATGAATTGACAAAATCACTCCAAAATGATGTAATTCTTTTATTATATAAAAGATTTTTGAAAAAAAAAACCATTTTTTTCTAAATGCACCCGATCGATCGAAATGTATTTATATATTACGATTTCAAAAAATTTGTGCACCCGATCATATTTGATCATAGTTCCGACTCTTCATATCCTAATCCTAACTACTAACTACATGCTAGTTATTTTTGTCTAACATGGCGATAAGACCATATTACAAGTAAGATGACCTTTAATTAACAATTAATTTTAACATGTTTATAGTTGGAAAGCCTTCTTTGGACTTTTAGCAAACTTCGCCACCATTTTGCGTAAAACTATCCCAAAAAATACCATATCTTGTACTTTGGTTGTAGGCATTCATAAGGTATATCTTCTAATTAACTTTACATACAATCATAAGAAACCAAGCTTCTACAAATCAATACGAGCTAGAGGCTTATGATTTTAACAACAATTTAAAAGCTCAATAGGTTTATCATATATCGAACTTAATAAATAGTGTTTAAAGGATCTCGAGAAGTGTTGAAGGAAGCGGCTAGATTAAAAGATCGATTGAAAAATAAAAAGTTAAAATTGAGTCGAATCGTTGGGCAAAGTTTATGTGAACACCATGAGAAATTGCGTATATATCAAGTTAAATTTATAATTGCATATATATCCTTCTTAAATCTTAAATATATCATATATATCCAAATAACTATTTTAAATAAATTACTACTCTAAAATACCTGTAAACTATAATTATATAAAAAAAATTAAATTAATTTTTCTTTATTTTTACATACTTATTGGTAGTAATATAACATTTCATTGTAAACATAGTACTTATCTATTAAACATATATAACAACTAGCTTCATAGCCCGCCCGGATGGGCGGGCTAGCTTCATAATATTACTTGACGTAGTTTAACTGGACGTAAACAAATATCGAATGACGACAAATCTCTTACGCACATAAATTGGAAGAAAAAAAATTAAATTGTTAATGTATCATACATATGTAAAAATAATAATGAAAGGTATGAGAACATCTGAATAAGATGGTACATATTAATGAAAGTATGTTAGTAGCTCTAGTGACTTATTTTGTTGTGGAAGAGAAACCTCATCGCCTTCCTTAGAACATTTTTATCCGTTTCCTACAAATACAATTTTATTAGAATTAAGTAATATCATTTAAAGGCATGGTATTTAGCACTTTATACAATTTTAACAAAGATGATTCACAATGAGAGACACCGAATTAGCTCAATACTTAAGAAGACGACAATAACAGTTGTATTTCTTACCAAAAAGTTTCACACAAGGAACCCTTTCTGGTTTGTATAACAACATTACTAAATAAAGAATCACCAACAAAGGCTTGAACTATTTGAGATCATGACATAAAAAGATCAAGTTGCGCAACTCGATACATTTTTTTGAAAATAAATCTCAAACAACCCCAAATGATAATCAAATAAGCAATCCCAAATAGGCGCCTATAAGTAGCTTTTCCAACACATACAACCTCGTTGACAAAGATGTCGAATGCCTCGATGTCCAGAGCATCGAAGGGGTCTAGACCTTCACTGTAAACACATAAGAAAATATTACAACCATGACTATATAGTAATCATAAGACCTGAGCCATAGTGATAGGATATATACACCTATGAATGATCTTTGGATTATATTGGTAACACCTGCAGAACTAAAATATAATGGATATTTATTAGTACTCGTCAACCTTGGTCACCCTTGAACTTTTCAATATATTATTTTTGGCGAGTTTTCCTTAGAAATAAAAACCTTGTCTACTATATTAGATAATACAACTTTTGGAACAACTTAGATCAGCTCATATGCATTAGTTGTTTCTCTATCCAAACTCTCAAAATTGCTTATTGGTTGAAACAAAATGCTCTAAGCTGATTTAAGTGTATCTAAGCATACCTAAACACCCCCATAAGCTCATAATCCAAATGAAACACTATCGTTTGCATTGCGTTTTGATACATCATCTTGATATAGTTTTGTATCGTATGTAAGGTTGCCTAACTACGGGGTCCGAACATGTATTTTTAAAACGGGTCAAAATGGGTAATTTTGGTAACATGTCTAAATAGGTACTTGATGGTACATTACTTGAGTTGTTTCTTACTTCTTTGCCTATGTGGTTCATGCAAGACACGGCTTTATACTTGAATCTCGATACATTGGTTTATATTTTGGGTTTAATATTTAAAGCTTGTTTAAAATATTTGGTATTTCAGTTAAATGCTATTTGAATTTGATACCATCTTTATTCTGTACTATATAAAGTGTGTGATATGAATTTAAATTTTTAGTCAGTTCAATACACCTCATATTCATGATGCCATCGTCTCGCCACAAGACCCCAAGACCCGTTTGTGCCTTAGTTCACCTTGATCCTTTGAAAACATAGGATTTTACTAATACTTTCATAATAAAAACACATGCATCCTTTTTTTTTAAAGTATGTTATATGATCATTTTATCTAAACAGTCAAACCCCAAAAATGATCGAAACACTATAGTTAACTCTATTCACTTACCTCAAAGAGAGACACGGTTGGTTTCTCTTACTCATCTCCATTGATAACCGCACCACAGTACTCGGTCTGGACATAATGCACAATATATTTGCTTCCTCAGATCTTCCTCGACTTTTTTAAGTGTTGCTCCTTCTTTCCGCCTATACCTCTTCTTTTTTACTTCAGGAGTGACTAACTATTTTGTATGAAACACGTGGAATGCCTGCACGATTATATGTTTTATTAAATGCCAAAAAAAACTTTGAAAATAAAACACTACGGGTCCAATGTAAGATAGCTCTCAAAAGGGATTACCCCATTTAAGTTCCTACTGTTGCAAATGATTCTAGCAATCTTCATATTCAGAAAAGAGCACACCTCACTTTGCAGAAAAGAGCAGACCTCTCTGGCATATTTTCAGAAAAGAGCAGACCTCTCTGGCATATTTTCATAAAAGAGCAGACCTCGGGTATATTTGTAGTGCCTAGCTGCTGAGGTTGCTCCGAATTGACTATGTTTTCTTTGATTAGTGGAGCAACTTCAGTCGGTATCGAGGTAATCTGAACTCGGAGTTCTGTAGCTGGCATAAAATACTCAAATTAAAGAGAGAGAGAGAGAGAGAGAGAGAGAGAGAGAGAATAGAAATTAGCTAACAACCAAATGATCAAATATAAATTAGTCAATAATTGCATATCAATAGACCGATAACAAATCAGCACCTCAGACACTCAATTCTTATTTTATAACCAACATCCATTTGCACCATTTTTCTTTAATATTGATTTAAGTACTCAAAGGGATAACTCTTTGGCTGTTAGGTACCTCATTCAGATACTTATAAAGCAAGACTCGATTACCTCTGAGTTTCTAAAACACGGTTAGACCATTTAAATGTTACTTGACGCAGCATGAATGTGTGTGATGAGTGTGTAAATACTCATCATTTTGTACAAAATAAACTGCAAAATCATCTCGAAAACACTCGTAAACACATCAAAATGATCAAAATATCACAAATCGTTGTTTTATGTGTTTTAAATGCAAAATATCAAAATCGATGAAAACATATCAAATTTGCAAAATTGCGCTTTAGTCCCCAAGTTTATAAAATTGTCAAAAATAGTCCCCGAGCCAAAATTTCAAAAGAAAAGTCACCAAAGGTCTTTTAAAATCACAAATTGTCCTATTTAGTCCTTTGGTGAGAAATCTAAAAGTTTTGAGAAAATTACAATTTAGTCCCACGAAAATCCAAAATTGGTCAAACTAGTCCTTGGAAATTTTCAAAATGTCAAAATCAACCCTTGGATTATTAAACTTGGCAAGACCAACCCTTTGACTCAATCTTCATAACTTACATGTTTGGTCCTTGGGAATTGGAGATTTACACATTTGGTCCTTATTTGTTATTAAGCCAAAACCCAACCGGACCCTTATTTAAACCCAAGCCCAATCACAAACCCCCTTGGCCCAAATATGTTTACCCGGTCCAATACCCCAACCCGACAACCCAAACCCACATTTTAAATAAAAAAACCCGCCCCCTTCCCTGCCTCCCGACATCTCATGCTCGCTCCCACCTCCAGCCCACCAAACACACCTCTTTGCCACCCTACTATACATCTTGTCTCCCTCCTCACCAACCTTACAAGTGCATTAATTGCACCTCCTTTCCACATCACGATATCCAAAGCAGTTTGGCGCCAAATCCTCTCAACGGTCAAGATGGCTCAAAACAATCCAATGGCTCTTATTGTTCGGAAAGTGCTCGAAAGGAGAGAAAAGCTTTGGATTATAAAGAGACCAAGAGGATGCATCAAAGAGTAGTTAGTCTTAGTTTTTAAAATTATATGTCGTTTTTTAGCTTGTAGCATCTTAACTAGTTTTCGATTATGTTTTAAAGTTAATTTGTACTCAACAAAGGTATTCAGTGTATCTCAACTTAATTTAAGTATCAATTCGAGTTCATGTTCGGCCCAAATTTTTATGCCATTGTTGAATTTTTTCACCTCAAAGCCCTATGTTAAATCTGTTAGTAGTTTATTTTGAGCTTAAACAAGCTCTAATAAGCTTGTCAAAGCTTTGTATAAGCTTATTTGTACATTTCATGCAACTTGGGCAACCGGTCAACAAAAGTCAAATTTGGAGAACAAATGATGCGGGGTGATATGGTTTGATTCGTAAAGGAAAATGGGTTGAAATGGAAGTAATTGGGTGGTTTATATAGGATTAGTGATCTTGGGTCCTTGGTTTCCTTATTGGCGAGCCATAGTGGCTATTGGACAAATTGTAAGTGATTTTCACAAATCTTGCACACAATGTATTTGTACTCATAATTAGTTAAAACATGTTCTAGTAGCGATTTAAGTTAGTATTAGTTAGTTGATCATTAATTTATGCTAGTTAAGTGTTTAACTTAGTACCGCTTTAAATCGGTGAGAAAAGGGTGTTTGTCTCATTGATCTCATTGACTTTTAGTCTTATTCAGTGTTAGCCTTTAGTTGGATCAAGTTTGTTTAGCACAAGTAAACTCATTTGAGTCATAGTTTAGGCCTGCTAAACACTAAAAGTCAAACATAATTATAATCCATCTCAATTCTCAACTGTTGTGGATTTTGGAATTGCAAAACCTGGATTTGTGTTTAAAAGTGTTAACCATTGCTTTCATTACACTCATTACATCATATTATTCCAACATCAGTCATAAAAATTGGATCAAACTTCACCAAAGTCAACTGTGTATCTCTTTCAAAAGTCAAAACATGTCAAAAATTTGGATTTCTACAGAACTTGCAGCTGATGCACAGGATTCATTAAAGATTTTTAGAATCTGATTTTTGGTCTATAAGTAGCTTACTAGGTGGTCTTTAAGACCTCTCATCTGTTTTTAGCTTAAGCCCTTTGGATAAGCTTGTGAAGCTCAAGTCGGACCACAGTGCCTCTTTCATGTGGCTCGGTGACATCGAGTTTTCTCAGGACTTGTGCAAGCTTGCACAGGATTCATTATAGCTTGTTAACATCTGTTTTTTTGGTTATCAGTAGCTATCTAGGTCTAGTTTAGGTATCAATAATTGATTTCTGCTTTTTAGCTTATTTGAGTGCTTATTTTTGGACTGCAAGTTGATACCTAGAATCTGTTTTAAGCTTATTCTCATAATCATCAAATCCTTGTATTTTGTTATTCAGCAGTTATAGCTTGTTGATTTCTAGTTCATTTGGTCATTTTTAGTATTCCATAGTTTCTGTTTCCAGTGTGGTAGCTTATTTGCTCATTTGCTTATCAAGTGCTTATTTCAATAAGCACTTGAATCATCAGTTTCATTTTCTTCCACATAGCACACTGTTTTTCCATTTTTCATAGCTTCTTAATATTATTTTAGAGTTTCCTGAAATTTTCAGATTTTTCTTAATTGTTTTACTATTTTCTTGATTTTAATTAGTTTTAGCACTTTTAAATAGCATTTAATACAAAAATTCGTAAAAGGTTCAAAAAATAATTTTCAATTTTCTTAGGTTTAGATAAATATAAAAAGTGAAAAAGTAATTTTCCAGATTTTCATAGTTTATTTGGTAATTTTAGTAATTTAATTAGTTTTTAATAGTTTAAAATTCTAGAAAATAGAAAATATTGAGAAAAATACAAAAATAGTTTTGAAAATTCTAGTTTGATATTTTAGATTTTTCCAAGTCATAATTTTATTTTTCTAGCTTAATTTCCTATTTTCTTGTATTTTAGATAATTAATTAATAGTTAAAATAGTTTTAATTAGATAATTAGTCTTAAAAATAATTTTCTTTTCCATAATTTTCTTTTATCATTAGGATTGTAAAACATCATTTTCATATTTTTAGGGTTAATATTGATTTAGTTTCACTTTTTATTTTGTACGTCGCGTAGATTTTAATTTCGGTTCAGTAAAACATAAAACAAAACATCATTTTAATTATAGTGATAGCGTTTATTTAATAGATTTTATCTTTTAAAATTCCTCTCATTTGCATTTAAGCCTTTGTATTTGTTTGATATTTACGTAGTTATCATAATCTCAATTCCTTTTTCGCTCAAATTTCTCGATCACTATACGTTGATTGATCCATTGCATAGCTCATTGACATAACGACCGTGGAGACCCTATACTCCTCGGATCCTCATTGCATTTGTGTCGAACTGTTTTAAGTCTTACGGCTGGTCATTCAAGTGTCCGGCTTGTGTGATTAGACTTGACGGTTTCTTGAGATCAAATTTTTGGCGCCACGCCGGAGTCAGGTTGATCTATCTTCCGTAGCGATTAGTTGTTTGGATACTCACTCTTTGTTTATATCATCCATCTCGTATATATATATATATCCATATTTTCTTCTAAAAATCCAAAACCCAAAAATGACCAAAACGTATAAAACACAAAAATATTTTTCCTTTTGTTTCTATATGTATCAAAATAAAAATACAAAAAGATTCGTCGTTTTCTTTAATAAATAACAACTTAAAAGATTACCACCGAAAACCAAGGCAGCACTACCTAAGCTGGGGTGCGACCATAATAAGTTCCCGAACTAAAGATATAAAACTTGCCTTTGTGTCCTTGTGGTGGTGTACCTTTTTCAAAGAAGCCATTCATCTTG
This sequence comes from Chrysanthemum lavandulifolium, assembly GCA_022545495.1. NCBI lineage: Eukaryota > Viridiplantae > Streptophyta > Magnoliopsida > Asterales > Asteraceae > Chrysanthemum > Chrysanthemum lavandulifolium. The sequence goes on along the minus strand of CM040245.1, from coordinate 178,652,953 downwards.
GATTATTGGTTAAGTTCAACGTTGTTTTGCCTCGATTTTGTGTTAATTGATTTTGTTGTTATATCGACGTTTCGAACCGTAAAACCCATAAAGATTCTTCTCACCCCATTTTACAAAACGCCTTCATAATTCTCATTCTCATCTCGAAGATTTTCATAATTCCATTTCTCTCCTTAACTCGAGTTTCCTTAGAGTTAACTCTAGTGTATGCGCACTCGCTCTTCTAGATCCGTAAGCCCATTTCGTGAGCTTGTCAAGATTCCAAGAAGGCGTGTTCGCAGACTTTCTGCTTCCATCATCGGATCGAGATCCGGATCGTTCGCACTACTCCCGTTGTCATGGCGGATGAAATTCCTATGCGCGAGCTTCTCCGGGCACCATCGACGGGTATGGAGATGTTATCGTTGTACCGACCATCGTGGTGAAAATTTTGAACTCAAGACCGGGTTATTGAATCTTGTAACTTCTAATCAATTCTTCGGTTTTGAGCGGGACGATCCTCATGCTCATATTCGATGGTTTAACAAGATTGCATCTACCATCAAGTATAAGAATGTCCCCACCAAGTCGTTAAGCTTCTTACATTCCGTTTTCTCTTGAGGGCAAGCCCGGATTTGGCTTGAAAACAACCCCTCGGTCAATAGAGACATGGGAAGATCCGGTGAAGAAATTTGTGAATGAATTCTATCCACCTTCCAAGACCACGAGTTTTAAAATGAAATCATCAAGTTCACTCGAAGTTTGATGAATCCTTGATGAATCGTGGGATCGTTTCAAGGAATTGCTTCATAAATGTCCTCACCACGGTTTCTCCGAGTTGATGCAACTCGATACTTTCTACAATGGAGTGAGAAAATCGACCAAGATTCTCTCAATTCCTCCGGAGGAAATTTCCTAAGCAAACTGTCAAAGAAGCTTTGGCGATAATCGAAAACAAGTCCAAAGTCCCGACCGCACGAAGCAAGCGGTTGTTTCCAGTCGATGTTGGACCTTCTTCTTCTTCATCGCCGTGAGTCGGCCTAGCACCGATGCTAAGATTGATAAACTCACGGAAGCTATCCAAGCTTTGGTTCTTCCAATCAAAAGAAAGTCTTTTTCCACAAACTTCACCTCCGTGAAGTTAAGAAAGTGGAAGTCTGTGTTACCTGTGGTGGCCCCATGCTTACTATAAGCGTATGGCCACCGATGGTAACCCCTTTGAAGCTAATGCTTGTGGGCGGGATGTCTAATCAAGGAGGCAATCAATATCGTGCTCTCAGAGACCGAACCACCGCCCTAACCACTACTCGACCTCCGGTTTCAATCAAAACCAAAACCGTAATCGAATCGAGCAGACCAAACCAAGGTTTTCAAAACCAAGGTCATTTCAATCAAAACAACGGTTTTCAAAATCGAATCAAAATTTCCAACATCAAGGAAATTACAATAGAAACCCAGTCGTGGAAATTTCAACCAAGGGTATTTTCATGGCAATAATCCGTGGAATTTTCGTAATCAAGGCCCTAATCCTAACAATAGGGGCGTAATTTTCCGTGCAAAATCAAGCCATTGTTCCAACTGGACCATCATCCGATGAGTTGTTGAAACAATTCATGAAATCCTGGAAGAAATGAATCGGTTGTTGGTTAGCCGATTGTCGACATCAAGAAGTCTTTAAATGATCGACCCGGGCTGTGTACTCTACCTAGCAACACGATCGCTAATCCGAGGCGATGCAAAGCGATCACAACCAAGTGGTACTTCTTATGCTGGACCCGCTATTCCTACTACCTCTTCTTCCTCTCTCCCGGTTAGTGGAAAGCGAACCCGAGGCGACGAAGGACAAGGAACTTCCTACTAATAACGGAAGTGCCAACAATGTCCATCCTCGTTGTCCCCAAAACCAAGCCTGGAGTTGTTTTTGAACCTCCGCTTGTTGACCCTAAATCCAAAACTTCTATTCCTTACCCTCACGGTTACATGAGCAAAGCTCCGAGAAAGCTAGTCATCAAATGGAAAATTCTTTCAAATTTTCCAAGAGCTACACTTTGACATAAGCTTCAGCGGATGCTATCATGTTGATGCCCAAGTTTGCATCCACTCAAACACATGTTGAGCAACAAAGAAAAGTCGCTTTGAAATGGCTAAAACTCCTTTGAATGAGAATTGCTCGTAGCCTTGTTAAAAAGCTTCCGAGAAGCTAGGAGATCCCGGAAAATTTCTTCTTCCTTGTGTTTTTCTGGGATGATTGAATGCTTTGCCTTGCCGATCTCGGTGCAAGCATCAACTGATGCCGATCGGTGTGGAAGAAACTCTCTTCGGAACTTATTCTACCGCATGACTCTTGAGCTTGCGATCGTTCTATCTCGCGTCCTCTTGGCATCGCCGAGGATGTATTCGTGAAAGTAGGAAAGTTCCATTTTCCGGTGACTTCGTTGTTGTTGATTTCGATGTCGACCTCGAGTTCCCTCATAGTTGGGCGGGATTCTTGAGGACGGGCCGTGCTCTTATCGATGTATTTGAGCAAGAGATCACTCTCCGTGTGGGTAATGAAGTCGTTACCTTTAACCTCGATCAAACTTCGAGGTACTCCTCAAATTATGATATCGAATCAATTAATCGAGTCGATTTGATTGATATTGCTTCGAGGAGTACTCAAGAGTTTCTTGGTTATCTTCATAATTTCGTGAGTGGGAATCCCAATTCCACCACACCTTCTCAACCTATCATTGCCGACTCTTCCCCTCTCTCACCCATTTGAGGAGGTGACTTCCTTCCGGAAGAGATCGATGAATTCGGTTATCGATGAATCAATTCCACTGGAATTGATGGTGTGTATGATTCGGAGGGATATTCTTTATCTTGAGCGGTTGCTCAATGAAGATCCATCATCTTCACTCCTCCTAAAGAGATCACAATTGAGGAAATCAAATCGGTGCAATCATCAATCAAGAATTTCCCGAGGTTGAACTTAAGGACCTACCTCCTCATCTCGAGTATGCATTCTTGGAGGTGATGATAAATTACCCGTCATAATTGCTAAGGATTTAAGCGAGGAGGAGAAAATTGCTCATAAAGGTCTTGAAGTCACACAAGCAAGCAATTGCTTGGAAACTCTCCGATATTAAGGGTATCAACCCCGAGTTTTGTACTCACAAAATCTTAATGGAGGATGACTTCAAACCCGTGATCCAAAGTCGAGAAGGGTGAATCCTAAAATTCACGAGGTTATCAAACAAGAGGTTCTCAAACTTCTTGATGCCGGTCTGATTACCCGATCTCGATAGTCCTTGGGTTAGCCCAATTCATTGCGCTCCAAAAAGGGTGGCATAACTGTTGTCACGAATGAAGAAAACGAGTTGATTCCGACTCGATTGGTTACGGATGGCGTGTGTATTGACTATCGTAAGTTAAACGAAGCCACCAGTAAAGACCATTTTCCTCACCCTTCATGGACCGGATGCTTGAGAGATTAGCAGGGCAGTACTATTGTTTCCTTGATGGTTTCTCGGGTTACTTTCAGATCCCCATTGATCCGCTGGATCAAGAGAAAACCACCTTCACCGCCCATACGGACGTTTGCCTATAGACGTATGCCTTTTGGCTTATGCAATGCCCGCACGTTCCAACGTTGTATGATGGCCATTTTCCACGACATGATCGGGAAACTATGGAGGTGTTTATGGATGACTTCTCGGTCATTGGGGACTCATTTCAGACATGTCTCCCACTTAGACAAAATGCTTAAAAGGTGTGAAGACACCAATCTATGTCTAAACCGGGAGAAGAGCCACTTTATGGTCAAAGAGGGCATAGTCCTCGCCATAAGATTTCTAAGAATGGGATTGAGGTAGATAGAGCAAAGTTGATGTCATTGCTAAACTACCTCACCCTACTCTCGCCAAAGGTGTTAGAGTTTTCTTGGTCATGCCGGGTTTTATCGCAGATTCATTCAGATTTCTCTAAAATCGCGGCCTATGACCCATCTTCTCGAAAAGATGCTCCTTTCATCTTCTCTCCTAAGTGCATCAAGCTTTTGAAACACTTAAGAAAAGCTTACGGAAGCACCCATTCTAGTTGCCCCGATCGATTTACCCTTCGAGCTCATGTGCGATGCAAGTGATTTTGCAATCGGTGCGGTCTTGGGGCAACATAAAACCAAACATTTCACCAATCCACTACGCGAGCAAAACTATGATCGAAGCTCGGACACATTACACCACTACGGAAAAGAATTATTAGTCATGGTGTATCGTTTGAGAAATTTCGCCATACCTCATCTTGACCAAATGCGTGGTGTATACGGATCACTCGGCACTCAAATATCTCTTTGCAAAACAAGATGCAAAGCCGAGATTGCTCAGTTGGTTCTCCTCCTACAAGAATTTGATATCATCATTCGTGATAAAAAGGAGCCGAGAACCGGTCACGATCATCTGTTCCGATTAGAGAACCCTCACCAAAATGTGTTCGAGAAAAGGAAATTAATGAAACTTTTCCTCTCGAAACACTCAATGTGGTTTCTTTTCGTGGAGATTCTTCGACCCCATGGTTTCTTGACTTTGCAAATTACCATGCGGGTAACTTTGTGGTGAAGGGATGTCGTCCCAACAGAAAAATAAATTCTTTAAAGATGTGAAGCATTATTTCGGGACGACCCTACTTGTTTAAAATCTGTGCGGATCAAGTCATCCGGCGATGTGTACATGGTCGTGAAGCTATTGACATTCTCAAAGCTTGCCATTTCGACCCTCTTGGGGACATCATAGCCCCAACTACACCGCCAAGAAGGTGTTTGATTCGGGATTCTATTGGCCCACGATCTATAAGGATGCCCATGAATTCGTTAAAACACATGGACGCTTGTCAACGCCAGGAACATCTCACAAAGGAATGAAATGCATAAAATGCCATTCAAGTGTGTGAGATTTTGACATCCGGGGCATTGACTTTATAGGGCCATTTCTTCTTCTCACGGAAATAAGTACATACTCGCGTCGTTGACTACTTGTCAAAATGGGTTGAAGCTAAGGCTTTACCCACCAACGATGCCCGAGTTGTGGTGAAATTCTTGAAATTTATTTGCTAGGTTTGGAACTCCACGAGCCATCATCGGTGATCGTGGTACGATTTGCAATGACCAATTTGCAAGAGTCATGCAAAAGTATGGTGTAACTCACCGCACTTCTCTGCGTACCACCCACAAACAAGTCAAGTGGAAGTTTCTAACCGGGGATTAAAGAATCTTGGAGACGGTTGGTGAAAACCGTGCCTCTTGGTCGATAAGTTAGATGGCGACTCGGGCCTTCCGTGACAGCCTATAAAACACCCATCGGTGTACTCCATACAACCGGTGTACGGAAGGCGTGTCATCTTCCGGTTGAGCTCGAGCACAAGGCATATTGGGCCTTGAAGCATGCTAACTTTGACATTCAGACGGTGGTGATCATCGAAAGTTCAAATGAATGAATTAAATGAACTCCGTGATCAAGCTTACGAGAACTCTTTGATCTATAAACAAAAGACAAAGAAGATCCATGACTCAAAAATAAAGAACCGCGTTTTCAACGTTGGTGATCGAGTCCTTCTTTTCAATTCAAGATTAAAGATTTTCTGAAAGCTCAAGTCCCGTTGGTCCGGTCCATTTACTATCGCTAAGGTTTATCCTTATGGTACCATTGAGTTATCTCAACCCGATGGTCCTAATTTTAAAGTGAATGGTCATCGAGTGAAGCATTATTTTGGCGAGGACATTCCATCCATGGTTGTCCGGACTTACAAACTTTCCCATGAACCAATGAATGGTGGATCGAGTCAAGCTAGCGACTCGGTAATCAAAAGTAGCATGCCATATGGGTTCTCACCCATATCGTCTTCTTACCTCTTTCTACCACCCTAGTGTGGGGGGTTGCCCACATGTTTTGTATATAAATCTTCCAAAAAAAAAAAAAAAAAAAAAAAAAAAAATCTTCTTTCTAAATAATGGCGTAGTATTTTCCTTTCACGTTTTGTTTGACATAATCATGGTACTTTGAATATTGAGGGCAATATTCATTTCTAAGTGCGGGGATTCTCACAATTTTATCATGTAATTATACCGCCTAATCCCGCTTTTGGCCAAAATTTTTTTTGGAGTAAGTGTTCTACACTTTCTCATCGGTTATCGATTCGCCATGTACGTAAGACAAAAGGATTAGCTAATCCAGGAGCAAACGGCTCTTGGTAAAGATACCTCAAAACCGTTGACGGCTTGCAATTTGCCCAAAATTGTATGGTATTCGACTCACCATATCCTAAAAAGTGAAGAGTTGGCTAGCCCGCAAGATTATGGCTTGTGGTAAAGCGATGGAAAAACCATAATTGGTAATCACTCACCAAAGATAATATTGATAATTTATCTAAGAGTTGGCTAGTCCGTAAGGGTACGGCTTCGTAAAGACAAAATCAAATCCGTTGAAAGTCGGTGGTTTGCTCAAAATCACATGGTTATCGGTGTACCATGGTTCTTACTTGAACTAAAACATTTGGCTACTCCGTAGTAATGGCTTTTGGTAAAAAGATTAAAATCCATTATGTTTTCTCAAATCATTGCTAGGGACTAGCAATATCTCGATGTGGGGATTGATGAGTGTGTAAATACTCATCATTTTGTACAAAATAAAGCGCAAAATCATCCGAAAACACTCTTAAACACATCAAAATGATCAAAATATCACAAATCGTGTTTTATGTGTTTTAAATGCAAAATATCAAAATCGATGAAAACATATCAAATTTGCAAAATTGCGCTTTAGTCCCCAAGTTTATAAAATTGTCAAAATAGTCCTCGAGCCAAAATTTCAAAAGAAAAGTCACCAAAGGTCTTTTAAAATCACAAATTGTCCTATTTAGTCCTTTGGTGAGAAATCTAAAAGTTTTGAGAAATTACAATTTAGTCCCCGAAAATCCAAAATTGGTCAAAACTAGTCCTTGGAAATTTTCAAAATGTCAAAATCAACCCTTGATTATTAAACTTGGCAAGACCAACCCTTTGACTCAATCTTCATAACTTACATGTTTGGTCCTTGGGAATTGAGATTTACATTTGGTCCTTATTTGTTATTAAGCCAAACCCAATCGGACCCTTATTTAAACCCAAGCCCAATCACAAACCCCCTTGGCCCAAATATGTTTACCCGGTCCAATACCCCAACCCGACAACCCAAACCCACATTTTAAATAAAAAAACCCGCCCCCTTCCCTGCCTCCCCGACATCTCTGTCTGCTCCCACCTCCAGCCACCAAACACACCTCTTTGCCACCCTAATATACATCTTGTCTCCCCCCTCCTCACCAACCTTACAAGTGCATTAATTGCACCTCCTTTCCTCATCCACGATATCCAAGCAGTTTGGCGCCAAATCCTCTCAACGGTCAAGATGGCTCAAAAACAATCCAATGGCTCTTATTGTTGCTGGAAAGTGCTCAGAAAGGAGAGAGAAAAGCTTTGGATTATAAAGAGACCAAGAGGATGCATCAAAGAGTAGTTAGTCTTAGTTTTTTAAAATTATATGTCGTTTTTTAGCTTGTAGCATCTTAACTAGTTTTCAGTTATGTTTTAAAGTTAATTTGTACTCAACAAAGGTATTCAAGTGTATCTCAACTTAATTTAAGTATCAATTCAGTTCATGTTCAGTTTCCAAATTTTTATGCCATCGTTGAATTTTTCACTCTCAAAGCCCTATGTTAAATCATTAGTAGTTTATTTTGAGCTTAAACAAGCTCTAATAAGCTTGTCAAAGCTTTGCATAAGCTTATTTGTACATTTCATGCAACTTGGGCAACTGGTCAACAAAAGTCAAATTTGGAGAACAAATGATGCAGGGGTGATATGGTTTGATTCAGAAAGGAAAATGGGTTGAAATGGAAGTAATTGGGTGGTTTATATAGGATTAGTGATCTTGGGTCCTTGGTTTCCTTATTGGCAAGCCATAGTGGCTATTGGACAAATTGTAAGTGATTTTCACAAATCTTGCACACAATGTATTTGTACTCATAATTAGTTAAAACATGTTCTAGTAGCAGTATTTAAGTTAGTATTAGTTAGTTGATCATTAATTTATGCTAGTTAAGTGTTTAACTTAGTACTGCTTTGCAAATCAGTGAGAAAAGGGTGTTTGGTTCTGCTGATCTCACTGACTTTTAGTCTTATTCAGTGTTAGCCTTTAGTTGGATCAAGTTTGTTTAGCACAAGTAAACTCATTTGAGTCATAGTTTAGGCCTGCTAAACACTAAAAGTCAAACATAATTATAATCCATCTCAATTCTCAACTGTTGTGGATTTTGGAATTGCAAAACCTGGATTTGTGTTTAAAAGTGTTAACCATTGCTTTCATTACACTCATTACATCATATTATTCCAACATCAGTCATAAAATTGGATCAAACTTCACCAAAGTCAACTGTATCTCTTTCAAAAGTCAAAACATGTCAAAATTTGATTTCTCTGAACTTGCGGTGATGCATGTGATTCATTAAAGATTTTAGAATCGATTTTTGGTCTATAAGTAGCTTACTAGGTGGTCTTTAAGACCTCTCATCTGTTTTAGCTTAAGCCCTTTGGATAAGCTTCAGTGTAAGCTCCAAGTCGACCGGTGCCCTCGCTTTGTGGCTCATTGACACCGAGTTTTCTCGGGACTTGTGCAAGCTTGCACAGATTCATTATAGCTTGTTAACATCTGTTTTTGGTTATCAGTAGCTATCTAGGTCTAGTTTAGGTATCAATAATTGGTTTCGCTTTTAGCTTATTTGAGTGCTTATTTTTGACCGCAAGTCGATACCTAGAATCTGCTTTTAAGCTTATTCTCATAATCATCAAATCCTTGTATTTTGTTATTCAATGATTATAGCTTGTTGATTTCTAGTTCATTTGGTCATTTTAGTATTCCATAGTTTCGCTTCCGGGTGGTAGCTTATTTGCTCATTTGCTTATCAAGTGCTTATTTCAATAAGCACTTGAATCATCGATTCATTTTCTTCCACATAGCACACTGTTTTCCATTTTCATAGCTTCTTAATATTATTTTAGAGTTTCCTGAAATTTTCAGATTTTTCTTAATGTTTTACTATTTTTCTTGATTTTAATTAGTTTTAGCACTTTTAAATAGCATTTAATACAAAAATTCGAAAAGGTTCAAAAAATAATTTTCAATTTTCTTAGGTTTAGATAAATATAAAAGTGAAAAAGTAATTTTCAGATTTTTCATAGTTTATTTGGTAATTTTAGTAATTTAATTAGTTTTAATAGTTTAAAATTCCTAGAAAATAGAAAAATATTCAGAAAAATACAAAAATAGTTTTGAAAATTCTAGTTTGATATTTTAGATTTTTCCAAGTCATAATTTTATTTTTCTAGCTTAATTTCCTATTTTCTTGTATTTTAGATAATTAATTAATAGTTAAAAATAGTTTTTAATTAGATAATTAGTCTTAAAAATAATTTTCTTTTTCCATAAATTTTCTTTTATCATTAGGATTGTAAAAACATCATTTTCATATTTTTAGGGTTAATATTGATTTAGTTTCACTTTTTATTTTGTACGTCAGTAGATTTTAATTTCGGCTCAGAAACATAAAACAAAAACATCATTTTAATTATAGTGATAGCGTTTATTTAATAGATTTTATCTTTTTAAAATTCCTCTCATTTGCATTTAAGCCTTTGTATTTGTTTGATATTTCTGTAGTTATCATAATCTCAATTCCCTTTTTCGTTCAAATTTCTCGATCACTATACGTTGATTGATCCATTGCATAGCTCGCTGGGACATAACGACCCGTGGAGACCCTATACTCCTCGGATCCTCATTGCATTTGTGTCGAACTGCTTTAAGTCATTACGGCTGGTCATTCACAAGTGTCCGGTTTGTGTGATTAGACTTGATTTGTTTCTTGCAGATCGATGTGCTCCATAGGCATGATTAAAATAGTCTGAACACAATTGTACGGTTTTAAATTACCAAAATTCCATTTTTTGTCTAATCAATTACCATTTCTGTAATTACGTAAAGATATGATTCCAAGTCTTATATATTCAGTGTAATGTAGTGTCGTAGTTAAAGTCTGCACCAGAACACCAAACATAATTGCACATCCATAATGTTCTAACCCATAAAAGAGAAGGCATTTTACAATAAATATTTTCTTTTCTTAGTATACTTTCTCAAAATCACAACGCTTGCTTCTAAATTATCCACAAAAAACTTCTCCTAAAATATAATAATAGTATAAAGTAACATTTGTTTGGATTCTGAAAGTCAAAAGAATGGGTTAGTTTTGTTTTTAAAAATCAGCTTTTGACAAGTTTCTTCCAAGCTTTTTAGTTTTATTTCTTCAAGATAAAAAAACAAAAAAATAATGTGAGTAGATAGCTAGGTGGTTAACAGTTTTCGTTCTTTGAAAAAAAATTGAAAAAATCGTTTTGTGGGTCAAATTGAGTGATAAAGTGAGTGCGTTGGGAATCATTTGTCCTATGCAGGCTGAACAGCCATACTTCATCGTGCACCTATTGTAACACCTTAACCTGAAAAACTGAAACAGAAAATCCCTTTTGACTTACTTTTGGCCATTGTAGGTTCTGGCTCGAGGGAAATGTTTGTAAGAAAAATACTTAACATATGGTTTAAGCTAAACTTGTAGCCTTCTTTACAACTCTTGAAGCGAACTAAATTAAATATAGAATTTAGGGTCTATGGATTCAGCAAGTATTATGGATTGCAATCACTGTGAGTTAATAATACTTTTCATACCTTCGTGGATGTCGCAAGCAAACAGCTGGATCATGCTATAAAGAATTATCACACATTTTTTAGGTGCGACTGTTTTCCGTCTGGTGCGCATTTAACTGCAAACAACAGAACCAACATTACAACACATATTACCACAATCCATGGTTTTCCATGGCTAGAACTTCAAGAAACTAATATTTCATAGGTAAATATATTGAAACAAATGCTACTTATATATTCTTGCCTCCAATTTTGCCTCACCAAGTAGTTCATGGCCAAAGATGTGAACATGGGAAAATAAAAAAGCTCTTTTAGTCTTTGCTGAAGACGCTGCATGCCTTCAGTGGTAAGACTCTTCTAAGTGTTCCGCCTTATTCGACACATGGTGGAGTAACATTTAACGCACCACCACCCCATAACACATGTATCTGATATCACCTGCACCAATTTTCAAGTAATACTCTTAACTTCTAAGCACTTATTTGTGTTTCATATAAGCATTCAAGATGTTTTAAGAGTCTTTTGCTTCTGTTTTTTTAAAAGGACGCAAGCAGCTAAATAACCAATTCCAGCTACCCTCTAAACAATGGTGAACTCAAATCTTAGAAACAATGACCGATAAATGCAGTAGATAGATTTCTAAGAATTTTAGAAAAACTTCTCTCACCTGTTTCAACCCGTTAGGCCATTTTTCCGCGACATACCACTTGCTGGTTCCGGATCTGAGGCACAACATTGGCGGTGGCCTAAAAGAGGCATAATATTTTGGCTAAAATATGTATTGTCGAGAGTCTACAAATTGTAAGTGTGATTTAGGGTTTACTATGTAGTTGGTATTTATAGATACATAGTAGGGTTTTGAAAGGCCGAATGATGATTTGATGATTATGATTATGAAATTCAATTAATCCGTGATTTTGTGTCATGATTTTGAAAATCATACAATCAAACCCCGAAAAAATAGGTAATAAAGATGGCATTGATTTGATGTTTTGATAAGATTTAGGAATAAGTGATTGAAAACGGGAAGGTTATGAAGCGAAATTGACTGCCATTGATTTGCTCCAATAAAAGCTGCGACTACCCATCTTGGGTTGGAAGTAGAATATGTAGGAAAAAATTGAAGTATATTGTGTTGGAAGTAGAAGATAAAAATCAAATATGTGCTGAGCCTTAGTGGTTGGGGCGTTTGGGTTTGAATGTAACAACCCAAGTTCGATTCTTGGTTGGATCAGAATTTTTTTTTATTAAGCAACCGGGATAATGTGCCATGGTGGCATTTCCACCTCATCATAAAATGTGCCATGTCAACATTAAAGTGCCTAGTAAGCATTATACATGTGTCATATGTAGTCCCATATATATGTATAGATGTTATTTATGATAAGTTTATTTCATGTATTCATATTATATATGAGATAAGATAACTTTTTTTGTGAGGTTAAATATTTTCTTAAATTGTTTATGGTTATCTAGTTCATTTTGAACCTCCGGACATCGTAGCTTTGAAACAAATATTGTTTTTGCTATTTATAAAATTATAATTATCATAATTTAGAGTTTAAAATTATATTAAATAATTATTTTAATATATATATGACATCCTAAAGGTTTAGAAAGAATGTATATGCAATTACGAAGATTTATAAAGGATATATATGCAATTACAAAAAAATTTAGAAATGATATATATGCAATTAGTATTTAAAGTAGGATATATATACAATTTTTGAACTTTTAAAATGACATATACGCAATTATAAATTTAAGTTAGATATATACACAATTTTCAACTTTTAAAAATATATATATGCAATTCCTTTTATTTTATTTGTTGTTATCTAAGATATTCAAACTGCTATTTCTTAGTTTAAATGTAATATTTTAAGAATAGTCGTTGGGATGCAACTTCTAAAATTTTCATCATGTTGATTACCAATAGAAAGTTAAGTATCAACATATCAAGGTGACTCTTCATTATTTAAGACTAGCAGGATACCCGCGTGATATGACGCCGAGTATTTTGTGATTATATTTTGCGACGAGCAAATAATATTCGATTACACGGTTGTTTTTTTCAAACTATAATCATAACGTTAAGCAATAACAATGATATATAATTTCTTAGCATTTTCTAGTAAGCTCTAGATATGCTATACAATAAATTTATTTCTTAATATTATAAACATATAACATTTTTCCAATAAGTTTTACGTGAAATGCCCCTTCAAGCTCAAATACGTGATAAACAAATCAACTTTGTAGTCACATTTCGTTAATGTATAAAATTTAAGAGATATGATAGATGGGCCTAAGTAATTAGACCTAAAAAAAGGCCTAATGCTAATATAATGACATATGTCCCTTTGTGAGATACATAACAATTCTTTTTGGGTTTTCCTAATATGCCCTTTATAATTAATTACATATAACATATCTCATATTATTTATCTCTTCCTCTTATTCTCATTAGGGTATCGAGTATCCTGACTTCCAAATTCACCATGTCGCCTTCTTATGCAGCCCTACAACTCCTCTGATCCGACTTTTGTTCTTGTTTTTTCCGCTCTCATCATCTTGTTACATGCGTGCACTCGGTTATCTCGTAACAAGATCAGGTACGTGTTCATCCTTTTTTATTTAAAGGTTTTAATGAACCAGATAGTGATAACACTGATAAACCTAAATGAAATTAACTATATCTACTTATATAACTCTTATAGGACATACCTCTTGTATGCATTGTTATATAAGATCCTTAATTCATGTGTTTATATAGGAACACATGCTATATAGGTTTGGTAAGATAAACCATTCTTTGAGTTTATTGGATGTAGGTTGTGAATAGTTTGTGTTGGTGCACTAGGCTAGCTGTTGGGTTAATCGTTTACTTACCGGTTTGGTAGCTTATGAATACGGTCCCGTGCATGAATTTAGGAACACGACCATTATTGTATGCACATGCATTTGTTTAGGAACACCAGTACTTTATTCACATTTACATTTTCAAACCTATGTTCCTAGTTTTACTACCAATCGCTCATCACCAATCTGTGTAAATTTAACAGTAGAACACAATTTAGCCGTAGCAACCATACTAACCCGGAGTCTTTCTCTTTTTACTTCTTATATGCTTATTGGTTTAAAATTCTTTGCATGGTCTTGCAGGCTAGTTGAAGATATTACTTTGTTACTAGGAGACAATGGATGGTAAATGTAATTGATCTTAGTCATTCAGATTCTGACATACTTTCTTTCATGGATTCTACAAACGTAGTACATGATTGTTCAAGTCTTAATCCTGAACATGTCGAAACTTCTAATGTTCAATCTTCTCCGCACCCTCTTAGTATCCCATCTTCTCCTGATACAACCCAACAAGTTTCTACTACTAAAGTTCCTAGTGCGGGTATGAAATTTGATTCTGAAGAGGAACTTCAGCTTTTTTTTCAAGAATATGCATACCAAATTGGGCTCGGATTTCGAAAAACAAGTGTAAGAGAAGAAGGTAACAAAAGATACTACGGCCTTGCATGTTCTAAACGAGGTGTCCATGTGGCTAAGAGTGAATCTAGAAGGTCGCGATTATCTAGCAAAACTGGTTGTATGGCAAAAGTTAACGTGGTTGCTAATGTTAATGGAAGATGTAGGATCTCAGGTTTTTTTTTGGAGCATAATCATGTCTTAAGTCCAAAAAAATCTCGATTTCATCGGTCTCATAGAAAATTGGATTCATACTCCAAAAGAAGACTTGTGCTAAATGATCATGCAGGGATTTCATTAAACAAAAATTTTCATTCGTTAGTAGTTGAAGCTAATGGGTATGAGAATTTGCCATTTGGTGAGAGAGATTGTAGAAACTACATTGCAAAAGTAAGACAACTAAGACTTGGAGCCGGGGATGCAGAAGCACTTCGTGATTATTTTGTTAAAATGCAAAGACGAAGTCCAAACTTTTTCTAAGATATTAAAATCGATGATGATGGTCATTTGCAACATGTATTTTGGGCAGATGCAAGGTCTAGATCAGCTTACGAGTCATTTGGTGATGTTGTTACATTTGATAGCACATACTTAACTAACAAATATAGTATGCCTTTCGCTCCTTTTGTTGGAGTGAATCACCATGGACAATCTATCTTATTCGGGTGTGGGTTAATATCAGGAGAGAATGCAGAAACATATGTATGGTAATTTGTTCAATAAAAGAACCAAAGAATACAAACAAGTTGCTCTACTCAGTTTAACATGAGAAAAAAAGGCACACTATACTATACGAGATTAACTTGCATTTAGTGTGATTTTAAGACAAGAATATTACTCAGTGTTTTGTTTCACATGTCATTAAAAAAATGTTACTAAATGATAGTATATGTTTTGTACTAGATACTCAGCTTACTTTATAAAGTGGCTATGTAATACGCGGTAAGTATGTGATGGCCAAAAGTTAATGATGTTTACAAAGAAAATTTGGCGAGAATGTGCAAGTTATATGGGACTTATAATAGATGCACTATATTAACTAACATGTATAATACTAATACATCATGTCAAAAAGAAAAGAAAATATAATACATGTAAACAAAAAGTTACCAATACAAAGACAAATAAATTAAACATAATTTAGGGTAGTTATTATTAAAGGGTATATTAGGGATATTATAAAAATTATGTAACTCACTAATAAAATGACAAGTGTCAACACAAGAAAGTTAGGCCTCTAATTAGGTCTCCTAATTAGGTCTATGTATCAAATCTCAAAATTTAACCATGTGAAATAACCAACCCTATAAATGTTAGAAAGCCCAAAACCAACCATAATCCTAAAATTAATTCCAAACAACCCAACGTGTAACAAATTCAGTTCAAGCAAATCATTATACCAATTTTAGCAGCCAAAGTATAATTTTAGAAATATTCAGATAAACCTATCAATAGCCCAAATTTAGCACAACCCCAATATCAATAACTCTAATATCTAGGCATTATCATCCGACCCTAAATTCACTCAACAATACACAACCCTATTATTTCTATCACACTTGCACCACTACATTTTCTCCCATTTCATAAAAATTGTTCCTACCTTATCCCTCCATTTAACCTTGCGGACAAAAAATGGAACCCATTATTACTCCTTTGATAAAACGCATCTCCACACTTAAACATCACATGAAACAAACAATTAAATATCATTTGTTGTTGTTGTTGATATCAACACACGAACGAGAGGAGATCTTGTACATCTTTCTTGGTTTAACTCAACACAATGAATAACATATGTTTCATACACACAAACCAAAACAAACGTCACCGCTCGATGGTCTTGACATTTTTAGTTTCAAGATCTTTATGAGGGTCTCGGGTAACAATATGAACGGTACCATATGAACCGAAAAATAGGCTGGAGTAGCTTGATGTTTTGGAATTAGACTTTATTTTTAGGGTAAATTGCAAAAATGGTCCCTAAAGTAGCCCAAATACGCAAGGATCACACCGAGACAAATTTTGTTGCAAAAAAGACATTAATGTTACCTTTTTTGCAAAACAGCCACTGAGAGCTAACTGTCGTTATTTTTCTCGTTAAGTGCCTCGTCACTGAGGGTAGTATTGTCATTTCATTGTTCATATTTATTAAATTAACGCCAAACAACTTGCGATATCAATGTGACATGACCTCAATGGCTAAATTTGCAAAGTAAATTCTCATGTTTGCACCCATAAACCCCCCCCCCCCCATATAACCCAGCTTCTAAACCACGACTCGAAAACCAAAAAAACACGGTATTTCAAAATGCAATCACCACCACATTCACCAAACACCGCAATAATCACCACCACCATAATCATAACCACCACCACCAACAACCACCAAGAAACATCAACTTTGATCACCACCGCGAAAGAACAATTCCCACAACAACGTCCATGTCCACGTTGTCAATCACAAGACACAAAATTCTGTTACTACGACAACTACACCACTTCACAGCCTCATCACATTTTCAAAATTTGTCGTAGACATTGGACACATGGTGGCGTTCTCCGTAACATCGTTGTTGGGGGTGGTACTCGTAAAAACACTAAAAGGCAAAAACTCATCAACCCCACCTCTTCGGGTTATGTTACCACTCGCCCGTGGAGTACCGAGCACAGTGCCGCATTGTGGATGCTTCGAAATGTAATGGTTCCATTTGAAGGAAATGGGTTTATGTCGCTCTTGGAGGTTGATGGGTTTGAGGATGGTGTTTGGCCTTTTTGTGGCAATTAATGTAATGTCTTAGCTTAATGTATGTCTGATAACATCAAATTATCCTGAATATTAAGTGTCAATTTCCCCCGATAATGCTTGTAATTTATATCATTTATATGGATTTACGCTTGTTTTCCATTATATTCCACTTCCAGGTAAATTACGAGCATTGGAGCTAAAGAGACGCGGAATTGGAGAATTATTAAAGATTTATCATAGTATGCTCACTTTGAAGAAGTTACGGCGTAACACATCTCTCACATTACGCCGTAACTAAAGCGTGACTCAGAAAGCCAACTTATCAGGAGATTATGGCGTAACTCTCTCTAAAGATTACGACGTAACTATATTAGGTCAAATGAGGTCCCGCGCCGCTGATAACTACGCCGTAACTTGTGCATAAACTACGGCGTAACCAAGAATTATTTAAGATACGGCGTAACCACTTCTAAGGTTATGCTGTAACCAGCATATCTAGTGCAATTTACGAAGAAATAGACGATTACGGCGTAACTATTTTATTAGTTACACCGTAACCCAGATCTCGCCTATAAATACCCCATGATTTCAAAGATTTCAAAGCATCCCATTTCACACACCACAACCAAAGAACGTAGGAAGAAGCCAAAGGCGGTCTAAAGGAGCATACGGAGCTATCTCCAACGGAGAAATCACTCCCTACGATAAGCATTAGCATTTTATCATTTCTTTACTTTCGATTCATGTATTTCGTAACATTAAATATTGAATTGATTTGTATGGTTAATATGAGCGACTAAGCACCTCTTGGTACTTGCCTAGTTATGATTCCTTAATTGTTTTATTTATGTTTATATTACTTCAGTATAATTATTTCTAAGTGTATGCATGCATAGTTTATTGGTAGTTGCTACTTGTTTTGGTAGTTTTGAATGGCGGTAGAGGCTAGTTGCTTAGGAGATATGACCAATGACCCTAAGTGAGTAGAGTGAGACGGGAAGGGTAAGATATGACCAACCGACAACCCTTTCTATTTGTGCGATTTAACAACCGATCACCTACCGTTTGGATGAACTTAAGAATTAGGGGTGAGTGTTTAAGTTGCTAATGCCCTGCCCTCACTATTATAAGTCTAGCATGTAACGGAACTTAATGACTCGGCAGGGACCAGAACAACCGGACTTATGAGGGACACTGACTTCTCCGGTGGTGGCATCTTGCCGATAGGTTAGGCGAATTGACCAAATGTTGTCCTCTCGACTTTGACCCCACCAAGTAATTGGAAGTAATTAGACGAGACATTATTAGCTAGGATGAATAACTAGGTTAGCACCACTCTCCTCTATTGATTACACCTTTGCCTTTACTTGCTTTATTAGTTAATTAATTAAATCATCTTAAAATCTGTGACACCTAGACTTAGTATTAATCCAACACACATAGCTCTTGGGACGACCTCGGTTTTACCGAATACTACACTACACACGACGGCAGCACGCCGTTAGTGCATTAGGGTAGACAATAGGTATAACGAGAAATTATAAATATTAAAACCTGGTCAGTAAAACCTGCATAAATGTCTTTTGATTTTAGTGGTTTATGTAACCTATCTATTAGTGAATGGTTAATTGTATGGATGTATATTTAAATGATCTTTTGGTTACTTGTTATCTTTTCGCAGTAGTTATCCAAATTGACAATCCTGTTTGACTTTTGCAAATGAATGTACATGCACAAAATTGCCTAATTTTTGGCTTTCATTAGATTATAGAAAAGGTTATGCAAGCATTTACCCTAGTAAATTATTACACAACCAGTAGATAAACTTTAGAACAACTAGATATTGTTATAATCTTCGACTACAACACCATAGCAGAAGTATAACTGTTTATTGAGTTAAACATAAAAGCATAAGCATTATTTAGCATGATCCTTAGTTTTTTTTTGTCACCATCGCCTTCTCCTCTTGATTGATCTTCTTTGGTCTTTAAACTTTTCGTCTGCAACCACTCCATCTTGCCCAACTCCATTTTTGTAAGCACTTCATCTAGCTCATCTCCATGTTTAGAAACCACTTTATCTGCAGCCACTTCAAAGACACGGATCATCTAGAATCACATCCCATCACAAACTAAGTGCGTTTGGTATGAGGGTTTAGGCTAGGGTAATGGATTCAAACTAAAAATACCGTTTGTTTTATATAAATGGGGTTTGAAATTGGTACTCACACCCCTAGTTGTGGAGTTCTAGAAAACCCACCTAGTTGCCCAGGGTTTGATAATATTGATGGAAATTTTTTCCCCGCCTTCCCATTTCTTCCTGCTTAAACTCCCTTTTTATTTCTTTTCTCTATAAACTTTGTCATCTTTTTTCAGTTGTAGTCCAAGTTCTTTGTCCACAGGTAAATATTTTTTTTTCTCATTTGAGCAACATAAATATCATAATTTGGGGGTGTTGTAATTTCAGAAAAGACCTAATGTGACAACCCGTAAATTTCAGACTATTATTTAATAAGTCATTTTTGTCAGAAAAATGCGAATTTTTATTTTAGAAATCATTATGACTAAGAAACGAATAAATATCTCGTGTTTTCCGAAGTCCCGGCACCACACGCATACCGACACCATAATAGTATTGGCACGAAATTTATTTTCTAATATCAAGATAATAATAATTTTGTTCGTCAAAACGTCTCTGAAAATATAAAATTTATAAAATATGGATACTCGGAAAGTATTTTATGTGAGAATACGTTATTTCTTACGGAGCAGTTTATATAGTACGGAGTACATAAAATACAATTAATAATAAAAATAATAATACTAAAAAAAATAAATTCTACCCTATATAAACCGCCCCTACTTTTCTTTTTTTCTTCTTCTGTGTAACATCACTTTCTGCTTTCCTTTTCTTTGTCTTCTCTATTTCGCTTCTCCCAAAACCAACACCCAAATTGATCCCTTCCATCCCTTCTTTAAAAGTAAACCACAAAGGTTAGCATCCCCATTTCAACAAATGGGTTCCTATGATCTTAGACCTCACATGAATCGGCTGTGAAAAGAGAAGTGAGCCAAGAAAGAGTACTACCCTATAGACGAGGTCAAAAGCGCGAAGAGGCTCCATCTCCCTTACTGCTATATAAATAAAATCGGGTTTTCTTCAGTTTTTCTCACTTTCTCACACAAGCACTAAAAATTAGGGTTTGGTAAATCAAAGGGCTTTTCAAAATTGGTTTAGGGGTTTTATTATTGGGTGAAAGAGGAAGCTATTCTAGAAGTTAATTGGTGTAATTCGAACCGGGTCCCCTCCAATTGGAGTTTTTGTGTTCGACTTACTTTGAAATAATGTAAGAACAATTATTTTTATTGAGTTCCTTCTTCACTCGAATATCATTATCTTTATTTTATTTTTCACAGGTCGTGTAAGACTTTCTGAATGAAATATGCATCAAATTGTAAATTTAATTATTATTTCTAATTGAGTTAAAACAGTTAAGAAATCATCAGTTTAATGGGTTGTTGTTGTTTTGGTGTCAAACTAGTGAAACATAAGAATAAATTCGCAAACCTGTGAAATTGGAAAGATTGGATAATCGGTCATATTGAATTCGACTTATGTGATAGCTTATTTGGTCTCGGCTTATTGATGTTTCGGCTTGCCATTAATACTTTATTTTTCGACTTATTATTAGCATGCCTGGGATGAGTTGCTTTCGATGTGAATCTTTGACTCACAAATAGCTTACATCATTTTTGACCCATTTCGGCTTCGGCATAATGTCGTCAATTTAGTTTTCGGATTATTTTATTAATTCTGTTGATCCTCGGTTTAGGTACCGACTACATAGTCAAATGGTATTCGAATAACCTGTGACATTAGCGACGCACGTTGCGATCTTCATGTGACTTATTCTCGTGTTTGAGTCCCAATCCGAGACACCTAAAGGGTGCCTTGGTTGTGGCTCCAACAAGAAAAAGAGTCGAGTCTAACCGTTTCGTTAGTGTTCAATTTCCGACCCTTTCATTTTCGTTAAATCTGATAAGTAACTCCCTTATGTTTTGTCTTCTATGTTTCCTAAATTTCCTTGTGAAAATGTCAGACCTTGCAACACTTAAATTACATTTAGGTGTGTTAGTGTAACGGTATTAGGCCACAAGGCCCGAACTGTTAATGGGTTCGCTTGGTTGATGTCGTGCAGGGGCGAGGCCCATTCTACATCGAGAGTCCATTTGGTTTGCATTGGACTGGGCCGAAGCCCATGTTTTGTTAACTGACTGTGTGGTCTTCGTTAAGAATCCGACTCGTGCTTCGGGCCACAGCCCGAGCACGACACTCAATCGTTCGTCCTTCCAAACTCTCGTTGACCAAATAATATCACATACGCCGACAAAAATATATAACGAACATATGTACATAACATATACACATTCAAAGAGTAATAGAACATTTGTAAACAATAACCGGGATACAATGTCTTATAAGCGCCATAAGATCAAATATCCCCTAAATGATAATGTTTTATTCAAAGAAAGTTTTTTAAAAACTAATATATATAAATATATATACTTCATTTTAAGCTCGACACTTTTCGAATTACATGCAAATATAAGTGCACAAAACTGATTTTCCAAATGAACTCAATGAACATAATTTATAAACCTCCCTACGAATAATTATACCAACGTACTTTTCCTTTCCAAAAATGATGATAAACTTTCTTATAAAAATGTACCTATATATACGTACTATTTTCAAAACCAACGATAGATATGTTTTCAAGATAAAATTCGACATATATTCTGTTACGAAAACCCGCTAAAACCTATATATATATATATATATATATATATATATAAATATATATATATATATATATATATATATATATATATATATATATATATATATATATATATATATATATATATATGAACCAAAATATATCTACTATATTTATAAAATTATTTCGTTCAAATTTTCCTTATAACTCAATATTCTATTGTCAACTTTTATTATGATCTAATCAAAATATACCTCTTTCGACGTCATTTTCAAGCGAGTTTTACTAATATATCTTAAATAGAATACTTGAATATAACGTCGACTCACAACAACAACAAAGAACAAAAACAACAACAATGCTTGTAAAATAAATAAAGTTAGATAAATTTTACTTGGGATAAAAACCGAGACTTGTCAGACTAATCTAGGTTGCGTGTCGGTGCCACACTCACATACTATCTGACTTGACCCTCGATCATACTGCTAATTGCCAAGGTGAGTATTCACAGCCCCTTTTTTACCGCTTTACTTATTTGAGGTGAAATGCATGAACATAAACTTAAATTAAATTGTTTTCTCTGAATTAAAAACTTGTTGATATATTTTAAACTTTTGACTTATATTGAACTCTCTTTGACTTAATTTGAACCTTTTGATATATTTTGAACCCTTTGACTTATATTGAACTCTCTTTTGACTTGATTTGGACTATTTAATATATTTTCAACCCTTAGACCCTTAGACTTAATTATGAACTTATGACTTAATTGAACCTAATGGAAAATACGTCCTTGACCTAAAGTCTCCCCTGTCGAGCAACGCCAAGTCTCCCTTATTCGAGCAATGCCGAGTCTCCCATGTTCGGAGCGATCATGATTTGATAGTATAAAATAGTTGTTATGATGGACTGCTCGCATAAACAAGACATTCGTATTGTCACCCCCGATTGGTTTGTCGTCGACTCCAATTATACGCACCGCTCAGACGGCTCCCTTGTCGTGAGCAAGAGGGTAGTATGGATAGCGCTATTAGAGGTCGGCCAACCTCTCGTTCCCGCTCACTGAACGCATATTATTTATTTGTGGGGCTTTGTCTCATAACTTTACTATATACAAGGCGTATTTTGAACATATGTGTATTGACTACCAGACTTACTAATTGTAATATGGAAATGTATGTGAACTTATATGTTACTAGTCTTGTATGGGTGGGACTTGTAACATGGTGAGTTGATAGGACATTTGCCAGGCATACTTACTCAAAAATGGCTTTTCATACTATTTAAAGACTTTCACAAAAATGTTTTCGTACTATTTAAAGACTTTCTCAAAAATGAATTTTTCATACCATATAAAAGGACTTTTCTCAAAATGGTTTTTGTAATACATAAAACCTGTGTACTCGCCGACTATTTTCATAGTTGACCCGTTTTCTCATGCATTTCAGGTGATTGTCAATAAGAATGTTTTATGAAGTCTTTACATAAAGGCGTCTTCACATAAGAAGTTATCTTTTTAAACCAAGTTTTAAGATTTTATTGCCAAAGTCGGCCTGAACAATATTGTAACATTGTACTATTTCCTTAAATTCAAATATGGTGTTGTACTATATCTCTTTTGCGATGTATATTGATTTAGTTGCACCTCGCATTTCCGCCTCTGGCGGGGGTTGACAGACTGGTATCAGAGCCAGGTTATAGATAATGGCGGTTTTTCTAAAATAAAAACCTCAAATATAACTAGACTAAAGCTTTCATAAAACCTCAAACATGGTACAAGTCGACTAGCCCGAGCATTCCATCATTGTTCCTAAATTATGAATAGCCTGATCAACTATGCTTAATTCAGGAGGAATCATGGGATGATGGGGGTAGTTACCTTAGATCATGCTTGGTTGGATTCGGAGTCTAGATGAGTCGGAGTCTAGATCACCTGAGAATGCATTGGTCTATGTGGGTGCATTTGCCTTACGTGTTTTCTCAGATTTGTGTCGTGATGCTAGGCATTCGTGTGCTAAGAGTTTTACCTTTAGGTTAATATATGAGTTTGAAATTAAGTGCTTTGAATTGAATTGGAAATTATGTGCATTGAACCTTGTAGTCGACATGTACCTTTAGCGTTAAGCATGCCTTCGCTACGTCATGTTATAAATCCGACGTCATAGGCCTTAGTTAAACTTTATCTTTTCACTAATCGAACCACCACTATTTTTGAATTGATTGGTTTAAACAATTCCAAAATCGAGCCAAACTTTCAAAAGGTCTCTTACAAAGATGAGAAACCATCTCTTTCGACAACTTGTTTCCTAGCTTGATCTAAAATGGTTCTTGTTTGATGAGTTGCAAAAATCAAGTTAGAATCAAGTTGTTACTTAACCTACACACTTTAAACACATGACCAGTCAGGTCAATAAGTTGTGAGAATTCACCAACTAAGATTCTTTTGAGGGCAAAGCTCGAGAATGAAAAAAGTTCGAACCATGAGAGCGTGCGCCTATAGGGCAGACGGACTGAATCTCGAGGAAGAGATTTTTTTAAGGATGGCAGATTGTGACAACCCGTAAATTTCAGACTATTATTTAATAAGTCATTTTTGTCAGAAAAATGCGAATTTTAATTTTAGAAATCATTATGACTCAAAAACGAATAAATATCTCGTGTTTTTCGAAGTCCCGACACCACACGCATACCGACACCATAATAGTATTGGCACGGAATTTATTTTCTAATATCAAGATAATAATAATACCATATTATTTCGCTCGTCAAAACGTCTCCGAAATATAAAATTTATAAAATACGGATACTCGGAAAGTATTTTATGTGAGAATACGTTATTTCTTATGGAGTAGTTTATACAAGATTTGAGTACATAAAATACAATTAATAATAAAAATAATAATACTAAAAAATAAATTCTACCCTATCTAAACCGCCCCTACTTCTTTTTTTTTTCTTCTTCTGTGTAACATCACTTTATGTTATCCTTTTCTTTGTCTTCTCTATTTCGCTTCTCCCAAAACCAACACCCAAACTGATCCCTTCCATCCCTTCTGTAAAAGTAAACCACAAAGGTTATCATCCCTATTTCAACAAATGGGTTCCTATGATCTTAGACCTCACATGAAGCGGCTGTGAAAAGAGAAGTGAGCCAAGAAAGAGTACTACCCTATAGGCGAGGTCAAAAGGGCGAAGTGGCTCCATCTCCCTTACTGCTATATAAATAAAATCGGGTTTTCTTCAGTTTTACTCACTTTCTTACATAAGCACTAAAAATTAGGGTTTGGAAAATCAAAGGGCTTTCAAAATTGGTTTAGGGGTTTTATTCTTGGGTGAAAGAGGAAGTATTCCAGAAGTTAATTGGTGTAATTTGAACCGGGTCCCCTCCAATTGGCGTTTTTGTGTTCGACTTACATTGAAATAATGTAAGAACAATTATTTTTGTTGAGTTCCTTCTTCACTCGAATTATTAGTATATTTATTTTATTTTTCACCGGTCGTGTAAGACTTTTTGAATGAAATATGCATGAAATTGTAAATTGAATTATTATTTCGAATTGAGTTAAAACAGTTAAGAAATCATCGGTTTAATGGGTTGTTGTTGTTGTGGTGTCAAACTAATGAAACATAAGAATAAATTCACAAACCTGTGAAAGTGGAAATATTGGATAATCGGTCATATCAAATTCGACTTGTGTGATAGCTTATTTGGTCTCGGCTTATTAATGTTTCGGCTTGTCTATAATACTTGAGTTTTTGACTTATGATTAGCTTGCCTGAGTTTAGTTGCTTTCAATGTGAGTCTTTGACTCACAAATAACTTACATTGTTTTTGACCCATTTCGGCTTCGGCATAATGTCGTCAATTTAGTTTTTGGATTATTTTGTTAATTCTGTTGATCATCGGTTTAGGTCCCGAATCCATGGTCAAATGGTATTCAAATAACCTGTAACATTAGCGACGCACGTTGCGATCTTCTTGTGACTTATTCTCGTATTTGAGTCCCTATCTGAGACACCTAAAGGGTGCCCATGGTTGTGGGTCTAAGGAGAAATACAAATCGAGTCTAACCGTTTCGTTAGTGTTCAATTTCCGACCCTTTCATTTTCGTTAAATCTGATAAGCAACTCCCTTATGTTTTGTCTTCTATGTTGCCTAAACTTCCCTTGTTAAAATGTCAGACCTTGCAACACTTAAATTCCATATAGGTGTGTTAGTGTAAGGGTATTAGGCCACAAGGCCCGAACTGTTAATGGGTTCGTTTGGTTGATGTCGTGAAGGGGCGAAGCCCATTCTACATCGAGAGTCCGTTTGGTTTGCATTGGACTGGGCCGAAGCCCATGTTTTGTTAACTGATTGTGTGGTCTTTGTTAAGAATCCGACTCGTGCTTCGGGCCACAGCCCGAGCACGACACTCAATCGTCCGCCCTTCCAAACTCTCGTTGACCAAATAATATCACTTACGCCGACAAAAATATATAACGAACATATGTACATAACATATACACATTCAAAGAGTAGTAGAACCTTTGTAAACAATAATCGGGATACAATGTCTTATAAGCTTCATAAGATCAAATATCCCAAAATGATAATGTTGTCTTCAAAGAAATACTTTTAAAACTACTATATATATATATATATATATATATATATATATATATATATATATATATATATATATATATATATATATATATATATATATATATATATATATATATATATATATATATATATATATATATATATATACGCGTTCGCTCGTAACCATTATTTTGCATTTAGCGTACTGTAACCACTTTAACCAATAAAATTTAGATTATTAAATATTTTTATTTAATTGAAAAGGTATAATAGTAAAACTTATATTTACTTTCTTTTGAATTTTTTTGATTAAAAACGTTTTTTAACCCTCAATTTTCGGAGTTGATTTTTTTTTTTTTTTTTTTTTTGAGTTTTTGATTTTTTACAATGCATGTTTTCAAAAATCTTGAAGTGCATATATGTTTTTTCAATGACATGCTTTTAAAAAATCAGTCAAGATACGTGTTTTTTCTCCCTTAAATATAGTAAATTTACATGTTTTTCTTGCGATTTCGACGTCAAACTTATTTCTTAAAATAATAAGACATATATGTTTCAAGTGTACATTATTTGATTATCGAAATTTAAGACCAAAACATGAAAATACATATGTAACCTCTAACAATTTATCATAAACATATACATGTAATCTCTACATTTATAACAAAGAAAAAATATAAATACAATACACAAAATTTGATATAAAAACATATGCACTCTTCGATAACATATACGTACGACTTCCAAAATATATGCAGACGCTTCACTTTCTCGAGTTCATTTAACATATGCGCTGCCTTCCTAGAAAACATATGCGACGCTCACTTTCTCGTCGAGTTCATTGTAACATATGTCTCGTCTTCCGAAAAGACAATGCTTTTTGTGATCACCTGATTTAACTAAACATTGAAAAAAAAATGCATGATTATTACATTTAAAAAGTATCATATACTTTAATTTTGGGACATAACACCATAGATTCGTATGAAAAGTCAAACAAAGCAATTTACTCTATGCTTAGATCAATAACTTGAGGTTAGCAACCACAATTAATGTACAGGCACACGCGTTTTTTCTAATGACGTATTACTTTTGGCTTATTTCATATCTATTTACTAGTTTCAACAATTTTCAGCAACTATTTTGCATAGAGCGCCGGGAAAAACATTTTCCAGGAAGTGTTTAAATTTCATGATATTCTAATAAACAATATCCAAAAATACCTGACTACCAAGGTTAAACTATTGTGACATCATTCTAAACCACATACTTACCCCTTATTTTGTTTCTATTATCAATGAATACTAGCAGAACAACATACGCCTTAGCAACTTAAGGTTCTTTCACAACAACTTGCTCATTTATTCAAAAATAAAAATGTGCGTACCTATTTTTATACTAATACACGAGAACAATATAAAATCAAATTATCAAAACTAACTTGGAATCCTAATAGTCTATGTCCTTTAGCTTGGCAACAAGAAACATTGTTACATAGATTCTTAATATAAAAATTAACAAAACCTTACCTTTTATCTTTTCATAGGCACCATTAACAAGATATAGATTTATGGCTCTTTGAGAACAAGATAACAGAGACCATAAAACTTTTCCAAGTGACATATACACCTCTTGTGTATGTTTTCGCAATTTAACATGTCCTTAAAAATATCGCAACAAAAACCCATCGTTGATCAACAAAAAAACCCATAGTTTCTTCAATCAACATAAACTCAAACACGAAATCCAAAATCGGACATACAAACCAAATACAGGATCACCGCCATTATACCGATGGCGATGGCGATCCTTAGGTCTGTCGTGTTGATGATTATTCGGGTTAGGTTGTGGATGGAGGCTAGGGTTTGAGAGATAAGTGTGAGAGAAGGAGAAAATATATGAATCGTTTCAAAATCGCCTAGAAAATATGTAGGAACTTTTAAAAATATAATTAGTAAATACCATTGATACCCTTCTTCATTTATAAACTTAACACAATCTTTTAGTTAATTACAATTTTGTCACTTTTAATCTTAACCTTTGATCAAACTAATCTAATGGCCCATATCCATTTTAAGAGTTCTGTAAAGTTCTGTACAAAAAAGTGGTTCTGCATAGAACGCTACACTATATATATATATAATATAAATATATACTTCATTTTAAGCTCGACACTTTTCGAATTACGTGCAAATAAAAGTGCACAAAACTGATTTTCCAAATGAACTCGACGAACATAAATTATAAACCTCCCTACGAATAATTATACCAACGTATTATTTCCTTTCCAAAAGGACGATAAACTTTCTTATAAAACGCACCTATATATCGTACTATTTTCAAAACCAACGATAGATATGTTTTCAATAAATGCACTTGTTTTCAAGATAAAACGCGACATGTATTCTTTTACGAAAACCCCGCTTAAAGCCTATATACATATATATATATATATATATATATATATATATATATATATATATATATATATATATATATATATATATATATATATATATATATATATATATATATATATATATATATATATATATATGTATGAACCAAAATATATCTACTATTTTTATAAAATTATTTCGTTCAAATTTTCCTTATAACTCAATATCCTATTGTCAACTTTTATTATGATCTAGTCAAAATATACCTCTTTCGACGTTATTTTCAAGCGAGTTTTATTGATATATCTTAAATAGAATACTTCGAAATATAACGTCGACTCACAACAACAACAACAATGCTTGTGAAACAAATAAAGTTAGATAAATTTTACTTGGGGTCAAAAACTGAGACTTGCCGTACTAATCTAGGTTGCGTGTTGGTGCCACACTCTCATATTATCTGACTTGACCCTCGATCATACTACTAATTGCCAAGGTGAGTATTCATAGCCCCCTTTTTATCACTTTTTACTTATTTGGGGTGAAATGCATGTACATAAACTTAAATTAAATTGTTTACTCTGAATTAGAAACTTGTTGATATATTTTAAACTTTTGACTTATATTCTTGGACTTAATTTGAACCTTTTGATATATTTTGAATCCTTTGACTTATATTGAACTCTCTTTTGACTTGATTTGGACTATTTAATATATTTTCAACCCTTAGACTTAATTATGAACTTATGACTTGTTTGAACCTATTGGACCATACGTCCTTGACCTAAAGTCTCCCTTGTCCAGAGCAACGCAAAGTCTCCCTTGTTCGGAGCAGTGCCGAGTCTCCTATGTTTGGAGCAGTCATGATTTGATAGTATATAATAGTTGTTATGATGGACTGTTCGTACAAACAGTACATTCGCATTATCAGTCCTCGATTGGTTTGCCGTTCGCACTCCAATCATACGTACCGTTCGTATGACTCCCTTGTGCGGAGCAATAGGTAGTATGGATAGCGCTATTAGAGGTCGGCCAACCTCTCGTTCCCCTGTCTACGGATCGCATATTATTTATTTGTGGGGCTTTGCCGCATAAATTTACCATATACGAGGCGTATTTTGAACATATGTGTATTAACTACCAGACTTACTACTTGTAATATGAAAATGTATGTGAACTTATATGTTACTAGTCTTGTATGGGCGGGACTTGTAACATGGTGAGTTGACATGACATTTGCCAGGCAAACTTACTTAAAAATGGCTTTTCATACTATTTAAATACTTTCTCAAAAATGTTTTCGTACTATTTAAAACTTTCTCAAAAATAGATTTTTCATACCATAAACAAGGACTTTTCTCAAAAATGGCTTTTCATAATACATAAAACCTGTGTACTCACCAACAATTTTCATAGTTGACCCGTTTTCTCATGCATTTCAAGTGATCGTCAATAAGCATGTTTTATTAAGTCTTCACATAAAGGCGTCTTCACATAAGAAGTTATCTTTTGGAAACCAAGTTTTAAGATTTTATTGCCAAAGTCGACTTGAACAATATTGTAACATTGTACTATTTCCTTAAATTAAAATATGGTGTTGTACTATATCTCTTTTGCGATGTATATTGATTTAGTTGCACATCGCGTTTCCGCTTTTGACGGGGTGTGACACCTAATTATTTCATGAAATTTAGAGGATCAAAGTTAATGAAAGATGTCATCCATCCGAGAATCATACCTCAAATTGAATATGGTTCGTAATTTATCTTCTCTAATCTAATTAAACACTTCATGTTTTACAATATCATAACTTTGCTTATGAAACATTGGAATTTACTTATCTGAGTAACTAATTGCTTACATATGAGATGGTGGTTGAGAACTTGGAAACTTCCATTTCAAAGAAACTACACTTATTAAGTTTGATGTGCGAACACCACATGTTTGATGAAATTCTATAATAGTAAAAATGACTTACTTGTATGTTTTTTTACAATACTTGCTATGGTACGTAATTATTTTTACGGGAGAAATGCCAATTTGACAAATGGTGAAATGGGAGATTTTTTGTGATTCGTGATGCAACATACTTCAATGAGGTTTCTATATAATATGCAAAAAAGTAGTTGTCTTCAAGTACATATGCACAAGTCTAACAGTTTCATAATGCATTTAGTTGTTTTGATTTAGACAATGAAATTTGTTCTTAGATGTACAATGTTAAAAAAAACATTTGTGTTATATTCATTATCTGATTGTTAGGAATTGAGCAAGGCCAAAAAGTTAATTATGATACTTTTATTGTGTAAATGGTTTGTGAGTTTTTGTGCATCAATTAAGTAATTGAGTAATTTAAAATTTGTGCTACAAGAGGTATGAATGGGTGCTGTCTTTAGATATTCTTCTCAATAAGTATGTTGTCAAAAGATACGTTGTAATTAAATTTTTTTGAAGTCATGGCAAATGAAGTCGCATTAGGAGTACTACTCTTTGTTGTTTCACTTCGTTACAATAGATATTAGGACTACTTTGTATTTGAATTTGAAGCTACCTTATTAATCATCATTGCTTTACTAATTGGGATGAGAAAACCTACACTTGATTTTTATTATGACATGGTTATCATATGTTCATTGGAGCTCTAAATAAGTTCAGTCGTTACGTTACTAAATTGCTTGGTGTTCTATGAAAATTCTCACTCTTAATATATTGCTTTGCCTAGTTATTTTGGTCTACTAAAATTGACTTGCTCCATCATAACCATTGTAGCTATATCAGCTAACAGCATAACCATTTGTAATTCTTGCTTATGGTACCTATGAAGCCAACTCCAACAACTTTGATCTTTTTGAAGGTCTTCAATTTAGTAATGTATCCAAATTGCCTATGTTACCTACCGGTTACGTGCTATTTATACTAATGTTCAATTCTATTTCATACATACAAGGTTTGTTTTTTTTATATTGTTCTAAGGCTACTTGTCATAAATTATTGATAAAATATTTATGCGTGCAGAATGCACCCACAAGTTCTATGGCTCGTATGTCTCATCCTTCACCATCTTATGAGACGCCAACTCTGACACATCATTCACTTCCTTATCAGTTTAATCTTATGACGTTTCCTTCGTCATCTAATCAGTTTGCTCCTATGACCCTCCATCACCAGCTTATCAACATGCTCCTTCAACACTAATTAATGAGTTTGGACCTATTGTGCATCCTTCACCAACTTATCAAGCAACTCCAACTCCTGCAGCATGAGTTTTTAAATTGGTTTCCACGATACTCTTACCATATATTATGTTTGTCTTCATTATAGATTATGTTTTTCACCTTATTATATGCTAATATGGACAGAGTGCGAGGTCGTGGTAGATAAAAATGCTAATGGGAAGAAAGTGAGACTCAATTACTAATTGAAGTTCTTCAAGAAATGGCATGCGATCCATCTTGGAAACCGAAAATGGTTTTAGAAGCAACTACATGGCTGAGGTGCATAGAAGGATTCTTGTCAAAAGACCTACTTTTTCGAAGAAAGTTTCGCCACATATCGTGTCAAAAGTCAAGTGGCTAAAGACAAAGTTTCATGTCATCAATGACATGTTAAAATACAGTGGGTGTCAATGTAATGATCTAGATAAAAAGATAGCATGTGAAAGAGATTCGTATGTCAAGTATTGTGAGGTAAATCTATACAAAAAAACTTCTTATACTTGAATAATTGTTTATTTCACTTGTTTCTGTTATGTTTTTAATGATGTGTTATGTTTTATTTATGGAATCATAAAGAGGAAAATAGATTGTGGGATTTTCCATTTCCATATCTCAACCAACTTTAATTGGTGTATGGAAGGGATAGAGCTACTGGTAAGGTTGTTGAAGGGTTCTTAGACGCGATTCATAACATGGAGAATGAGCAAAATGGTAAAAGTGGAGGAGATAATGTTGGTGGATTTCACATCTCTTTGAGTGATGATGAAGATATTGACGTGCAATATATGTCACAAACAACTCAAACAACCTCAAACTTTACCAATGGAACAAATATGGCTAAAAAGCAAAAGGCAGCGTCTAATGGAAACAAGGCTACCAAAAAAAGGAAGACGCGAGACATGGAGTCACAATTAGATGGAATTAATCATTCTTTTCAAATGTTTGTTCAAGGATTTAATTCTAATATCGGAAAAATAGCGAATTGTGAAAAACTAGAAGGGGGGTTGAATAGTTTTGCCGATTTTAAGTTAGTTTCAAAAACTTTAGATTCGATATTATGTGAAATCGTATGGATGTAGAGAAAGTATAGATCTAATTATAAAGCAAGTAAATAAAGTAAAGCAAAGGATAGAAATGACACAACCGATTTATAGTGCTTCCGCTACAAGGACGCCTTTCCTTGCCTACTCCACCCCCGAGTCACATACTCGAGAGTTCAAGCACTATGTCAACAAACTCCTTCAACTTGGCGGAGAATCCTTCACAACATTGCTTACACCTTTTCCAAGACAAAGCTAAATACCGAGTCCGTAACACGGTGGACCAAACCAACACGACTATTACACAACAACTATGTGAAATATCAAATACAAGATCTTTGCTCTGAGAAATCTTGTGGAGGAACAAATCAATCAAGGACCCCTTGCTTGGATGACTTTAGAATGCTCGTGATCTCGCCTTAGAGAAGGACCTATATGAGAATCACTAAAGAAAGAAAGAATAACGCTCTCTAGATCAAGTGATCTTTGTTAGAAGAGAATGAGAGTATATGAGAGAATTAGTAAGAAGAGGGGTGAGTTAGAATGAAGAAATGACTCTCATTTATAGGCAAAACTTGCCAATATTCCCCGAATCCCACCGATCCCTCCTTTAAGGGATCCATCTAGTTTAAACCTAGGGATTCGTGGAACGCCTCTTGCCCATGGGTTTTTTTATGGGTCATGGGTCATGGGTTATGGGTTGGTCTATGGTATTTCTTTAGATACAATGTATCTAATGAGTACAATGTATCTAGTCAAGTGGGTATGGGTCAATACCATGGGTTATGGATATGATCCATGGGTTCTCGATTTTACCTATCCTAATACACTATTACAACAAATGATTTATTACAATAATTTGTATTAAGTGACTATATGTAAATGCTTTACAAAATAACATGTATCCTTATAATTTTACTTATGATAACATTATATTTGTTATCAACAAAACACAAAGAGATCGCAAAATATTAATAAACGTTTTACGGTTTATTTGTATTAACAATCTCCCCTTTTGTTGATGACAAAACATAATGTTATGATAAGTAAAACTTAAGAATAGATGTATTTTTGAAAGCCCTAAGTTTTACTTCTTTTCCCCTTTTGTCGAAACAAAAGTTAACCCATCGAAGAAATAAAATGTGGAAAAATAGTCCATGTATCGCACTCCCCTCGACGGTAGCTCCCCTAGTTTGGGCGCCAAGTGAAGAAAATAAAAAAATCCTACAAAGAAAAGGTTAGTAGTAACATGCATAAGTAATCTTGTGATTGACGAGAATCAAGATTGGGAGCCAAGGTATGTAAACAAGGCCTTGTAATAAAACAACAAAATGTAGTGGTATTTATGCCACATACAAGCATGCAAAAGTAAGAACAAGACTCGCCCTGAAAATGACTCAAAAGAAAAATAGAAAATAGTAATAACGATTCCTTCCATGCTTGCATAAGGTTATAGATGGAGGTTTTGATGAGTAATGGTATTGATGCGATCAAGAATGAGGTTGAGTATGAATCGCATTTCTTCCCTAACTTCTATTGTAATATCCCTAGTGGATTGGCAATGTTCACAATGTAAGTGATGTGGGTAATGAGTGCGGAAGTTTTCCGGGTTGTTTTGATTTGTGTGATGTGGAAGATGTGGTGGAAAAATAGGAAAATACGGATCAAAGTCCGAATGTTTGAAGTGGTGGTGGAAAAGAACCTAGATGTTCTTGATGCTCAATGGGAGCTAAGAGTGGTGAGATTTCAAGGTCGTTGAAAATTGTGTTTGGAGAAGTTGGAGGTGTCAAAAAGGCTATTTTTTTGTTTTGGTTGTTGAGATCTTGTTGGAGTCTTAAGGAGTTCCAAAAGAGTGACTTTAGGTGGTGAGTTTATGGATGATGAAATTGGTTTACTTGTTGGTGATGAAGGAGGTGCTATAATGGAAGCATCTTGTGGTGAGTTATTTGTTGGTGATGAGCCATTCGATGATGGTTTTGCTAAGCAACAAGGTCGGATGCTAATCCGTGCGGAAATCCTAGATTTTGATTGTGGTATTTTGGAAGGTGGGAGGACAAAGTTTGGATTTCATGAAGAGGATTGTTTGTACTAGGTGATTCATCTAAGTTGGAAGATCTTTTGGGTGACATGGTGTTGTTTGTTTGTGAAGATGGGATGAATATGCAAGCATTTTAGGAGTCCTATATATAGAAAAACAATGCATTGTAATGAATGCTTGACCCAAAATGTGGATTAAAATCTAATGATTAGATGTGAATTTAAGGCATGTGATCATGAGAACACAAGCATTAAAGAACATAGTCCAAAAAAAATGAAAAAATATTAGAGTTTTCATCCAAAGTGAGAAAAATAGAAGATAAAACTAGCTTCGTCTCACGGATCCCACGGATCCTTTCCTGAGGGATCCATCCAAAGATTAAGGCTGGGATCCGTGGTATCGGTGATGCAGTGCACTCAAAATTTTCCTTTTGGAAACATTTGTGCCTAGTGTGTGCCTATATGCAAACGATTTGGAGTTGCGGTTATCTCGACTCCTAAAAAGAAAAGAAAAATAAACTAGAAGTGGAAAAGCATACTATTATGTGAGATAACCCAATTCATAGTTGCTTAAATGAATGTACCCGAAAACACATATTAGTTATGTGTCATCTTTAGCATTCAAAAGACATGAGATGCAATGAAAACGGGTTTTTACTTTGTATTAATAATGAAAAAGCGATTTGTCCTAGACGTGAGAAATTGCTTTTGTGAAATTGATACGGGAAGAGGTATCATTTTTTAGAAAATGTTTCAAAAATAGGTTTCTATGTGTGAATAAAAATCGTTTTATCCTTTGAAAAAAAGATGTGTATGTAATTATATGTTTGCAACTTGTACTTATTTTCAAAGAAAATAAGAAAAACTATGAGTTATAATTGAAAAACTTATCTTGGGTTTTGAAAATTTCGTATTGCTTGTGAGTTGTGCGTGAAATAGAGATCCTAGACTCAGAAAGAAGAAGGCTAGTGTTTATATACCTTGTAGAGTTAAAAAGTAAATTACAACTATTGTTCCATGAGACCAAGACCAAGACAAAGTAGGTTGAATTGTTCCTGCTTCAACGGTTTGGTGAGGACGTCGGCTATGTTGTCTTCAGACGCTACCTTCTTAATAGAGATGTTCCCCTTTTGAACATTGTCTCTTAAGAAGTGATGACGAATCTCTATATGCTTTGTGCGAGAATGTAATACCGGATTCTTGCTTAAATCGATGGCACCTTTGTTGTCACATAGAATGGCTATGTCACTTAGATGAATGTCGTAGTCAACTAACGCTTGTTTCATCCATAGTGCTTGTTGGCATGCTTTGCCGGCGGAGACATATTCGCTCGTTGTTGATATTGCTAATGCCGTTTGTTTCTTAGAAAACCAGATGTTAAACAACATCCCATAAAAGTACATACCCCATTTGTACTTTTTCGTCAACATAATCACCGCATGGTCGAATCTGATATACAATTGTTTCTACTCCCGTGCCCTTAGGATACCATAATCCTAATTGTGTTGTACCTTAATGTATCTAAATATCCTTTTACGGCTTCTAGATGTGATGTTTTAGGGTCTTCTTGAAACCTAGCACATAGACAAACACAAACCCTAAAATTCAAACTTTAGAAAAGACCGTTTTGCCTAATTTTGAAAACTCTTAAAGAACGATATTATATCGAACTCATTAAATGTGAATCCTTAACCTAACTCATGAAAGTTATTTAACGTAAAACCACAATTTCCGTCAAATGATAAAACTCGTACTAGAACGTGTTAAGAATTCATGATACAAGAACAAGCGTATGCTAGTAAATTAAAACCAATTCACTTATAAACTTGTAAAACACCTTCATTTTATGTACCTAGGCGAAAATATATATATACACGCTTGAATCAACTAACAAAAGTAAAAGTATGCTAAATTTTCATAACTTTGGAAACTCCTTGATTGTAGTAATCCTCTCCTAATTTTCGGTTATACACTTGATGCCAATCCCGAAATTTAGCTCCTATACACGCTTTTCTTTTGATTACTCTTTAAAGGTTTCAAAAACCCTACTCTCCCTATTCAAGATATACGGTTCATACTCTCCTTCTCCACAAAACAATACTACGGCCTCCACTCTTTCCTCCATTTTGCCGATCAGCCATCACACCTAAGGTAAGGTTCTTGTGAGCGTTTTTCTTGATCTTTTATCCATGTCATGTATCCCTAACAACTCGTGGTAACCGTGCATGTTGTAGCTGCAAAATACATGGCGGCAGGAGCAGTTGTAGACTCGTTTTGTTAGCCCTATTTTGGTTCTCTTTCTATCTTGTACGTCGCACTCAAGGTAAACCCTAGCCTCCCCATGTTCTTTTGATTTTCTCGGCGAGACTCATGCAAACAATGCGTGGGTTTTACTTGCTTTACGGGTCAAACTATGGGATAAATGTAACGAAAACTTAACACATAAAATCATGATGATAAAAAGGAATAACGAATGGAGAAACTTGCTTTCATGATATAATATACAATACTCATACATGTTTATTGATTTCGCTTCGATCTTATATTTCATTACTTATGCATAATTCGTTATTATGATTTCAAGTATAAATGATTAACGACGTGTACGTAAATCGTAATATCAAACTAGTGTTATATTACATAAGTTAAAAGGTAAAGGGTCATTATGTAAATTATGAAACTTGGTGGACTAACATGCTAATGTGATAACTAAAGGGATTAAATGAGTAAAATGAGTCAACTTGTAATATTTACATTTTAAACCCTATACTTATGCAACTTGCCATAAATGATCATTAAATCATAATAACACTCATTCCATTATTTAACTTGAGTTAAGTAACTAACTTGCTAAATATGGAAACCGCTATTTATGGAAACTTGCTAAATATGGAAACCTCGCTAATTATAGAAAGTTACTAAAAATAGAAAGTCGCCTAAAATAGAAAGTACTTAAAATGGAAAGATTACTAAAAGTAGAAACTCTAAAAAGAGAAAGCCGTCTTAAACAAGTAACTGATTCTCATAGA
The DNA here is from genome assembly GCA_022545495.1 of Chrysanthemum lavandulifolium. Lineage (NCBI taxonomy): Eukaryota > Viridiplantae > Streptophyta > Magnoliopsida > Asterales > Asteraceae > Chrysanthemum > Chrysanthemum lavandulifolium. The sequence continues at coordinate 178,614,888 of CM040245.1, read as the reverse complement.
ACGTTATCTAATTCTCTTGATTTACTTTCGTTGTGTTTTGCTCGTAATAAGGCATGATATTCGACCTTACCTCTTAAGGTTTCTCATGATTCGTATTCATCTTTCGATTCTAGCTTGATCTGTTATGCTTTACTCTAAGCCTCCTTATTAGGGCTTCCCTATGACCTTGCTATGCTCCCTTTGATATGAAACTCTGATATGAACTTTGATATGAAACTCTGATATGAACCTTGATATGAAACTTCGATATGAACCCTTGATGTGAAACTTTGATATGAACTTTGATATGAACCATTATGATATTAATATGCTTTGACCCTTCAGTTTGATACCCGAGCCAAATATGTTTTCCTAGTCATGAAGGTAACATGACCGTGTCATTGATGCACCAATGGCATGACTCCAGTGTGTACGAGTGATGATACACACCGTCCCCCATTATGATATGATATGATTATGAGCTCACTATATGTATATGATTTGGCCACTATGATATGTTTCGGGGTATGGATGTTCCTAGATATGATATGTTCGAGGGATTTGATCTGATACGTTTGTTTATGATATAATTTATATGGTGAATGATGTCGTGTAATACGCTGCCTTCACAATTCGGGAGCTAGCTACTCCATTTGTTACCGAGGTCTCCTCCTATTATGTATGGTATTCCGAGGTCACCCTCCGAATACAATGGCTACTTATGATATGATATGATATGATATGATATGTTTCCTGCTCGGGTAGATTTGATAACCCTTACACTTTTGATAAACCTATATTGTACCTTCCAGATTTCCCAACGCACCATAATCAGACATTTGTTCATTACTCAATACCCTTATATGATTCACTTTTACCAAGATATAGATACTCCGAGACATTGATCATCACACTTTCATTCCGTTACTTGGACTATGGTTCCATTCACGCACGGGTTATTATATGTCATTGGATTGATTATGATATTCATGTTTATCGACTCATCGATTACTATGTATGATATGTATGTATGCGATATAAGATTTACCTGTTGTCATCCGATGATATGTTATCTTCTTCGTTATGTGATCCTTTGATTTGTCCGGTAACCGTGCTTGTGTGAAATCGATTGTTGATCTGCTTATCTTTTGTACCTCGCTCGATTTATCTCGTGGACTATGACTATCCGTGGTGTCCTTATCCGCTTGTGTTGACCGCCATGTTTGCATTTCTTTATGCTACGGTTTGATTGGGTAAATGGTTCAACTTATGAAGTCTAGCTTGTTAACTTGTTTAATTGCCCGCTATGTATTTAATTCATTTATTTATAGTGTTCATACCGTATTCCTACTTGTTACGTGGACCGCCATGTTTTGACTACCGTTATGATCTTGATTATGTCTTCAACTAAGGGTTTTGACCTCGTGTGAATTGCCATGCTCACTTATTAATTAATTGCTTCCGCTTTTCTGTAGACATCCTGCTTAGCTTGTATGTCTCTCGATTTCTGAATTGATTGTACGACATATATGTTGTGTGGATGCTACCGCTATACTTGCTTATGTTTCGCCTTTGTATGCCTGGTTTGTATGTGCTTGTTTATATGTCATCAATGCTTTGTTTTGCTTCGTTCTCCTTGTTATCTGCTCGTTTTGGATATCTCGTAAAATTGTGTTCGCAGGATCCTCATTGACTCATTATTCTCATTTCATTTGATCGTGTTATCCGCTTCCTTTGTTTCATTTGCATTTCGATTTTATTTAGCTTCGTTTGTTATATCCGCTCACCGGCTTTTTAAGTGAGTCGCATTTCTTTTCTCTGCGGGTTTTAGATTGAAGATGGGCTTTGATGGGTGAGAGTTGGATTTTCCGAGTGGACCAACCCTAGTTACCTTATTATTTGGACTTACTTTGAAGAGTTTTTGTTTTGATATTTCATTTGGATATTGTTTTCCTCGTCGTTGAATTGTTTATATGATTTGATACTTCATTTTAAGGTTTCCGCTTGTAAATATTTTATTTGTATGTTACGATATGACACCGAATGTGACACTTCTACCCTTGTCGGGTTGGGGTGTTACAATTATGGTTTCGAGCTAAGGTTTCGTCTTGTTGACCTTAGGATTGACCCGTGAGGACCGGGTAGACACTAGGCTTCGTCTCTGCTATGATATATTCGATTCTTTTTGATTGTCGCTCGATTTGACTTGATAAACTTTTGTCTTCACTGCTTTGGTCTTCTTCTTCACATTTGATTTTATATTTTGTCTTTGCACAATCCGTTTGTTGATCGTTAGATGGAGACTACCCGTGAGTCAAGATGATGGTGTCGACCTCGTTCTGTCGCATCTCTGAAATGGAGAGGTTCGTGAAGCGAAAGCACACCCGATCGCCGTGGTCTTTGGAGGCATCGAGGATCTTCTTCGGAGGAAGTCGGACGAACCAACCAAAGACGCAAAGACGGAGACAAGATTCAACAGTGGTCGAGAAGGTTCATCTACTTCATATGATTTAGGCGCAACTTACGTTCCTCCTATTCGCTTGTCATGCGTTTGAGGCGGTTTGATATTCATTAAGTGATTCTTTTTGATCGGTATTGCTTTTCTTGATTTGTTCGAACTCGGTTTGAATCGTGAAGTTTTATCGTTTGCCATTTTGTTAATATCCCGCTTTTTCTTTTGGATCGTCGAATGAGTCATGAGGAATCGTTTCGAGCAAGATGGTGACTTCCTTCTTTTGTGATATGGTAAGTTGGTGTGAGGTATTATATGCTGCATTTATGAGGATCTCGTCTGCTTTGGTATGTTGCTGCTATCTGTATGTTATCTGTTTTGATGTGATATTGGTTATGTGGTTTGTTATGACCCGAGACAGAATATGATGACAATAAGAACTGGCTATGTGATGCAAGTATTATGACGCCTGATCAACGTGATAATACCGAGATCATATAACTTGAACTTATTGAAATCATACGAAATCTTGGGAAATGCCTGGGTTGGTACGTGAATGGAATATGACCTATATCCTTTAATTGTCACTCCTCATGTTCGTTTGAATTCGCATCGCTTTGAGAGAATTCGCACGACATCTCGTTATGTATAAGTTGGTACGTTTTGGAAATCGAAATCGGTATGATCTGTGTGGGACTATGAATTGCTACGTCTGCCCTAAATTTGTACATCTCTGTGTACCTTACGATTTCAATTTTCGAGGACGAAAATTTTCTTTTAGAGGGGAAGAGTTGTAAAACCCTAAAATTCAAAACTTTAGAAAAGACCGTTTTGCCCTAATTTTGAAAACTCGTAAAGAACGTATATTATATCGAACTCATTAAATGTGAATCCTAAACCTAACTCATGAAAGTTATTAAACGTAAAAACCACAATTTCCGTCAAATGATAAAAACTCGTACTCGAGAACGTGTTGAGAATTCATGATACAAGAATACAAGCGTATGCTAGTAAATAAAAAACCAATTCACTTATAAACTAGTAAAACACCTTCATTTTATGTACCTAGGCCGAAAATATATATATACACGTTTGAATCAACTAACAAAAGTAAAAGTATGCTAAATTTTCATAACTTTGAAACTCCTTGATTGTAGTAATCCTCTCCAATTTTCGGTTATACACTTGATGCCAATCCCGAAATTTAGCTCCTATACACGCCCTCTTTGATTACTCTTTAAAGGTTTCAAAAGAAAACCTACTCTCCCTATTCAAGATATACGGTTCATACTCTCCTTCTCCACAAAACAATACTATCTACTCTCCACTATTTCCTCCATTTTGCCGATCACCATCACACCTAAGGTAAGGTTCTTGTGAGCGTTTTCTTGATCTTTATCCGTGTCATGTATCCCTAACAACTCGTGGTAACCGTGCATGTTGTAGTCGCAAAATACATGGCGGAGCGATTGTAGACTCGTTTTGTTAGCCCTATTTTGGTTCTCTTTCTATCTTGTACGTCGCACTCAAGGTAAACCCTAGCCTCCCATGTTCTTTTGATTTTTCGGCGAGACTCATGCAAACAATGCGTGGGTTTTACTTGCTTTGATATGTATACACGGTCAAACTATGGGATAAATGTAACGAAAACTTAACACATAAAATCATGATTATAAAAAGGAATAACGAATGGAGAAACTTGCTTTCATGATATAATATACAATACTCATACATGTTTATTGATTTCGTTTCGATCTTATATTTCATTACTTATGCATAATTCGTTATTATGATTTCAAGTATAAATGATTAACGACGTGTACGTAAATCGTAATATCAAACTAGTGTTATATTACATAAGTTAAAAGGTAAAAGGGTCATTATGTAAATTATGAAACTTGGTGGACTAACGTACTAATGTGATAACTAAAGGGATTAAATGAGTAAAATGAGTCAACTTGTAATATTTACATTTTAAACCCTATACTTATGCAACTTGCCATAAATGATCATTAAATCATAATAACACTCATTCCATTATTTAACTTGAGTTAAGTAACTAACTTGCTAAATATGGAAACCGCTATTTATGGAAACTTGCTAAATATGGAAACACGCTAATTATAGAAAGTTACTAAAAATAGAAAGTCGCCTAAAATAGAAAGTACTTAAATGGAAAGATTACTAAAAGTAGAAACACGCTAAAAAGAGAAAGCCGTCTTAAACAAGTAACTGATTCTCATAGAACGTTATCTAATTCATATAGGTTCGGACGACGGGATTGACTTTCTTCTTGATTTACTGCGTTGTGTTTTGCTCGAATAAGGTACAAATATTCTCGACCTTACCTCTTAAGGTTTCTCATGATTCGTATTCATCTTCGATTCTAGCTTGATCCGTTATGCTTTACTCTAAGCCTCCTTATTAGGGCTTCCCTATGACCTTGCTATGCTCCCTTTGATATGAAACTCGATATGAACTTTGATATGAAACTCGATATGAACCTTGATATGAAACTCGATATGAACCCTTGATGTGAAACTTTGATATGAACTTTGATATGAACCCTTATGATATGAATATGCTTTGACCCTTCGTTTGATACCCGAGCCAAATATGTTTTCCTAGTCATGAAGGTAACATGACTGTCATTGATGCACCAATGGCATGACTCAGTGTGTCTGTGATGATACACACCGCCCCCAATATGATATGATATGATTATGAGCTCACTATATGTATATGATTTGGCCACTATGATATGTTCCGGGGCGATGGATGCATCCTAGATATGATATGTTCGAGGGATTTGATCCGATACGTTTGTTTATGATATAATTTATATGGTGAATGATGTCGTAGCAATACGTGTCTTCACAATTCGGGAGCTAGCTACTCCATTTGTTCTTGAGGTCTCCTCCTATTATGTATGGTATTCGAGGTCACCCTCCGAATACAATGGCTACTTATGATATGATATGATATGATATGTTTCCTGCTCGGTAGATTGATAACCCTTAAACTTTTGATAAACCTATATTGTACCAGATCCCCCAACGCACAATAATCAGACACTTGTTCATTACTCAATACCCTTATATGATTCACTTTTACCAAGATATAGATACTCCATTACATTGATCATCACACTTTCATTATACACTATGGTTCCATTCACGCATCGGGTTATTATATGTCATTGGATTGATTATGATATTCATGTTTATACGACTACCGATTACTATGTATGATATGTATGTATGCGATATAAGATTTACTGTTGTCATCCGATGATATGCTATCTTATCGTTATGTGATCCTTTGATTTGTCTGTAACCGTGCTTGTATGAAATCGATTGTTGATCTGTTTATCTTTTGTACCTGCTCGATTTATCTCGTGGACTATGACTATCCGTGGTGTCCTTATCGCTTGTGTTGACCGCCATGTTTGCATTTGCTTATGCTACGGTTTGATTGGGTAAATGGTTCAACTTATGAAGTCTAGCTTGTTAACTTGTTTAATTGCCCCGCTATGTATTTAATTCATTTATTTATAGTGTTCATGTATTCCTACTTGTTACGGATCGCCATGTTTTGACTACCGTTATGATATTGATTATGTCTTCAACTAAGGGTTTTGACCTGTGAATTGCCATGCTCACTTATTAATTAATAGACATCTGTTTGGCTTGTATGTCTCCGATTTCTGAATTGATTGTATGACATATATGTTGTGTGGATGCTATGCTATACTTGCTTATGTTTCGTCTTGTATGCCCTGGTTTGTATGTGCTTGTTTATATGTCATCAATGCTTTGTTTTGCTTCGTTCTCCTTGTTATCTGCTCATTTTGGATATCCGTAAAATTGTGTTCGCAGATCCTCATTGACTCATTATTCTCATTTCACGCGACGTGTTATCCGCTTCCTTTGTTTCATTTGCATTTGATTTTATTTAGCTTTCGTTTGTTATATCTTTGGGCTTTTTAAGCTCAATAGCATTTCTTTTCCGCTGGCAGGGTTTTAGATTTGAAGATGGCTTTGATGGGTGAGAGTTGGATTTTCCGAGTGGACCAACCCTAGTTACCTTATTATTTGGACTTACTTTGAAGAGTTTTGTTTTGATATTTCATTTGGATATTGTTTTCCTCGTCGTTGAATTGTTTATATGATTTGATACTTCATTTTTAAGGTTTCCGTTTGTAAATATTTTATTTGTATGTTCTGATATGACACCAGAATGTGACACTTCTACCCTTGTCGGTTGGGGTGTTACACTAAACATGATATCCGGCCTACTAGCCGTGAGGTAGAGAAGACTACCAATCATGCCACGATTGTGTTATCAACGGATTCGCCGTCTTCATCTTTTGTGAGTTTGGTGTCGGATGACATTGGTGTCCTAATTGGTTTCGACTCTTCTAGACCGAATTTCTTTAACATCTCTTTTATGTATTTAGATTGATTAAAGAATATACTATCTTCTACTTGTTTGATTTGTAGACCAAGAAAGAAACTAAGTTCTCCCATCATACTCATCTCGAACTCGTCATGCATGATTTTAGAGAAATCATCACACATGTCTTGACAAGTAGATTCGAATATAATATCATCTACATATATTTGAGCTATGATTATATGTGACTCTCTTTTCTTAGTAAAAAGTGTGTTGTCAACTAACCCCATGGTGTAGTTGTGTTTGATTAAGAATGACTTGAGTCTATCATACCAAGCATTTGGAGCTTGTTTAAGACCGTAGAGGGCTTTCTTTAACTTATACACATGTTTAGGTTTTTCAAAATCGATGAAGCCCGGAGGTTGAGCTACATATACTTCTTCATTGATAAAACCATTTAGAAAAGCACTTTTGACATCCATTTGATAAAGCTTAAGATCATTAGCACAAGCATAAGCAAGAAGTATTCTTATAGACTCTAATCTAGCCACGGGGGCATAGGTCTCATCAAAGTCTATTCCTTCTTGTTGGTTATACCCTTGGGCAACGAGTCTAGCCTTGTTTCTAGATACTACTCCGTTTGCATCTAACTTGTTTTTATAAACCCATTTGGTTCCTATTATGGTTTGATTACTAGGTGGAGGGACAAGTGTCCAAACATCATTAGAAACAAATTGATTTAACTCTTCTTGCATAGCCATTATACAACTTTAATCTTTTATGGCTTCTTGTGTATTCTTAGGTTCTATGGTTGAAACAAAACAAAATAGGCTACTTTGGTTTTGAACTTGAGACCTTAAGGTTCTTTCGTTTAACTTTCCTACAACCTTATCTACGGGGTGATCTTTCGACTCTTTAATATTTATGAGTTCATTATTTGAAGATTCTTCTTCTTCTTCATTTATCTTTTTCTTTATTTCAATAGCTTCACTTTCTACAATCTCGTCATCGACAAGAGGTGGAGAGGGTTTGGGTGGACTTTCATCAAATTTTACATTTAATGACTCTTTTACCTTCATTGTTTCTTTATTAAATATGACGTAAGCTTTGCTATTAGGAGAGTAACCTATAAAGATACCTTCGGTTGATTTAGGATCAAATTTTGTAAGGTAATATTTAGTGTTAAGAAGAAAACATTTGCTACCAAAGACTCTAAAGTGATCTAACGTAGGCTTTTTGCCTCGAAGTAACTCGTATGGAGTTTTACCTAAAATTGGTCGAATTAAGACTCGATTAAGTATGTACGTTGAAGTATTAACGGGGTTGCACCAAAACTTTTGAGGTATGGATTGCTCATTTAGCATGATGCGACTCATTTCTTGTAGGGTTCTATTCTTTCTTTCAACTACCCCATTCGATTGTGGAGTGCGAGAGCCGAGAAGTTGTGAGTAATACCATTAGCCACAAAAGCTCCAAATTGCACTTCATTATCGAATTCCCTACCATGATCCATTCTAATAGACACTATAGGACTTCCTAGTTGTCTTTGGATTTTCTTGCTTAATATTTAAAAATAATTAAACGTTCCGCTTTTGTTCTTTAAGAATTTAGTCCATGTGTACCTAGAGTAATCATCTACTATGACCAAAGCGTAGTAGTTGCCTCCATAACTTTGGATAGCGGATGGACCAAATAAATCCATGTGTAGTAATTCTAGACACTTAGTTGTAAACACCATGTTTTTAGCTTTGTGACTAGAATGGACTTGTTTTCCTACATTACAAGCATCACAAAAGTGATGTTCATATTTTAAATTAGGTAGATCTCTTACTAGATCTTTGGATAATAGCGATTGAAGAAGTCGCATATTGGCATGACCCAATCTTCGATGCCATAAGGTCGAAGTATCATCCATAGAGGTAAGACAAAGTTTGTCTTTAGGTTCATTACCGATTTTAATGACATAGACTCCATGTTTCATAATTCCTCTTCCTATGGTTATGCCATTTTTAATATCTTACTACGGTTTCAATAAAAAGTACATTGCACTTTTATCACATATTTGTCCTATACTTAAGAGGTTAAAGTTTAGGTTTTCTACGTGACACATCGTTAATGGTTAGAGATTTGTTAGAAATCGTACCTTTACCAATGATTTTACTTTTGCTATTTCCAAACACCACATTTCCTCCATTGAAGGATTCATATGTGAAGAATAGATCTTTATGCCGGTCATGTGCCTCGTGCACCCGCTATCCTTGACCCATTCATCCGGATCTAGGTCGACCTTTAAGCACACCTAAGAAAACAATTAACTCAAAAGTTTGGTCCCCATTTTGTTCATGGGTCCATTAGTGTTAAACATTCCATTCATGTTAGACATGTATGAATAAGGTGAATATGCATTCCATGGTGCAAAGTTATGAAAATGAAAACCATTTTGCATATTTGGGTTCCATCCCATTTGATGGTTACTTCTCGGCTAAACATTATTAGGTCTCCTAGATGGGATAGGTTTCGAAAAAGATGGAGGTTTGTTTCTTGCAAAAATAGGATTATATTTTGGAGGTGGTTGTCTAGTGGTAAAATGAGTTGGTTTCTTCTTATTAACAATAACAAAATCAGTTCGAGAGGAAGAAGCTATGCTATTACCACTATTTGCTTCAGCAGACCCCACGGATCCCCGGCCGTACACCAGCGGTTTCCTTTTGTGGGATCCGTGGGATCCGCCACAACAAGGGCCTGCTTTTCTATTGCTTTTACGAATTGTGTTTCTTTGTTTTCACTAGTTGACATATCAAGTTGCTGAATGCCTAAACCTTTTTGGTTGTTTCCAGTTTTAACACTATCTAGTATCATATCTAAAGTATTAGTACTCATTCTAGAAATTTTAGAATCTAGTTGATCAACTAGTGTTTGTAGTTGAACTCAAAGTTCACATTCACCACTAGCTATTTTACCCTTTTCTAGACGTTTCAATTTTGCTTTTAATTCTATGACTTCCTTATCTAAACGTTGGTTTTGATTTTTCAAAAACTTGTTTTTGTTAATTAATTTTAAGCTAATATTGCAAAGTTTGTCATATTCATTATGCAATGAGTCATCATCTAGTGATGAGCTACTATAGTATTCGTGACATACCTCGTCATTTTCCATAAGGCAAATTTCTTCGTCCTCCTCGTCACTCATTCCCCACGTGCCGCTCACGAATGCCTTTTGATCATCCCGTTTGGGACACTTACTAATAAAGTGGTTTGGGTCCCCACATTTAAAGCAAGCACGATCATCCCTTGGCTTTCGTCCTCTTTGCTTTTCCGAATCCTTTCTTGTCATCATACGGTTGTTTGACTTATATTCCTTCCTTCTAAAGAACTTTTTCAAGTCCCTTATCGCCATAGCATACTCCTCGTCGTCACTATCCGAAGAGGAGTTCTCTTCATCGCTTGAGGCCTTTTGGCTTTAAGGGCAAGAGATTTGTGTTTCTCTTTCACCTTGAGGCTTCGGAATCTTTAGCAAGGACAAGCTCGTAGACTTTTAAGTTGCCTATGAGTTCATCAAGGGTGAGGATTGTCAAATCTTTTGACTCTTCGATTGTCACCTTGGATCTCCACTTGGATGGAAGTGCCCTTAGATATCTGCTAACATGGTTACGGCTAGAAAAAGATTCATCAAGTGCTTGTAAAGATGTAATAATAGTACTAAAATTAGCAAATGAATGATCTATAGTTTCCTCATCCGATATTGAAAATTGTTCATATTGTTGAACAAATAAATCAATTTTAATATTTTTAACTTGTTGATTACCTTGATGAGTTACAACTAAAGAATTCCAAATTTCTTTAGAGGTTTTAAGCATGGAAATTCTTTCGAATTCCTTTTTGGGTAAAGCATTATATAAAGAGAAAATTCCCAAAATAAGCCAAAAAGTCTTGCATGGTCCGTTAAATGGTCATTTTTTTAGGCTTTTCCCATTTTGGTCATGCTCGATCGCTCAACCGCTCGACTTCAATCAAAATTTTGACACGTGTCATTCTTTTACGGTCAATCGCCGACTTTTTGATCGTTAATCGCCGATTCACCCAAATTTTGACACGTGTCATTCTTATGTACTTTTCGAAAAAAAGTACAAAAGAATGACACGTGTCAAAATTTGGATGGAGTCGAGCAATGAGCAATCGAGCATAACCAAAATGGGAAAAGGCTTAAAATAATGACCATTTAACGGACCATGCAAGACTTTTTGGCTTATTTTAAGAAATTTCTCTTATATAAAACAATTTTAGCTTCACTATTTTTAGAAAGCTTTTTCTTCATTTCATCGTTTAGTTTATCATGAGGTATGTTAACTAAATTTCCTTTATCATCTTTTGAGGTAGCCTCAAAATCGCCTTCAACAATAATGTATCAAAGATCAATATCTTTAGACTTCACATACGTTTCGAATCTATTTTTCCAATATATAAAACCATTAGTTTCAAGTAGTGGTGGTCGTTGCATAGATTGCCTTCCTTGTAATTTTCAGAACCCATAGTGATCGAAAAGTTTTTAAAATACGGTTTACTTTAAAACTTTTATAAACTTAGCTCTTGATACCAATTGTGGAAAACTAGAAGGGGGGTTGAATAGTTTTGCCGATTTTAAGTTAGTTTCAAAAACTTTAGATTCGATATTATGTGAAATTGTATGGATATAGGGAAAGTATAGATCTAATGATAAAGTGAGTAAATAAAGTAAAGCAAGGGATAGAAATGACACAACCGATTTATAGTGGTTCGCTACAAGGACACCTTCCTCGCTCTACTCCACTCCCCGAGTCACCTACTCGAGAGTTCAAGCACTATGTCAACAAACTCCTTCAACTTGGCGGAGAAGCCTTCACAATGTTACTTACACCTTTTCCCAGACAAAGCTAAATACCGAGTCCGTAACACGGTGGACCAAACCAACACGACTATTACACAACAACTATGTGAAATATCAAATACAAGATATTTGCTACGTAAATCTTGTGGAGGAACAAATCAATCAAGGACCCTTGCTTGGATGACTTGTAGAATGCTCGTGATCTCGCCTTAGAGAAGGACCTATATGAGAATCACTAAAGAAAGAAAGAAGAACGACTCTCTAGATCAAGTGATATTTTGTTAGAAGAGAATGAGAGTATATGAGAGAATTAGTAAGAAGAGGGTGAGTTAGAATGAAGAAATGGTTTCATTTATAGGCAAACTTGCCATCGTTCCCCGAATCCCACCAATCCCTCCCTTAAGGGATCCGTCTAGTTTAAACCTAGGGATTCGTGGACGCCCTTGCCCATGGGTTTTTGGTTATTATGGGTCATGGGTTATGGGTTGGTCTATGGTATTTCTTTAGATACAATGTATCTAATGAGTACAATGTATCTAGTCAAGTGGGTATGGGTCAATACCATGGGTTATGGATATGATCCATGGGTTGTGATTTTACCCATCCTAATAAACTATTACAACAAATGATTTATTACAATAATTTGTATTAATGACTATATGTAAATGCTTTACAAAAATAACATGTATCCTTATAATTTTACTTATGATAACATTATATTTGTTATCAACAAAACACAAAGAGATCGCAAAATGTTAATAAACGTTTTTACGGTTTATTTGTATTAACACGAATCTTGTTGCTAATGCTATGACAGATGATAACTGTTAGGAATTAGAAATTCCAGGTATTAAAGAGTCGGTCACCTCAAGTATATGTAATCGTTAGAAAGCTTGTAGTCGTAGTTATTTTAAGTTAAGTAGTATTTAGTTAAGTAACACCGTGGAGGACGGATGGTCTTTACCCACCTGTATGCCCGATCCACGACCTGTTGTGTATGCTTTCATGTAAGACTATAATATACTCTACCTCCCAAGGTAGAGAGTTGAGCTCATAATAATATTTTCCTTCTCTCACTATAGTTCCCAACTCTTCCACTCTCTCACTAGAACTTTCTCTAACATACTTAAACGCATACTTTGATCATGGTTTAGAGTGTTTGTGAAGTCCAATATCTTACAATTGGTATCAAGAGCCATGGTTTGATCACTCATCTTTCATGCTCTTTGTTTTGGTGGATTTCATAAGGTTTTGGTGTATTAAGGGTTTAGGAGAGTTTGATTCATTTGAACAAATTCTAGTGGTAAAGTTTGAATTTTGCTTGTACTTTTGTGTTTAGGATCATCATAAGTGTTTATGTTTTGAATTGAAGGCTTAAATCATTGTGGTTTGGTTGTTTTGGATTGATAAAGTGGTTATTTGTGTAAAAGGACTAAGCGAGTTGAGTCTCTGACTTGTGTTTCTTCAAAGCGAGTTGCTTTGTTATTTGATGCGAGTTGGTACATGCGACTTAGCTGCTTAGCGAGTTGATATTTATGCGACTTGGGTTCTAAGCGAGTTGTTTATTTAAGCGACTTGAGATCTAAAGCGACTTAGCTATTTAGCGAGTTGTAACGCTTAGCGAGTTTCTAAGCGACTTAGTGTTCAAGCGAGTTGAGTGTGTTAAGAGTTGATACTAAAGCGAGTTGGCTATTTAGCGACTTGATTTATTAAGCGAGTTGACCGTGGTTATGCAGTTGATGCTTATGCGACTTGGCTATTGCTTAGTTGATTACTTAAGCGAGTTGATTAATTGCTTAGTTGTGTAGTTAGGTACTTATTCATTTAGGCTTGTTACTTCTTCGTGATACATTCTTACGGTTGTTCTTTGGTTTAGTAAAATCCCGTGAAAGAATCAATTTCCGGTTTAGTCAAAGAATAGCAAAATCCCGTGAGAGCTTGAAACATGTTCACAAACGCTCCGACTATCATCTCCATCGCTGCCGAGGATGTTCAAGCAAATGTTCAGATACTCGCCCACCCATGCTTGACAGAATCGACTACGACTCTTGGGCTCAACGAATTAGATTGTATTGCCTTGGAAAGGAAAATGGAGTCAACATTCTCAAATCCATTGATGAAGGACCGTATCGATCGTTGAGACGACTAGAGATGTACTTGATACCATCAAGATGGAACTCGATTTACGGAATGGATGCACTAAAATGTATGATGAGCTTGATGATAAGGAGAAAAGAGATTCGATGTCGATATCGTGGCTTCTAACATTGTTCTTCAAGGTCTTCCTAAAGACATCTACAAGTCGATCAATCACAACACCGATGCAAAGGCGATGGGATAATGTCAAGATGCTTCTCTCGGACTCGAATTAACTATGGAAGACAGAGAATCACAACTCTATGACGAATTTGAACACTTCAAGATGAAACCAAATGAGAGTGTCTATGAGTACTATGAGATTTCATAAGTCGGTGAATGATATGAGGAACATCGAATGACTATGCCTAACATTCACCGAACTCAAAATTTGTGAACAACATGAATCCCGAATGGCACAAGTTTGTTACTCGTGAAGCTCACTCAAGGATTGAAGAATACGAATTATGAGCAACTCTATGCCTTCCTTCTTCGTAATGAGAGACATGCCATGTTTGAAAAGATGATTCTTAATCGCTCAAAACCAACCGTGGAGAGACAAGCTCATCTAATGACTCAACCGCTTTCTACTCAAACATCGGAATCACAACCAAAGCCTCACAAGTCATACCCATGGGTAATGGTAATCACAAACTCATTCCCGATCCTATGTTCAAACAAGTCGATGTTGATGCACACGCGGTAACATCATTAATCAACTAGCTCTTCCGATTAGTCAAACATGAATTCTCTCCCACAAACCAACAACAACCTCGTAACAAAGATCTAACCCACACAATCAAGCTATCGTTAAAGATGGGAGGATCGTGGTGCAACCGCTCAGAAAGAAGATGATCGGGAAGAGGTGGAGGTGGTAGAGGTTATGTTGGTAATCGTAATCGAGGAAGGAATGGTAATCAAGGTCAAGCTAAGCCGATCAAATGTTATAACCGTGGTGGTGAGGGACACATTGCAAGGAACCGCACATCTCCAAAACGTCCACGATTGCCGATTACTTCGAGATAAGATGTCGCTTGTACAAGCTCGTGGATAATGGTGCCGCTGATGAAGAGGAATTGTTGTTTCTGTCGAGGCAATGCCAAGACCTATGATGTAGATGTGGATGAGCACCTATTCGTGAGATAGGTCACAATCATCGAATGCCTTTCAAGTCGCCGATTGTGATGCATACGACTGATGTGGATGATGGACCCATCGCACACACAATTTTTATGGCTAGCATTTCTACAATGGTTTCTCCCAAGGTCTCATCTTCACCACAAGCTGGCCCATCCAAAGACAAACTCATCTCGAGGTATTAAAACTATACGATGATGCCGATGTGCAAAAAATGCATGACAAAGTACAATCAATCGAAACTATTGAATCAAATATTGAAAATATGGGTAATATCAATGTTGTCCCATATGATCAATATGTGAAACAAAGTGAAAGTGAAGTTGTACCAAGTGATACATCTTCTCGCAGTCAACAATGACTATGTTTTTGATGAATACACCGCATGTGCCTCGATGATTCTCAGAATTTATGAACTAAATGCCTATAAAGAACGTGTTGCTATTTATGAACAACGTGCAAAATTTGAGTTGACCACTCGTGAGCAGGAAATGGATGACCAAGCGCGCATAATCATTAGAAAAGTAATTTTAGAAGAAGTATTAAAACAAGAGTTAAATTCCTTGCAATAAAATCTTTCTAAACCGCTAAGCAAAACAAGAACTTCAAGAAATGTGAAATGCTTAAGCAAGAATTTAATGCAAAGGAATCAAAACTCTTGAAAGATTTTTCTAATCAAAACTTAGAAAACAAACTTGAAAACAAGTTGTACATACAAGGAACACCATTCGATCGCTCACATGATCACTAAGCATGAGTCTTAAGCGATAAGCATAGCATTCCCTTATTGAGGAACCAAATCCAGAGGTTATTAAAAGGCTAGAAATGCTCATAAGGTTCTTTATGATGGCAATGAAATCCTTAAACCTAGACGAAACCTAGTTGCGTTGAGTGCAATCGAGGAAGATAAGAAATCGATGAAGTCACTAGGAAAAGATGAACAAGAAATTAGATGATCCTAAATGTAAAGAGAAGAAAATAAAGATCACACCCCATGATTACAAGAAGGAAAACCGATTTCTTGAACAAGTTTAAGCCTCGATATTGTTGACTTCTAACAAGTTTTTGGAAAATAGATTTAGATAAGGTAAAGTCGAAAATATTGTTGAAACAAACCTCCACTTTGGAAAATACCTAGAGCGATCGTGTATCCTCCTAATACACCAATGCATCTTGTTCCTAGAACAATTGCCACTAAAAGCAAGACCTTAATTAGCCAATATGTTATCTTTCAACTGCTTGTTGATTTTGAGAAAACTTGCAAGAAAAGGATCACACCCACGGTATAATCAAGGAGAAAGGGTTTTGAGCAAATGAAAGAATGCTATTTAATCGAGGTCATGCCTTTCTTTAAACTTCTAAAAGATCACTTTGAGAGTCTTAAAAGGGATAGATAATCGATATTAAGGGAATGGAAAAGGAATTTGATGCAATGATAGTTGAGGTTAGTGACTATGAGCGAGCACTAAAATATAATGAGATTGAGAGGAAGAACTTGCATACACTTAATGAGAACCCGATTTCGAATGTATTGCTCAAGATGTGTTCTACATCGCTACTAACTGCTCTATTATCGCTTCTCGATTCCATGAACTGTCTGTTGCTTTGAAAGTCTCATGATCGTGTCATTGAGCTTGAAAAACTAATTCGAACTAAATGAGAAAATTGAACTGGATGATCACGACAATTTGGTTAAACATTTTTCTAAACTAGAAGTTGAGCATTTTAATTTACAACTAAAATATCAACATCTTAAAGAAAATGTCAAAACTTCAAATATCAAGACATCCTCGATGCTCCGAGTTTGATGCGCTTTTCAAATTAACAAACGTGATGAATGATTCAAGCTCATTGCAACACGATCGTAAAGTTGAAAGCCCAAATCTCTCAATTAAAGGGTCAAACGAACAATGTGACTGGTCCCCAAATGCCTCCTCCTTTAGATTCTCGAATTCTCAAAACTTTCATCTTCAAAACTTAGTAAATGCTTTACAAAAGGAAAATGAGGTTTTTCTTGAAAAATGAAAAGGTTAAACGTCATTTCAATGAATTATTTGAATCTATAAAGGTCACTCAGAACAAAAATAACGAAACGGTAGCCTCGTTACAAAAAGAAATTGAGAATCTAAAGAGTCGTGTAAAGGAAGATGCCAATGACCAATGGGGAGAATGGTGTATCAAAGGCACATGTCTGTAATAAATATGCTTTGTCCGTGAAATATGTTCCTCTCATCTTAGGAATAACAAACTTGTTATTCAAACATATTTCTCATACCTTAAGGACGTACCCTAGAATGTCTCCGTGAGATTGTAGAAGAGGATAAGTTGAGAAACCAGATGATAATGCAATGGCCATGCATGCTTATATGCCAAACCATCTCAAGAACTTCTAGAATGCCTAATTACAATATGCCCTAAAACCTTAGGTGAGCAAGTCAATCCCTTGATACCGTGTTCTATGCCTAGTGCCAAGCATGCAAGTCATTCAATGCCAAATGTTCTCAATAGGAACCCCATGTGCCTCTAAGTAGTTCTGATTCCAGATCTGTCAATGCTAAGGAAGAGAACTCAAGAGTGCCTTCTAGGAGTACAAATCCCAAAGACTTCTAGTTTTAAGAAAGTGAACCTCAAGCAGCTTGCATGTAGTTCGATCCCAAAGACATCTAAACAGTGATGCAAAGAGTTGTAAAACCAACTAATGTTCTCATTCCTCTACAGAGTAATCAAGTGACATTAAAGGGAGCGTGTCAAAGTCTCAAGACAATACAAGGAATGATAGGATCTCGCAAGCTAAGAATGCATCGAAAAGAGAGAAGAACAATCTAGGAACTTTAAGTTTGAACCAATAAATGAATCGTGTTGATTCTAGTATTAGCCATAAAGTAATCAGTAATTAATTCAATTCGATACTATTTGCAAACCTTGTATTGATGTCCGCTTGAACTCGCTTTTAATCATGAATGTGGTGTTAATGCTTTGCCTAATGATGTTAATTGTCCAGCTAATATTTTAAATGCTAAAATTCATGCTAAGAAGGCTAAAAGGCAAAACGAAGAAAGTTATAAAACAAGCTGGAAACCCACAGAAGAACATTTAGTAAGATAGGCTATTATTGATACCGTTGGTCGTAAGACTAATCGCACAATGCCCACTAGAAAATGGATGCCTACTGGTAGAACTATTCCTCAAGAAGTGAGCACACTTTGAACAGGCTAATACATACACTAGTATCGCATCTATTCACAATGATTCCATTGCCTTACTTTCCGATATGAATGCTTCTATTTCGGATGCGGGTGTTCCAACCATTGTTACTAACCAAATGGAACCCATTCTTGCATGGGGATCCCAATTATCCAGCTATGCATTCTTGTCCGTGGTCAACCGCAGATCGCTCAAATCGCTCGTGGTACCGGACTCAGTCGCTCCAAGTATACGACCGGAGACCGGTCACGGCTCATGAACTTCGTGGAGCAAATTCATCGACGCTTAGATTCGGAATGATCATTTCGGTGCTATTATGGGTTATGGAGACTATGTTGTTGGCAAAAGTGTTATCTCCGTGGTTTAATATGTAGAAGGTCTTGGTCACAACTTGTTCTCTCGTTGGACAACCTCGCGATTCGATCTAGAAGTAGCCTTCTTTAAAACATACCGCCTGCTAGAGAACTTGATGGTAAGGAACTTTAAGAGGTTCATGTGGTTCAAATCTATACACCATCTCTATCAAGATATGATGAAGTCTTTCCAATTTGCTTATCGTCAAAGGCTTCTAAAACAAAGTCATGGTTATGGCATCGTCGCCTCAATCACCGAACTTCTCGACCATCAATGATCTCACCGTAAAGGACTTAGTTGTAGGTTACCTAGAATCAAGTACGAAATGATCATCTTTGTTCAAAGATGTCAATTGGGAAAAGCAAGAAGTATGCCCATAAACCCAAACCTACTAACTCGCTCACGTAAGTTCTTCATATGATTCATATGGATTTATGACCAATGAGGCGCATAATATCTTTGGGAAGAAATATGTGTTAGTTGTGGTTGATGATTACTCTAGATTCACCCGGTCAAGTTCTTAAGGACAAAGGATGAAACTCCGATATCATCATCAAACTCATCAAACAACGCAGAAGTTCGACTTAACAAAACCGCTGTAATTATCGTAATGCATAATGGAACCGAGTTTGTCAACAAACAACTTAGTGAATTTTATGAAAGCGTTGAATCAGCCATCAAAGAAGTGTTCCACTAACTCCTCAATGTAACGGTGTAGTTGAAAGACTAAATCGAACTCTTGTAGAAGCCGCTAGAACAATGCCGATTTACTCAAAGGTTCCAATGTTTCTCCTGGTCAAGCTATTGCCACCGCATGCTACACACAAAATCATTCCTTGATTCACACTGCTCATGGAAAAACTCCATATGAACTTGTCCACAATGTAAAACCTAATCTCTCTTTCCTTCGTGTTTGGTGCATTGTGTTATCCAACTAATGAGGTCAAGACTTAGGCAAACCGAGAGCTAAAGAAGACATTGAGTTTTTGTAGGTATGCACCAAACAAAAAGGGATACCGAATCTACAACAAAAGAACCCGAAATATCATGGAAACAATTCACGTTACGCTTGATGAGTCGACCGTCAAATGGCTCCTCGGACAATTCCGCTCAGACCCTGACTTCAAAAAAATCCCATTGGTTCATCCCTTGTTCCAAACTCTTCTCAAGAAACTCCATATGTACCTCCATCCAAGATGATTTAAAGAAATTGTTTGATCCTATGTTTGATGAACTTTATGAGCCAAGTACTAATGAGGTGTCAATTTCACAACAGAGGTCGCTCATATTCTCGAGAATGAAGTCAATCCCCGCCTCAATATCTTTAAGTCAAGAAGCACCGCCGATCCTTCGCCTCATCAACAAACTATCATTCTTCAAATGTACACCATGGAACTGCTTCGCATCAATGATGAAGTTAATCCCTTTGCTACCCTCAAGATGCTCCATTTGAAAACATATTTGCTCCCGAATCATCAGCAGTAACCATCTTCTTCGTGAGACATCAACTCGCTACCTCGGCCCCTCAACAACGCCACATGAACACCTTAGAAAATGGACTCACGATCATCCACTAGACGGCATCATTGGAAATCCTCTCGCCAGTATCAACACGAAACAACTTGCAACCGATGCCTTATGGTGCTTCTTCAACTCCGTACTATCTAAGATCGAACCAAAAGATGTTAAACCGCCATGAATGAAGATAGTCGGTTCAATGCCATGCAAGATGAAATTCATGAGTTTGATCGACTTGATGTATGGGAGTTAGTACCGCCCAGATCGTGCTATGATTATTGCTCTTAAATGGATCTTCAAAGTGAAACTTGATGAGCATGGTGATGTGTCAAGAACAAGGCTCGATTAGTTGCTAAAGGATACCGCCAAGAGGAGGGTATTGACTTTGAAGAATCTTTTGCTCCAGCTTGTTCGAATCGAGGCAATCGTAATCGCTTTGGCTAACGTCGCTAGTAAGAACATGGTGGTCTATCGATGGATGCGAAGACGGCATTTCGAACGGAGATCTTAAAGAAGTCGCCTACGCCGCCCAACCCAAGGATTTGTAAATCAAGAGCATCCTACCACGCTTATCGCTTGAAGAAGGCTTTACGGTTTAAAGCAAGCTCCAAGGGCATGGTATGATACATCGTCAAAGTTTCTTCTATCTACCGGATTTAGCAAAGGAGCGCTTGATCCAACATTGTTCACTGTGAAGTCAGCAAACATTTAATTCATGTTCAAATTTATGTTGATGATATCATCTTTGCCTCGACCGACCCCAATGAGTGTGACCATTTTCAAATGAAATGAGTTCAAAATTTCAAATGTCAATGATGGGACAAATGTCATTTTTCTTGGAATTACAAATTTCACAAAGTCCCTGAGGCATTTTCATAAATCAATCTAAATATGCTAATGAGATCTTAAAGAAATTTGGATTTGATTCAATGACCTCGTTGAAACTCCCATGATTGATCGAACCAAACTAGATGAGGACCACTCGTGGATCATGATTGACCAAACGAAATATCGTAGTATGATTGGATCCTCGATGTACCTCACCGCTAGTAGACCGTATATCTTGTTCATTGCTTGCATGTGTGTATAGATACCGTGCTAAGCCTACTAAAAAGCACCTGAAGCGGTTAAACGGTCTTTCGGTATTCCAAGGAACCATCAACATGGGTCTTTGCACCAAGGACACCGGTATGTTACTAACGACCTATGCGTATGCCGATCATGCAGGTGTCAAGATACTCGTCAAGTACATCCGAGGTGCTCGCTTTTGGGTGATAAGCTTGTGAGTCGGTCTTCAAAGAAGCAATGAGTACTTTATTTCCTCTACAAAGGTCGAATACATAGCCATGTCATCTTGTTGTGCTCAAATCTTATGGATGAGATCTCAATTATCCGACTATGGCTTTGAATTCAACAAAATCCTCCGCATCGTGACAATAAAAGTGCTATGCTCTCTCATGCAACAACGCTCAACACTCAAGAGCAAAGCATATCGACATTAGACATCATTTCATCGTGGAACAAGTGGAAAAAGGTGTGGTGGAACTCTATTTTGTGAGGTCTCGAATATCGCCAGCGTACATCTTCACCAAAGCTCTTCCAAGAGAACGCTTTGAGTTTATTCTTCCACGCCTAGGCTTGAAAAGCCTTCAACCGTAAACACTCAAACGCCTTCAAGAGGAAGACGAGGAGTAAAGGTCTATGCTCATCTATCTCTTGTATATATCTATTCGAAAAACAAAATACAAAATTATAAAATCCTCAAAATCAAATAGAAAAATATAAAACCTTCAAAATCCATAAAAATCAAAAATTCAAAATTCTTCAAAAAAAAAAAAAAATTCAATTTGTTATGTTTTTCTCGGTTCGATAATATCTTCGGTTTTGTCTGTCATTCAAAGAATGACACGGACTTTAGATGTTGTTCAATTTTAAAAAAAAAAAAAAAAAATCAAAAAATATTTTTGGGAGAAAGAGAAACAATGGTTTATTGTCATTTCGTGCAAGAATCCGCTTTTCAAAGAAAGAACAGAGCCATGCTTTTTCATGTTTTTCAAGATTTGAGAATTTGTTTGAACATTCATCAAAAGCCTTCTTATCAACCAAATTCCATGCTCGATTCTATTAACATGTTATCTCATTGAAAAATTATTTTGAAAAATAACTCTGACTCTATTTTTGATAATCATCTCGGACTTATTTGTCAAAATATCAATCTCTCAATCAACAACCTATGTCATTGATTGAGGGGAGAATGATTTCAATTAAATTAAAAGTTATTTGGCATTAAATTGTTTTCAAAAGATATTCATGCATGTTTTACCAATGGAGTTTAAAGTCTTAAAACCGATCCTTATCGCTTAAAACGCTTTCATAATCAAGTCACAATTCTCCTTAAAGCTTTCAAAATCAATTTAAATCAATAAGAGATCACAAATCTCAAATGATTTGATAATTGTGATCGGGGAGAATGTGTGATTTAAATTGGATTTAAACCGATAATTCGGTAAATGGTTTTATAAGGATGTACATGCTATCCTTCCCACATGTGATAAACGATTTCAAATTTTCCATGCACATGTCGAGGGGAGAATCTATCTTAAACCTATGATTTGAAACGTGATCACTTATCTCATGTGTGTTCCTCTAGTATGTGCAAAACTCTTTTCAAATCTCGAGGCACATATTGAGGGGAGCTAAATTATGAAAATCTCATCCTTCCCAAAATGCTTTATCTACTTGTCTTGATTAGGAAGTGATGTTGATACTTTTAGAAAATGGTAATCAAAGAAGTTAATTTTTTCTCTTGCCTCCATGTGCAAAACGATTTCAAATATTTGACGACATGTTGAGGGGAGTTCTCGCTCTAAAAATATCAAAACAATTCAGTACAAAATGCTTTGATATTATATCACAAGTATCCGGAGTGATTCTCAAATGGTTTTCAATTAATTCCAATGGCGTATGAACAATACCAAATAGACCAACCAACTTTACTTTATGTACGGTGATATAAGGATGATAAGGTTATGTATGTGTTCCCATGATCCGCCGTAACCTAAGGATCTAACCAGAGACTATCCACTAGTTAGTGTAGAGTTCTTTGGTATGATGATAAAAGGAGAAAATGAGATATGGGAAGAGTGCGGATCGAGACCGAACTAGTAATGGAATAAACCCAACAAGGTTCTAGCTATGAAGTCTCGTAAGTTAATCAAGGTTGAAGAATTAAAAGAATTGAATGAGAAAAGGGTGAAAACAAATAGCCCTCCATTTATTCAACCTTAGGCGTAAACCGGTTCAATTCATATGCTACCGATGGTAACATTGGTATTGAAGACAAGACGCCATGGACCTAGTGACGACCGCACTTCAACTTTCCAAACCACTCAAGTTCCTCTTAAAAGGACTTGTTTCATTCTCACGGGAACCGACATTATCTATCGACTTCTCTTAGAGATTGTTGATATTGAAGAAGGAGACCTCTCCCTAGTCTCCCAAGACAGATCCAAATACGCACAAATTGAGTCTAGAGCCACGAGATCTTCAATAAATCTCACTAGGACACTTTCAATGAAGACTCTGCTTCACACAATGTGGAAAGAGAGATTATATCTTGAGTCCCACGATTATCCTTGTGGTTTTGCCGTAACATCCGAAAGTGATATGTGAACATATTCACAAAGGAAGATGGAAAACCTTCTCGAGCCAACATCAAACAAGCTCCCGGTAGGTGGCATGTGAGATCTATTATATAGATCAACCATGTGACAACCGAATGTAAACAATGGGGCAATTCAATCTCTTGAATCAATCCCGGTTCAGTTATGGATCGACGGATACCTTTGAAAAACCTCTTTGCGCTTAAAACTCTTTTCTATAGCACATCGACCGTACTATTTTTCAAATCAAAAGGTGTTTTATGATTGATAATTGATTTTCAATAAAACTTCGTTGTATTGCAAAACAATTTCTATTGAGAAATACACGATTGCTTTTCAAATCTCTTTTCATCAATCTGGACTTAAATTACCGGTTCACTCACTCCGGTTGTCTTCTTTGAGACGCTCGGTTTGAGAACAACTAGAGCAACGAAACCTCGTCAAGGAAATTCTTCGAATTTTACCGATCACAGCAAGACTTGTAATCGATCAACGGGAACCATGGGCCGTAGACTCAATTCAACGAAGTGATCAAAGATACTTTCGTGCTTGATTGCTAACCTGCTTTATGCAGTACATCCCACGCTTATGTACGGTGATCGAATGAAGCGGTCAATCCATAGCCGCATGCTCACACTACACATTCATCTCAAAAGAAATCATGATAAGTGCATCAATGACTCGATATTTTCACTCCATGCTCGCGCACGCCGCCAATATCATGAATCAACGAAAGCTCCGCTACTCGACGAGAAGATATTATGATCCGTAATGTGAGCATGTCGGTCCGAAAGTCATAACATCACATAATACCAACACCACAATGGATGTCATAGAGATTTTTGTTATCGATGATCTCAAAAGTCGGCTTAAAATTATTATCACGTGAATCAAGAAAAGACCTCCACTTGGATTAACCAAACATGCAATGAGTGGAATCAATGACTACGAGCCGTGAGCAAAGTACTACATCAAGAATGCAAGAACAATTGTTAATGTAATATCGGTTTGTATTCAATGTAATTTTAGTATATGTTTGAGGTGACCTCCTTAGTGGGAGATTGTTAGGAATTAGAAATTCCGCTATTAAAGAGTCGGTCACACCAAGTATATGTAATCGCTAGAAAGCTCGAGTCGTAGTTATTTTAAGTTAAGTAGTATTTAGTTAAGTAACACCGTGGAGGACGGATTGGTCTTTACCCATCAGATGCCTCGATCCATGCCCGCAGTGTGGCGCTTCATGTAAGACTATAAATACTCTACCTCCCAAGGTAGAGAGTTGGAGCTCATAATAATATTTTCCTTTCTCTCACTATAGTTCCCAACTCTTCCACTCTCTCACTAGAACTTTCTCTAACATACTTCAACGCATACTTTGATCATGGTTTAGAGTGTTTGTGAAATCCAATATCTTACAATAACTATCGCAAGAAAGTTAAAGCTGAGCAATTGAAAGACGTACTTGACGAGCTCACGAAACTCGACATCCCAAGTGGCGATGTACTCCATGCTGCTGAGATATTTGCTGGTAATAAATACAAACTTGAATTATTTCTGAATCTTTTCAAAAAGTTGCGAGTGTCCTATGTGCTTAAGCTTACAAGTCTTTCACCATGTAACTAGATAATCTAACAAGTATTTTAATCAGGTAACTTGATAATATGGTAAGTACTTGTGGTTGTAAGATGTTTTGTTATGGATTATGGGTATTCCTGGTGATTAGGTAGATCATCAGTGTAGTTGTGAAAACTTTTGTTTTTTGGGGAAATTTGCTCGACAATGATTAGCTTGTATGTTGGAATAGTTGCATATTGGTACTTCTTTTGGTCTCGAGGAAGGTTCTTCGAGTGATTATATCATATTATGTACACAAGTATATATTCAAAGTCAAGTGTCGGTGTAATATTTTGGTTACTTGGTTACTATATTAATGAAGTTCTCTTTGTCGATTGGGTATCGTTATCGTAAATGTGAGTTGTTGGTTATATTTTGTTGGTGTCTTTTGAGATCTCGATTAGTTTAGATTTTTGGTAAATTTTGTAATGGTTTAGTTCAATTGGTTATATACAGTTAAGACAAGTCAAAATTTTAATATTAATATGATGGTTGTCATGTTTGTCCTTATATGATAAAAAAAGCATCACAAGAAATAATTTGTAAACTTTTGACAAACCAAACATGACTTTTCATTTGATAATACCAAATCCTAAACCACCCATTTACTAACCCAAATCCTAATCTAAACCTATTCACAAGCCAAACAACCCCTAATTGTTTACCATCACCACCATCAACATCCTCTATTGCAAACATTTCTTCAGCAACGACCTTAAGTGGAACCACACTGAAACTAATTGGTTCATCAAAAATAGCATACATCTTTGTTACTTCTTCAGCTGCAACTACATCATCAAGTTAATCTAATGCTTGATCAAGTTAATCCAATGCTTGATCATCTTGTCATTCAACATTTATTCCTTGATTCACCTCTTCATCACTAATCCAAGTCTCTAGATCCTTTTCCTTTCCACTAATGGTAACACCATCATCTGTGTCATAATCCGCATCATCAAAATCCAGCACATCTGTATACTCTAGGGGATCCTCACTTGAATTCTCCACCCCAAACTCTTGGTCAATATCTTCCAATAACCTCCTGAATTGAAACTCATCACTCAGGATTTTGTATGATTTTCAACCATTTTTTCTACACAAAATGTTGGTGGGAACTCATTGTCAGAATCAGTATTATAAACAGGTCCAGCCTTCCCATGTTGGCTTGTCTTATGCCACTCTAACAATGGTAATTTCCCACTGTTTCCAGTCTCACCATCAAGATCCTTTCCAACAGCATCATTGACATCATGATCCACAATTTCTTCTATCACCACACCCTTGCTCTTACTCATCATTCGCTCCATCATCCGATACTCACCAATGAAACACCGTTTCAATATACAACCCAATTTCTAAATCTAGGGACTTACTCCACAAGTCCGCTTGCATCTTTGTCAAATATTAGTGGTAGAAAACCATCATCCAATGACCCCTAGGTATCCTAAAGTGAGTAAACACAAGGTTACGATCCGTAGAAGTTTAAATCTCGAACATTTCGTCCAATAAGTCATGGATAAATGTCACAGTTGAACTCCGCCAAACCAATCTGTATCTCCAAAAGATATTTTCTTCCGGTGGTGAGGTATATTCACCATTGTGATGGATTTGCTAAGTAAATATGGTTTCACTCAAATCAGGCAACACATAAAACATCAATAACTTCAAAAACAAGAATAAGTTTAAATGAAAACACGAAAATGGAACAGAGTATGCTTACCTTAAAGGATTCCTAAATCGTGGATCGGTACCGTAAAGCAATTTGCCAAAACTTAACCATTCTCAAGATCTTTACTTGTGAAATTAATGTTCATGCAAGAAATTAAAACACAAATATAAACTATTGCTTTAAAGGACTAAATTTGTAAAACAAAACACCGCAACCGAGCTAATTGGCGAGAAAGGGAGTGAAATGAAAATACTACCTTCAAAGATGATGAGGCACTTAACGAGAAAACTAACTACGCTAGCTTTCATGGTCGTTTTGCATAAAAAGGAAACTTAATGTCTTTTTGCAACAAAATTTATCTCGTGTGATCCTTGCATGATTTGGGCTACTTTAGGGACCATTTTTGCAATTCACCCTTATTTTTAAGTGTTTGCTTAGTACCTTGATTAGATTTTATATTGCGCTAGAATGATTGTATATTTTAGTGAATGGGTGAATTAAATAGTGTACTCAATGTTAAGGAAATTGTGTTTAAATTAATTGTACCTTTAGCAAGAACACTTGTAATGTCAATTTTAAGGCATTAAATGTCTAATTGTATTTAAATTACTTATACCTTTAGCAAGAAATTTGTAATGTGAATTTTAAGGAATTTAATGTCCAAAATATTTGTGCTTTATAAGATAGTATGATAGAAAAATTAAAAGTTTGTATAAATTGTCTTAACTCGTGTTAGGTGTCATTTTTCTCTTTTATAAACAATGTGGAAAACTAGAAGGGGGTTGAATAGTTTACCGATTAAAACTTTGTTTTGAACTTATTTAAAGATCAATTGATATTGATCTTAGATATGTTAGTGAATAGTAATCAACAATATATATAAAGAGTAGATAAGGAAAGAAACAATCAAACCACAACAAGTTGTTTATAGTGGTTCGCCCACAAGGACTCTTTTTCCTTGCCCTACTCCACTCCCCGAGTCTCACACTCGAGAGTTTAACTTCACTAGTCAATAAGCTCCTTTCACCGCAGAGAAACCTTTACACTTCGCCACACACTATTTCCGACACTAAGCAAGATGTCGAGTTCTTTTCAAGGGTACAACCACTCTCACACACAATGTATTTTAAGGACTAAAATACTAACAACTCGCACTCACAAGATTATGATGGTTTGGTACAACAATGATGTATGAATCAACACAAGATCATACAACAACAAACAAACAAGACTTCCAACTTCTTGTTGAAGCTTGAATGTGCCTTGATCTTCTTTGCTACAAAAGAGATCACTAATATGATATGAAACTGAGTTAGAAATGTTAGAGAGAAAGAATGTATGAGAATATGATAGAAAAGGATGAAAAACAACTTGGTTTGGCTTTGCTATTTATAGCCAAATTACTCAGCAGGAACCACGGACCACGGAACCCTCAAAAGGGTTCCGCCCATGTTACAATTTGGTGCCGCCAGGGTCTGGCAGCAAGATCATCAAAATCTTACCAAAGTCAACCATATATATCCAAGATTGTGTAAGATATGTAGAGTCTAAATCTACACAAAGTATCTAGTGAAATCTTCTAAGGATTTCAATGATGCACTACATGATGCCATGTGTTTGTTTTTCTATTTTTAGAATTATGTTAAAATATAAATACATATGTAATGTTTTATTCTAAGAAACCAAAACATTCTTAACATACATTATGGTTTAGAGTCATATCAAAATATGATTAATCACAATGTAGATGCTTGAGTGATGAAGATATTATTTGAAAAGCTTGTTTTAATATCTATTATACTTGACAAGCTTTAAGCTTTATGAAAATTAAATTTACTTTTGTCGTTAACAAAACTTAGGTAAATATTATAAAATATAAATAACGCTTAATGACTATATTTGTATTAACAATCTCCCTTTTGTCGAGGATAAACATAAATTTTATTTTTATAAAAGATGTAAAGATTGTACAAGAGTTATAAAAATATTAGTTTTAGAGCTTGAAAGATAAATATGATAATGCAAGTATGTCTAATTAGGACATGATGTTGACTTTTCGATAGTCAGTATGCGCTTGACTTTTTCAAGTCAAAGTCTTCACAAGTTGAAGTATGACGTTGTCTTTTCGTGAAAGTCAGTATGCATGACTTTTTCGTAAAGTCAAATACAACAAAGTTCTATATATTTCTCCCTTTGTCTCAAGAAAAGAAGATGTGAGGCTGAATATGTAATGAGCTCGAGCCATTATCTCCCTCGACCAATGCTCCCCTAAATTGGGTGCCAAGAGAAAGATACATGGATTGTGAAAAGCTACAAAAAATGTTAGTTATAAGCATCATCACAAACACCATGTAACAATCAACAACAATATAAGAAACACCATTCATTTTTTAAATTTTTTCATGATTTAAGAATCATGAAAAGGGAACACAATGAAGTGTTTAGTACAATAATAAAATCCTAAAAAATTAAAAAATAAATTATCCTAGAAAATAATACAAGAAAAATCCTAGAAATAATACAAGAAAAATCCTAGAAAATTATCCTAGAAAAAGCTAGGACCCTCCTATTGAGGTGGTGGATGAGAAAGAGCATTGATGCGCCTAGGATGTGATTGAGGATGAACCTCATTTCGCCTTGAAGCTCATGGACCATCACCCGGTCCTTTTTATGACAGGGCGGTCCACTCACAATTTGAGCAACCATGTCTGTGAGGGTAGTATGGTTCATGATTTTGTGGTGGTGGAATGGTGGAGTTAGTGTTGTTGGATTTTGGAGTGGTGATTATGGAGGCTAGCAAAGCACTTTGCATTTGCATAGCATCACTAAGATGAGAATCCACCATATTGGAAAATTGGTGGAGATGATCGAGCTCGCTTCAATCTCTTCTTGGTGGGGTGATCCTCCCCATGGATTCCTCAATGTCCTCTATATGAGAGGGCATTGATGTTTTAGGTAGTGGTTGATCCCCATACAAAGGACCATGGATTTCTTGTGGATGGATGGAAAAGAAGAGGTCTTGGCCCTAACTGGGCATTTGGGTCAAAAGAAGGACGTGGAGACTCATGAGCTATTCGCTCAATAGTACCAAAAGATGGTAATGGTGGTGGATGATTGGGCCTAGGAGGCAAGTCCTCCAAGTCTTCCAAAAATAGATTTGGAGATGTAGGTGGTGTAGAGAATAACTTTAATGGGATGAGTGTTGGAGATTTTGGAGGTGATGGTGATTTTAATGTTTGGATAGGAGCCAGTGGTGGTGAGCTAGGAGTCTTCGTTGGTGGTGGAGTAGTGATGATGATAGGTGATTGTGGATGTGGTGTAGGAGTAGCTAAAGTGAGGGTTGTTTCATCTCTCATGGGAGATGAGATGGTTAATGGAGATGACTCGGAAGAGGAGCTTATGTTGACGAAACAACAAAGTCTTACGCTCATTCTAGCGGTTCTTTTGCAAGGCTTTGTTGATGGTGAAGACTTAGTCATTTTTGGCTTAAGTTTTTGCTAGTAGATGGGAAGATTTGAGAAGGTGTGAGGATGATCATGGTAAAAGCTCTTAATTTATCAGAATGGAGAATTATGGAGAAATGTGTTTGATTTGATGTTAAACCATAGAAGAGATGAGGTTCCTAATGAGTTTGAAGTGGGTTTAATGCTATTCATATCACCCAAGTCAATCCATACAAGAAGGATGGAGTGAAGAGACAAAGATTTGCAATAAATGTGTTCTAATGATTATGGGATCTTTAGAATCGATCACCCATGGATTGCAAGGAACCAAATTTTGGTTCCTTCCTTTATGAAAAGCGCCCTGGGTTGATTTTTGAAATTTTGAATTTTGTTGGAAATGGATATCCTATATGCCTATGTGTTATACTAGTTCTAATATGGGTAAGAACTAGTTAAGATTAACCTAGAAGCAACGTATGGTAATTTGGAATGTTGAAATAGGCAAAATTTAGAAAAATACCTGTAGGATCTGTTGGATCGATGTACTCTAACCAAACTAACTTAAATAGCTTGTTAAGGTTTAATAACCTCGGATAAATCTTAAGTTATTAACAATGAAAACACTGAACAAACTCTATTAAGTATGCGGAATTTATCTTAACAAAGCTACGAAGAATAACTTTAACTTCGAACAACTTTATTAATAACTCTAACTCTGCTTATTATGCAGACTCTTTAACAACTCTAATAATATCGAACTTCTCTAAAACTCTAATAATATCACGTACATCTAATATCAATCTAGGGTCCTTTTATAGGCTCAAGGATAACCCTAAACGATTTACAATTTTATCCTTGTAACGTCAAGTAACAATACTTAGAAAGTTCTAGATAAACATAACTTTCTATCTTTAATCAATTATAACCGACTTTAATCTTTGCAAGATTTTGATGATAAGCGATTTTGACTTTTACTTAGCAAGACTTTGACTTCTTGCAAGATTTTATCTTTCCGTAGTACTTTGTTAATCTTCAAGACTTTCATATCCCAACAATCCTCCCTAACTTGAATTCTACTTGCTTGATTTCAAGTTCCTTTGTAGATATTAGCTTTAACATCTTTATCTTCAAAGAGGAATTGTGACTTTATCTTCGATTTTATCTTTGTAGATTCTCTCACAGATATCATCATCAAAGTAGTCTTTATTTGTATAATTCTTTTCAAAGATCAAACAAAGAATCTTATTTCTTTTCTCGCAACATTCAAGAAGCTCCATCTTTTCAAAGAACAAAAGACAATTTGTAGATTTAATTCGCTTAAGTTTCACTATTCTCATCACTCTGTGTGTAAACCGTGAGAGGTGAATCATTGAAAATTTAATGGATTTGAGTTCTCTTTACCAAAGCCATTAACTCGGAGTAGCCAAATGTTTTGATGTAAGATCATGGTACATCGATAACCATATGATTTTAGCAAATCATCGCCTATCAACAGATTTGAGTTGTCTTTACCAAAAGATGTACCCTTTTGGACTAGTTAGTTCTTTCATCATGGTAAACTAATTACCATATAATGGTTTTTCCACGCCCTTACCACAAGCCATTTTCTTGTGGGCTAGCCAACTCTTCACATTACCGATATGGTGAGTTGATTACCATCCAACTTATTAGCAAGTTGTCAACTAAAAACGGATTTGAAATATCTTTACCAGAGCCGCTTGCTCGCCAATCCTTTTGTAACCATGGTGTATTGATAACCTATTTGTATTACCATCTCAAAACCATTTATTTCTTTTAACCTTTGTTTCAAAGCATTTATTACTTAACAAAAGTTTTTCAAAACTTAGTAATCGGTTTAAAATCGCAAGCAAGATTTTGATGAAAGTATCGTTGATCGCCAGATTTTGAATAAAGTATGATATATCAAAATTTTAATCAATTAAGATTCATACCGCTTATTCATCATCATCAAGAATTGTAGTCCATCCGATAAACAACTTGATGAGCGTATATGCTATTTCATTATCTTCTTCTACTTCCATTCCATGCTCCAAAGATCCTCCTCATAAGTTCGTGTAAGAGGATATCTTCTATCGCCTAACATGTGAATCATAATTCCATTTTCTAGCTCTAGAACATGTACTCTAGATTCTTCAAAGAATCTCCACCAACAATCTCCCAATTCTCTTGATTCTTCCAAATTTCAGAAGGCTTTGTTCTTCGCTTCCCATACAGCCAGTGAGATCTCCAAGCAATACTAAACCAACTCCTTCGATGGATTTTGTTCAAAGTAATCTCGCACCACATGATATAAATAAAATAAATCCACTCTATCTATGATGTGCAATAAATCCCATAGCCTATTGAACACTCAAGCTTTCATCACTCTATGAAACATCGATAACTTCCATCTTTTGATTCTACAACTTCAAAAGCAATAATTTGAGATTTGTTCATTTTCATCTCAAGATCATCTCGTAGAATACCAAAATCTACTATTCTTAAGTAATTCTTTAGTTCATCATTAGTATCGATCGTAACTCAACTTTCTTTCTTTGATGATTGTATTTCTTCGCTTTTTCTTTTCTTTTAAGCCCTTTTCTATCTTTTTCTTTCCAAGCAAAGATCATCTTTATAATCTTTGATGCTTTCAACACTTTTCTTATAAGCTTTCCTAACAAAGATCATACAATTCTTTCATCTCAAAATAATTAAACCTCTACAATCCTTTATACCCTTGACTTTTTAAATAAGCCATCATTGCATTGCCTTTAGCTCGATTTGGTCTTCTTGGCATAAAAGAAATAGGAATAGTGACTTAATGGTTCATCGCCTTCAAGATTCAATTCCTATTGCAATTTCTTAGTCGCTTCTATTCGAGCTTCTTCAATTTCCTTAGCTTTCTATCTTTAGCATTTAGTTCCTCTTGAAACTTTCTAGTCGCTCCTCATTCATAGCAACTTGAGCAACTCTTATATGTGCTAAAGTAGGTTTCTTTTTTTCTTCTTTGTCTCTACCAACTGCCTTACCTTTATCCTTGGATCAATAATAACTTGAGAAACTCTTGGTTGTTCCTCTTCTTGAACTCCCGAATACTAACACCCTTGGATGTGATAACCTTGCAAAATTACAAAGAATGGTTTCATCATCACTTGCGATGTATAGCTTGTGTATCAACTTCCTTTTCGGTATAACTTCAAGGACCAGCTTCTTCTTCATGTAACACGCTTGAAGGACCTTCCTCTTCAAAATCTAATACCCTTGAGTAATCAATTTTGTCCAGAAGTTCTAGCAAAACCAAGATTTTGATCGCCAGCAGACTTGATCATCAAGATTTTAAACTCGAACATCAATAACTTGCTCCTCACTACTTTGAATAACATGTTCTTCGCTTCTTCAGTGAATATTTGTTCCTTGAGGATCGCCTTCAGATTCTTCATGAAATTCAAGACTTTCGTGTTCATTCTCCTTAACAACGCCTTCTTTCAAATCCTAATATCCCAAATCGCTGCTTATCAAAACCAATTTCCATCAAGATCTTCAAACAATAAGTATTCTCGAATAGAGGCTTCAGAATCTTGATATTTTTCCAAAGAACCATAGCATGAATATATTCTTCATCATTCTCCATATGAACCCTAGCAGCTTCCCAAAATTGTTGAATCCAGGCTCAATAATATCCTGGTTCTACTAATAAAGATAACTAATTGGCGATCCAAAGAAGAAAATCGATAATATCATGAAAGAGGACATTCGCCTGGGCCTTGTCTAAATTCACCACCATGTTGTGTTTGGAAACAAGATTACGACTCGCCATTGATGATTATATGACCACGCTAGAAATAGAACTAATAATATAGGTGAAAGTGAGAGAACTATGGAAAAGATTATGAGATTATCAATATGAGAGGAAATTAAGAGTAGTTATTTATAGGTGAGATTTTAAAAATCACACCAATAATAACAAAGTTACCGCTGGTAGGAATTACCCTCAATATTACCATTAGAACAAGATTTTAATAAGACAAACAAAGACTTTCCACGCAGCAAGATTTTCCAAGCAAGATTTCCATAAAATAAAAAGTAGTACTTTTCCATTCTCTTCCTTACAATCAAGAATAAACATGAATATCCTCCCTCAAGCAATGCATAGGACTATACTTACACTAAATAGTCCTCCCTTAAATGTACCCTCAAGAATTGATCGTGCAAATACTCACCACCAAGTGAGTAACTCTAGAAACATCGAATCCTTTGGTGAGTAAATCACCACATTATCATATGTATGCACCTTGACAACATTAATGAGCCTATGCTCATAACAATCTCGATGAAATGGTGCCTAATCAATATGCTTGGTCTTGGAATGATAAACCTGGATTCTTCACAATGCAAATGGTACCTCATTATCAATATTGATAGGAGTATTCTTGAAGTTGAACCCATAATCCAAGAGTTGATTTTGCATCCATAACACTTGGCCACAACAGCTTGCAAAGCACCACATATTCTCGCTTCAAGAGAGGATGTTGCCGCAATTGTCTGCTTTTACATTGCCATGAGACTAATCGCCTTCCAAGATATTGGCATCCACCGTGGTTGATCTTCTCACATAGTTATCACATGCATAATCACTATCCGAAAAGTTCCAAGTAAAAGGTGAATCCTTCGGATACCACAACCCCAACTTAGGTTGTTGTTTCAAATAACTAAAATTCTCTTCACCGCATTCATACGAGAGATCTTTGGTGAGACTTGATATGTTGCACATAAACAAACAAAGAAACATGATATCGTGCCTTGATGCAAGAAGATACATAAGACATCCAATCATTGATCTCAGATAACTTGACTTCAACCGTTGTCCATCTTCATCCTTGCCCAATGAGTTGATAGATTTAATAGGTGTAGTAAATGTGCTTCATGTCATCAAATTGAACTTAAGTATGTCGATGACATACTTGTCTTGACTTATGAAAATTCCTTCCTTTAATCGCTTAACTTGAAGTCCCAAAAGAAAGTTAACTCACCCATTGAACTCATTTGAAATTCATTATGCATCACCGCTCAAACTCCTTGACCATAGATTGTTTGGTTGATCCAAAGATGATATCATCTACATACACTTGAACTAGCATGATATCCTTCTTATCTCTCTTGATAAACAAAGTCTTGTCAATGGCTCCCCATCAGAACCATGTTGCAATAAGAAAGTAGAGAGCCTCTCATACCAAGCTCTAGGGGCTCGATGTTTACATAAAGAGCTTTGACAACTTTATAGACTTTGTTTCGATGTTTAGGATCCTCAAAACCGTGGAGGTTGTTTGACGATACTCTCCTCCGTAATAGTGCCATATAGAAAGGCACTCGTTGACATCCATTTGATAAACCTGAAAGCCCATATAGGATGCAAAAGCAAGAAATATTCTAATAGCTTCAATCCTTGCTACAAGAGCAAACACTTCATCATAATCCACTCCTTCTTCTTGTCTGTAGCCTTGGGCAACTAACCTTGCCTTGTTCTTGATGACATTCCTCTTTCATCTCTCTCGACTCTAAAACCCACGGTTCCAATAACTCTCTTCCCATCCGAAGATCACATAATACCCAAACTTGAAGTTTGAATTGAAGAAGTTCTTCCCGCATAGCTTCAACCCAACTTTCTTTAGTCAATGCTTGAGCAATATTCTTGGGTTCCTCTCGAGAAAAAGCAAGTAAATGTACATGTTTGATGGTCCTTATGAGTCGACTGCTTTTGTTTATAAACAAAGCTAAGTAAAGCATTGTGAGGTTTAGAAAACTCTTAGCTTTGTGTCTAGTCATCACTCCGTAGTAGAAGGACCAATGATTTGATCAAGAGGATGATTCTTATGAATTCTTAAGTTTAGAGACCGTGGAACTCCATAGGTATCATCCAAATTAGTGAAATCAAGATCTTCATTGGAATCGAGAAAATACCTTCAACTTCAAACTCATCATCACTATCTTCTAATCCATGCATGGTAGGATCATCCAAATCATCCAAAGTGTCGAATCGTGCAAAGAAGATTTGGTCCAAAGTAATCGTAAGATTACTCTGCAGCCTTGTTCTTCTTCTTTGCTTCTTCATAAGCTCTTCTTTGATCATCGTGATAAGAATGTGCTAAAACATCTTGAAGAAGCATCCGATTAAGTTCTTCTTGAATAGATTGATCCTCGCAGACAATGAGGATTTTGGCTTATTAGTACTTTTCTCTCGGTTCAAAAAGTTTAGGTTCTTCATCGTGAATAAGATCGTGTCTAAGATGAACTTCATGAACAACACAATGTAAATCTTCTTCATTTTGCACATGTGTTGATTCTCTCTCTAATGTGTACATAATTCATCAAGGAGTCAACACTTCAAGATTAAACATCTAATCGTGACCTTTACCCTTCCGATTGTCTTGATCTTCTAAAAACTCAAGATGAAGACAATCTTGAACCCTCTTAGCGACTCATTGTACACTCTAAAGCCCTCATCGTTGGTACAATAACCCAATAAATAACCTTCTTCCGACTTGCCATCAAACTTACCCAGATTATCAATTGTATTCAAAATAGTAAGAGGGCATCCAAATGGCTTCATAAATCGAATGTTGGGTTTGTTGCCCATCAAGAACTCATAAGGTGTCTTCATATGTGGCTTAGTAATCGATACTATGTTAAGGACATAGCAAGCAAGATTTACGTTTTCAAATTTCGTAATTGAATAGGTAGTTGTGAATCTTCTAGCATTGTTCGGCCGCTTCAATCAAAGTCCTATTCTTTCTCTCGCAACACCATTCTCGTTGTGGTGTTCTTGCAATGAACTCCCTCTTGATTCCTTTGTTTGCACAAAATTCATCCATAAGCTTGTTCTTGAATTCTGGCCCATTGTCACATCTAATACCTCTAACCTTAAGTCTCAATTGGTTTTCAAGTGCTATTATGAGAGTCTCAATAGCATCAAAAGTATCATCTTTAAATCCCAAGAAAAATACCCAATCAATCTATCGTAATCATCTCGTAATTACTAAGCAAGACTTCTTCTTGTTCAAACTTGTAATGATACAGACCAAATAGATCCATATGTAATGTACCCAATGGTTCTCATCAGCCCTTTCCTCAAGCTTCTTGCAAGAAGCTTTGTGTTGTTTACCCTTCTTACATGCCAAACAGAGTGATCATTCTTGTAAGTCTTTGAAGGTAAACCTCTAACTAAATTCCTTTGACCGCTTTGTTAATATTCTTGAAATTCACATGGCCCAATCTTCTATGCCACCGATGTGCTTCTTCAAGTTTCTTTTGCCACCACACATGTAGCTCTCCATAAGAGTGAAGACTCTTCATATCTAGACTATACACATCATTGGTTCTTGGTACCTAAGGACTACCAATTTATCATCAATGTGTTTAAACTCGGAGAAAGGATGAGACATTCTCGTGTCGTTGAATAACACAGATGCTTTTATCACGATTTGAGAGACCGACAATAAGTTGAACTTGAGCTCCTTCACATATCTAACATTCTCAAAATCTATACGCCCTACTTTGATGGTTCCT
Organism: Chrysanthemum lavandulifolium; assembly: GCA_022545495.1. NCBI lineage: Eukaryota > Viridiplantae > Streptophyta > Magnoliopsida > Asterales > Asteraceae > Chrysanthemum > Chrysanthemum lavandulifolium. The sequence continues at coordinate 178,576,899 of CM040245.1, read as the reverse complement.
TTTCCAAGAATTCTTCCTCCATTGGGATCATTCCCAAATGCAACTCGCCCTCCACTAATAGATCTAAAATCGCATGTAATCTCCTTGTCTTCTGTCATACTTCCGAGCAACCACTATCTACAATCAAATGATCTTTAAGCTCTTCTTCCGGGTTGCCCCGCACAAAGATTTAGAGAGTTAGCGATTTTAGGAACCCAAGCCACATCGACTTGTGTTCCCTCATGGAGTTACCAACTCAAATTCTTTGAGTATGTAATTCCCACTATTTTTAAAACATGATCCGTAATTATCTTTTGATTTTTAGCATGTGGATTTTCAATGTAACTCTCTTTGCAAATTCATTCTCTTTTCTTGTATCACAAAACATCTCGATTCACTTTTTGTTGAAAGTATTGTTTGTCCCTCAAGAAGATTTCTCTCTTAACCCATTCGGTTTTAACACTTGGTTCCCCGTGATCTAGATCCCCATGTGAATTGTAGTACCTTCTAGGTTGATAATAATGAGATCTCCTAGGTTCCTGCTCCAAGCAGTTAGCAAGATTTTTGTTCAATTGAGCAAGACTTTGGGAAGGTAACCGCATGTGAAGGCACCGGTGGTTTAGAAAAAGGTCTTCTCGGTGAGGGTACCTATGGTCCGTGAGAAATTGTCGTGATTAACCCTATTTGAATTATTCCATCGGTTTGTTCTTCTAGGTTTCGTCATGCACTGTTTTTGGAAATTTTCTAAGATATTCGAGTGATGTTCACAATCCTTGATTAAATGAGTAGGACTAAAGCACACAAAACACGCTTTTGACCCATACTCCCAAAGTGACTTCTTCTATATCTATGACCAAAACTATTTTACCTTCTAGGTGAATGATTAAACTTGTTTTGACCAAAGTTATCCCAAAAGGTTTAGCAAGACTGCTTTGAAAAGGTTTTCCGAAGGTATCGCCAGGAGCAAGACTTTGAGTTGTAGGTACCGCTGACTTTGAACATTGTTTTCAAGAGTTTCTTTTGGGGTTTCGCACCTAGATCGACCAATGTTTTTCCTAAACTCTAGACCCGTCGACACCAAAACGTGAAACATCGTGTCTTATGGGTTGATGAAGTCCTGGGATGTGGGACAACATGATAACCCTTGTCTTTCTTATATTCTGAGGTGGTTCACAAATTGAATCCTCATTACTAGATGTGTCAACATAATTAATGAGTTCATCATCACTAGTGGTTATATCCTCTAGGTCATCACTAGATTGATTCTCTTCTATGTTATCAAAGTTCATACCAAAACCCAAGCCGCTTTTAATGGAAGCCCTTCTCTTTTTTGAACATAAGTAACATGTGATGCACTGCACTCTTTCCGCATCAAACTTAGCTAACAAATCATCTCTTTCCTTAGTCAATTTCTCAATTTCAAGAATTTTACAATTTAGTTTCCATTCACTTAGTTTTAACCGGTAATCCCGTTGTTCATACTTTTCACCAAGCCATTTCATTATTTTCATGTGTTAATATTTTGGCTTCCATTGACTCTAAGGTTATTTGATAACCACCACCTCATACCTAGCCCTAACACAATTATCTCTTTCAATCACATAACCGCCAAGTAATTTTGATAAAAATCATGACAATTTGAGCATACTCGTAGATAGGGGATAAACTTGGTGAAGTAGCCACCATTGCAAGTAGAACAGATCATCTTCACTCTCCAAGCTCCAATCAAATCCTCCAAAACCATCTCCGGATTCCAAAGCAAGATGATCGCTTCCTCATCAAAGGCAAGGTTCATTCAATTCTTTCATCAATCTTCAAATCGCTTCTTCCATCGCTACCATACAATAGGTCAATGGTTCATCATCAAACTCTTCACTCCAACAACCTCTCGATAAATTATCTTGAGCAACCAAAGCCTTTGTTTCAAGAATAGGATTTCTTTAACTCTAGCTTTGGCTTCCACCATCCTGCTTGCTTGATATTTAGCAAACTTGCACCCTTGCAACGTGTCCGTCTTTTGACAATTGAAGCATTCAATTTTGGATTTTTCAAAAGTGATTCCCTGCTTTGGTTTGAAGTCAATGCTTTTCCCTGCCTTCTTCATATACTTTGATCCTTGCAAAGGATCATTGCTACTTCACACCGATATCAATTTCTTCTAAAGCATCCTCTTCACCGTGAGAGATCTTCTTTATAAGTGATGTAAGGAAGCTTGATGTGCAAGAAGGAGCACACAACTTCATCCGAGTGCATGGTAGTAGTTGGTGGGATTGTCGAGCATAGGTGGGGCAAGATAGGAAACAAGATTTTAGCCACAAGATTTTTGAGCGGGAGAAGCAAGATTTTGGTGGAAGTATCGCCTCTTTCGTGATGACGTAAAAGCAACATCGTGAGACTTAGAACTTGTTTGACCATTAATCTCATGCTCATACACCTTCGTGATGATTGTAGAGATCATCAAAGTCCATAAAATCTAAACCCGGTTGTCCTCCGATCATTCAGAAGCTATCACATGCCATGTTGATGGCGCACTTTAATAACTTGAGATTAGCATCTTCAACTCAAACTTGTGCTTTGTATAGCTCCAACATGCCGAGTAGGTTTCAAATCATCATAAGCAAGATCAAGGTTTTCTTTCTCCAATAAAGTGAATGTTTCAAACCGCCGCTCAATGATTTCGTGCATCTGAAGCATCATTACCTCCAAACCTTGTTTTGAGAGCAGCCCAGTTGCTTAGCATCTTTAGCATCATGGAACTTGAGAAGATGACCATCCGAATGGCGCATAAGAGAATGTTGAGTGCCTTCTCTTGATTCCTTAATGTTGTTGCCGGTAAGACCGCCTTAGGTGCTTGGGTTGTCCAGAACATCAATAGTTTCGAACTTCTTCATTACCATTGACAATTACATTCCACGTTGCATGGTCTATAATTTCAATGTACGCCTCATCTTCATGCTCCATAGATCGACTCTCCTTCTTAATGACATGTATCCCGAGTGAGGTAATGGAAGGTGGTGGAACAAAGATCACGACATCTTTAGGTTTTAGTTAACTAGGTTTTAGGGTTTCTTCTTAGTCGAGTTTCCACACAAGCTCGATACCAATTGTTGGATCGATGTACTCTAACCAAACTAACTTAAATAGCTTGTTAAGGTTTAATAACCCTGATAAATCCTAAGTTATTAACAATGAAAACACCGAGCAAACTCTATTAAGTATGGAATTTACTTAACAAAGCTAAGAAGAATAACTTTAACTTCGAACAACTTTATTAATAACTCTAACTCGCTTATTATGCACTTTAACAACTCTAATAATATCGAACTTCTAAAACTCTAATAATATCATGACATCTAATATCAATCTAGGGTCCTTTTATAGGCTCAAGGATAACCCTAAACGATTTACAATTCTTATCCTTGTACGTCAAGTAAACAATACTTAGAAAGTTCTAGATAAACATAACTTTCTATCTTTAATCAATTATAACCGACTTTAATCTTTGCAAGACTTTGATGATAAGCAAGATTTTGACTTTTACTTAGCAAGATTTTGACTTCTTGCAAGATTTTATCTTTTCTCAAGACTTTGTTAATCTTCAAGACTTTCATATCCTAACAGATCCATGGCACCAAAACTTTACACAAAGCGGAACCATTAAAATGGTGCCTGTCCACCTATACAGTACGGCGGTACCAAAATACATAACAGACGGTACCAAATTTTGGTGCCGTCTCATCCGTGGACACCCGTAAAGTTCACAGTCCCATTTTAGGTGGGAGTTTTCCAAACCCGAATTTTGCTTAAAACATGTGACATTAAACATTTCTAGTTAGAAAAGTTAACAACACATATACAAACATAGTGGAGCATAGACTTTGACTATATAACGATTTTCACATAAAAGTGAAAATGGGTAAAATTTGATAACACACTTGTGCTATCCCCGCATGAACCGTTAGCATACAACATTGTTTTAAGTCATATTATCATCCTACAAATTAAAAACAACCAAATTGTATCGTACATCAAAGTTATTGTCATGTTCCAAACACTCCTTCAAATGAACCTCACTTATCCAACTTCTTGTAGATCTTGTTTATCATCCTACCAAGGCACTTGAACATCCCCTTGGTTTTCTTGAACTCCGCCGATTCATTCTCAATCTCGAGGAGAGATGCATAGTACTCTTGAGGTGGAAGGCGAGAATTTGGAAGACTGTCCTCGGAGCTATTTGATGATGATGATGATGATGATGATGGATTTGGAGGTTTTGCCCTTTTGCCTTTAGTCTTAGCCACTCGCTCGTCACTCAAGGGCACACAAATGTGAGGGATGAGAGCATAGTCAAGCTTCAACCCTTTTGGGCTTGGTGGACTGGGTTCAAAGGCTCTATAGAGACGGGTGAGGAGCATCCCGTAAGGAAGAGCGACCGATCCTTGAGTTGGAATGTCAATCATTCTCCTAGCAATGTAGTAGGCTAAATTGAATGGTTGACGGGTGGAAAAGTTGTAGAGAATGTGACAAAGGCAAGCATTGATGTGGTCCCTATTTCCTATAGTGCTAATGACATTGGCTCTAAGGAGTTCCTCCCATTTCTTGAATTCGGCTTAAGCTCATCGAGCTCCATACCATATGGATCTCGGTTTACTTCCCTTCTTCGGGTGACACGAGCTGGAGCGCCCTTGCGCTAAAAAGGTGCTCACGGATGACATCCTTATCCGCTAAAGGAGTTTGGTAGGAAGAGAGCGGTCATTGATTGCATCAAGGATAGTGAGTGACCACTTATCCGAGTAGACACATGTACCTTGGTTGGGAATTCCTAGTACTTGAGCAAATTGGCTTAAGGAGATGGAGTAGTCGTTTTGATTAATCCTAAACTTAAGATAAAATTCATCATCCTCATCAATGAAGGCCGTAACACTTGCATAGAATTCTAACACGAACCTAGGTCAAATGGGTTCATCGATGTCAAGGAGACAATCGAAGTGAATGGTGGCTCGTTCTTGACGGATATTGGTTCCGTCGACAAAGGAGGAGTGAATGGTTCTACCCTCATGGAAGTATCTTTGCTCAAGACTTTTAAAGATTTTGACTTGTTCTTTGGAAAGGCCCTTGGTTTTGAGATGTTTGGGAATGTAGCTAAGAGTATCCTTGTGATCATAGAATCTCATGCTACCATGGTTATTCCTATGAGCAAGAATTTACATGTTAAAAAGAGAACAAACTTAGCGTTTTGGTTCTAGTGTGCTTATATGAAAACGATTTGAGTTGCGGTTATCTCGACTCATTTTATGCATAAAATGGTTTTAGTGGGGTGTTTGGCAAAAGGCATGAGATAACCCAAACGCCCTAATTCAATGTGGTTCATTTTAGTATACCCGGGAATGCATATTAGTTATGCATTACCTTTAGTATTCAAGATCATGCAAGTGATGAAAATTTTACGTTTCTATTTGTATTAACAATGAAATTTTTTTTTCCTACAAGTGAGAAGCTTTTCAAAACTTTTGACATGGGGTGTTTGGTTATTTTGAATAAGGCCTTATAGTCATTATCCTTTGATTAGTGAGAAACATGATTTGTTTATGCAATGTGACAATGTAGTACCTAATTTCAATGACTAGTTATGCGATTTGCCAATTGAATCCATGTTTTGTACAAGAATATACATAATCCCCATGTAATGATTTTGTGCACAAATTGGAATCCTAGACTCAGAATTAAGAGATGAAATGTAGTTAGGATACTTACAATGATGTTATCTTTATTGATTAGTGGGTGAGAAAATGTCAACAATGAGTTAGGTCTAATGTTGAAACGTTTTGGTAAAGTAGGTTGTGAGGAAGAAGATGTTTTGTAGGTATCATTTTTGCTACTGTTGTCACTACGGACCAAACGGCACCAAAAAATTGGTTCCGCCTTTGTTGTCGTTTGGTGTCGTGGGAACAGTAGCAGGTTTAAACAAATTTGTTTTGTTTTGTTTGTTGTAAGGTTTAGACTATGTTTCAACTACATGTTTGGTTCCATTAGCCCTAAACCAAGTCTAAGAAGATTAAATGGTTCTCGTTTCAGAGGCTTAGTTAGAATGTCGGCAATGTTGTCTTCGGAGGATACTTTCTCAATTGAGATTTTCCTTTTGAACATTGTCAAGAAAGTGATGACGATTTCAATATGCTCGTGACGAGCATGTTGGACGGGATTTTGTCGAGGTCAATAGATCCTTTGTTGTCGCAAAGTATAGATATATCGTTGAGATGAATTCGTAATCCACAGAGCTTGCTTCATCCAAAGAGCTTGTTGACATGCTTTTCCGGTCGAGACGATTCGCTCGATAGTTGAGATAACTAAAGCCGCTTGCTTTTGCAAACCATGAGGTGAGACAATGTCCAACAAAATTGCAAATACCACTTGTACTTTTTCTATCGACAACACCGGCATGGTCCGAGTCGGCATATACTATAGTTTCTACACCTGCCTTTAGGATACCATAATCCTAAACATGCCATTTCCTTAATGTATCTAAATATCTTTTCAAGGCTTCTAAGTGTGATACCTTGGGATTTTCTTGAAAGCGAAGCGATAGACAAACACTAAACATAATGCCGGGTCTACTAGCCGTGAGATAGAGTAGGCTACCAATCATTCCTCTATATTTAGTGTTATCTACCGATTCACCTTCCTCATCCTTGGTGAGTTTAGTGTCCAAGACATGGGTGTCTTAGTTGATTTTCAGTCTTCAAGACCAAATTTCTTAAGCATATCTTTTATATATTTAGATTGGTTAAAGAATATGCCATCTTCTAGTTGTTTAATTTGAAGTCCTAGAAAGAAGTTTAACTCACCCATCATACATATCTCAAACTCGTCGTGCATGATTTTAGAGAAATCATCGCATAGCTCTTGACAAGTTGATCCGAATATGATATCATCAACGTATATTTGAACAATGATAATGTGTGATTCCTTTTTCTTGGTAAAAAGAGTATTATCTACTAATCCCAAGGTGTATTTGTTTTCAACAAGAAAAGTCTTAAGTCTATCGTACTCAAGCTTTTGGTGCTTGCTTAAGACCGTATAATGCTTTCTTGAGTTTGAAGACATGATGTGGTTTCTCAAAGTCGGTAAAACCGGAGGTTGAGCAACATATACTTCTTCAGAATAAACCCATTAAGAAATGCACTCTTAACATCCATTTGAAATAATTTAAATTATAAGCACATGCATATGCAAGTAAAATTTAATAGACTCGAGCCTAGCTACCGGAGCATAAGTTTCATCATAATCAATCCCCTCTTGTTGATTATAACCTTGTGCGATAAGTATAGCTTTATTTCTAGACACTACACCATTTTCATCCATTTTATTTCGAAAAACCCATTTTGTTCCAATTATAGTTTGATCTTTAGGTTTTGGAACTAACTTCCAAACATCATTTCTAACGAATTGGTTTAACTCTTCTTGCATAGCAATTACCCAAGATTCATCTTTTATTGCTTCATTTATGTTTTTTGGTTCAATGGTAGATACAAAACAAAAATTATTACTTTGATTTTGGGCTTGTGATCTTAAGGTTCTTTGATTTAGTTGTCCTATAACCTTTTCTAAAGGATGAATTTTGGATTCTTTGATGTTTATAATTTTATTATTTAATGGTTCATCTTCCTTGTCATTTTCAATTATTTCTTGACTTTCTACAAGTTGACTTTCAACTAAGTCATCATCTACCAAAGGTGATGTCTTAGATGGAGTGGACTTTCGTCGAATGTTATGTTCAATCGATTCCTCGACTCTCATTGTTTCTTTTAAGACAATGTGAGTAACCAAGAAATACACCTTCATAAGACTTTGGGTCAAACTTGGTGAGATAATCTTTAGTATTGAGAATGAAACATTTACATCCAAACACTCTAAAATATCCTAAAGTTGGCTTTTTACCTTTATATAGCTCATATGGTGTTTTGTTTAAGAAAGGACGATTAAGACTCTATTTAAAATATATGTAGAAGTGTCAACTACGCTATACACCAAAACTTTTAAGGAATGTTTTGTTCATTAAGCATTGTTGTACTCATTTCTTGAATGGTTCTATTTTACGCTCTACAACTCCATTTGATTGATGTGTTCGAGGAGCCGAGAAGTTGTGTGTTATGCCATTTGTATCACAAAAGTTTCTAAATTGTGTTTCATTGTCAAATTCACGACCATGATCCCTTCAGATCGACACAATGTTAACACCTAGTTGATTTTAAATTTTTTTGCTAAGAATTTCAAATTTATCAAAAGCTTCATTTTTTGTTTTCAAAAATAACGTCCAAGTAAACCTTGGGTAATCATCTACTATGACCAAAGTGTATAAGTTCCCTCCATAGCTTCTTATAGCGGATGGACCAAACAAGTCCATATGCAAAAGTTCTAGACACTTAGATGTGGACACCATGTTTTAGCCTTATGACTACTATGGTTTATTTACCAATTTTGCAAGCGCCGCAAAAATGTTGGTCATATTTAAGTTTTGGTAAATTCTAACTAGCTCTTTTGAAGATAGATTTTGTATAAGTCTCATATTAGCGTGACCTAAGCGCCTATGCCAAAGAGTTGAGCTATCATCTAATGTTGTTAGACAAAGTTTGTCATTAGATCTTTTATCTATTTTCATGACGATATGTTATTTTTCCTAACTCCTTTAGTTATGGTGATACCATCTTTAGTATTTTACTACCATTTTCTTCAAATAGTAATTTATAATTTTTATCACATAATTGGCTAATACTATAGATTAAACCTAACCTATCGACATGAGAAACATTTTCAATAGTTAGGAGTTATGAGCGATCGTATCTTTGCCAATGATTTTGCTTTTGAGATTGCTACCAAAAGCGACATTACCTCCGCCATATTCTTGGTATGTTGATAAGAGGCTTTTGTTGCCTGTCATGTGTCGTGAGCATCCACTATCTTTTATCCACTCATCAGTTCCAATCCAACTTTCAAGCATACCTAAGACACAAATAACTCAAGCGCTTGGTCCCCAATATCTCATGCGTCTGCTTGGGTTCAACATACCATTTACTTGATTCGTGTGTGGAAATGATGGGTAAGAGTTCCATGGCATGTAATCTGGAGTTTGATATGGTCTAGGGAAGTTTTGATTCCAACCGTTATGTTGATAGTTGGGTTGTATGTTGTGGTTGCTCTTAGGAAAGGGGCGTTTGGCAAAAGGTGTTTTATATCGTTGTTGAGTAGTTTTAGATCTAAATTCATTTCTAGCAAGTCCTACTCCTGATGTAACAACAGGTTTTAGTTTAACACTATCCTTGGTTTTCTTTGTTACTTTAACAAATTCACTACAGTCCGTATCACAAACATTCTGTCCTGCTGCAATCCCCACGACACCATGTTTTACAAAGGACGGAGCCATGTTTTTGGGTCCGTCTGGTCCGTGTTGTACTGCAGCAGATTTGACAGTTTTTTTTTGTCTTTTTCGGCCATTTTGGTTTGACTCTTTGGAATTAACACCTCATTAAATCCTAGTCCATTCATGTTTCCGGTGTTTTTGAATTCTAACTATTTCATCAAGACAAGCAATGTTTTTGTTAAACCTTTTAAACTTAGAATTATGTTCGATTAGAACATCTTGTGTGAGCTTTAGTTTTTCTATTTCAAGATTAAGCTCTTGACATGATTTGCAACCATCGCCATTCGCTTTTCCCTTTCTAATCGCTTTGCCTTTTCTTTTAACTTATAGACTTCATTTTCTATAAATTTCTTTTAGTCTTTAAAACTTATTTTTAGTTATGATTTTTAGACTAAGCTCACACAATTGATTATATTGTTTTGCAAAGTGTCATCATCAATAGAGGAATAAGATGAGTCGGAATGTACCGCTTGACTCATGTGCCATTAGAGCGATCTCATCCTTGCTCGACTCTTCATCATCCTCACTATCACTCCAAGCACCACTTACAAAAGCTCGCTGAGTTTTGCTTTTAGGTGGCTTGGGACAATCTCCTATTATATGACTTGCATCACCGCATCTAAAACACTTTCTTTCACCTTACCCTTTTGTCATCCCGATCTTTCTAATGGCTTTTTCTTCTTGAGGTTGTCTTACAAACTTTCCTCTTCTTCTAAAGAACTTTTGAAATCTCTAACGCCATGACATACTCCTCATCTTCACTACCTGAGCAAGATTCGCTATCATCACTTGATTCCGCTCTTGCTTTTAGAGCAACGGATTTGATTTTCTCTTTTCCTTTGATGATTTCCTAATCTTTCTCCATCACCATTTCGTACTTTGAGGTTCCCGATTAGCCTGCCTAGTGTCACTTTTGAGAGATCTTTGATTCCTCAATAGCAGCCACTTTAGCTCTCCACTTTGATGGAGTGCTCTAAGAAATTTTCGACAAAGTTCTTACTACGAAAAGATTCATCAAGTGCTTTAAGAGATGTAATAATAGTATTAAAGCGAGCAAAGCAACAATCAATGGTTTCATCTTCAGGGATAACAAATTTTTCATATTGTTGAACAAGAAGATCAATTTTGTTATCCTTGACTTGTGAATTTCCTTGATGTGTAACAATCAAAGATTCCCAAATATCTTTAGCGGTTTCACACATAAATTTTTTTTCATATTCTTTTCTAGGCAAAGCATTATAAAGCATCATTTTAGCTTCATTATTTTTAGCTATTAATTTCTTTTGATCATCAACAGAAATATCTTTTGTTGTAGAACTAAAATCCCCTTTAACAATCACAAACCAAAGATCTATATCTTTTGATTTTACATATATTTCAAAATGGTTTTTCCAATAGATAAATCCATTGGTTTCAAAGAGTGGTTGTCTTTGCATAGATTGCCCTTCTTTAAAGTTTTCGTAATCCGTGGATCGCTTCAAGTTTATAAAATATAATATATTTTAGAAATTCTTGAGCAACGAGGCTCGTACCAATGTGGAAAACTATATGGGGTTGAATAGTTTAACGATTAAAACTTTGTTTTGAACTTATTGAAAGATCAATTGATATTGATCTTAGATATGTTAGTGAGTAGTAATCAACAATACATATAAAGAGTAGATAAGGAAAGAAACAATCAAACCACAACAAGTTGTTTATAGTGGTTCAGCCTACAAGGACTCTTTTTCCTTGCCCTACTCCACTCCCCGAGTCTCACACTCGAGAGTTTAACTTCACTAGTCAACAAGCTCCTTTCACCGGCGGAGAAACCTTTACACTTCGCTTACACACTATTTCTGACACTAAGCAAGATGTCGAGTTCTTTTTAAGGGTACAACCACTCCCATACACAATGTATTTGAAGGACTAAAATACTAACCACTCACACTCACAAGATTATGATGGTTTTGTACAACAATGATATATGAATCAACACAAGATAATACAACAACAAACAAACAAGACTTCCAACTTCTTGTTGAAGCTTGAATGTGCCTTGATCTTCTTTGCTACAAAAGAGATCACTAATATGAAATGAAACTGAGTTAGAAATGTTAGAGAGAAGGAATGTATGAGAATATGATAGAAAAGGATGAAAAACAACTTGGTTTGGCTTTGCTATTTATAGCCAAATTACTCAGCAGGCACCACGGAACCGCCCGTGTTACAATTTGGTGCCGCTGGGTCTGACAGCAAGATCTACACAAAGTATTGTGTAAGATATGTAGAGTCTAAATCTACACAAAGTATCTAGTGAAATCTTCTAAGGATTTCAATGATGCACTACATGATGTCATGTGTTTGTTTTTTCTATTTTTAGAATTATGTTAAAATGTAAATACATATGTAATGTTTTGCTTTAAGAAACCAAAACATTCTTAAACTAAAAATACTAACATACATTATGGTTTAGAGTCATATCAAAATATGATTAATCACAATGTAGATGCTTGAGTGATGAAGATATTATTTGAAAAGCTTGTTTTAATATCTATTATACTTGACAAGCTTTAAGCTTTATAAAAATTAAATTTACTTTTGTCGTTAACAAAACTTAGGTAAAGATCATAAAATATAAATAACGTTTAATGCCGATACTTGTATTAACAAACAATATCCAACATTAGATACACGCAACAAACTTCCATAAAACATGTTCACCATATGGAGTCAAAACTAAAAACAAGTCTTTACAAAAGCAACCTCATACAAAGTGTTGTTCTAACTTCTAAGAAAACAAACTCCTTAACTTGTTGAGGTTATCAAATATTATTTATGCTTTTCTTGTATATTAGTTGCATGAAAATATATCTTGTCTAATTTTATAGTTTTGTAGCTATTTTTTTTCTTTTTTATCGGCGTAGCCCACTATTGAATTCGGTCTTTTTGTGTATCAGTTGACCTTCTTAACAGGTTACAGGTTATGCATTTAATTTCACATTAATTTTTTTGTCTCATGTCACCCAATAAATCCACTTTACCATTATAAATCTTATTTCCAAACACCTCATTCTCTTCCACTTTTACCACCACCACCACACGAGTCAACACGATACCATATCTCGCCCAATTTTGTAAGCGGGTATTTACAAAAGCTTGTTTTAATATCTATTATACTTGACAAGCTTTAAGCTTTATAAAAATTAAATTTACTTTTGTCGTTAATAAAACTTAGGTAAAGATTATAAAATATAAATAACGTTTAATGCCGATATTTGTATTAACAAACAATATCCAACATTAGATACAAGCAACAATAATCGTAACGCCATAACGGCGTTTTCAACCAAATTAACGGCGTTATGCCGTTATCACCGTTGGACCTCCGGCGTTATTTCGGCGTTAGTCCTCTGGCGCATAGGCTAACGCCTGCTATTTGTTTTTTTTTTTCTTTTTCATTTATGCCCCTAAATGGGGTTGTTTTTGTAAATTGTTGTGAATGTTATTGATGTTATTGTTGCGATGTTTTTGGGACGTTAACGTTAAACGTTAAAGTTCGACGTACCGACGCGATTTCAAGTATTATATATGTTACACGATCAGATACGCCTAAGGAAACAAACTCCTTAACTTGTTGAGGTTATCAAATATTATTTATGTTTTTCTTGTATATTAGTTGCATGAAAATATATCTTGTCTAATTTTATAGTTTTGTAGCCATTTTTTTTTTTTTTTATCGCAGAATTTCACTATCAATTCGTCTTTTTTTGCATCATTGACCTTTTAACAAGTTATGGTTATGCATTTAATTTTACATTAATTTTTTTGTCTCATGTCATCCAATAAATCCACTTTACCATTATAAATCTTATTTCCAAATACCTCATTCTCTTCCACTTTTACCACCACCACCACACGAGTCAACACGATACCATATCTCACCCAATTTTGTAAGCGGGTATTTACAAAATCACAATATTCTTTTCAAAAAAGATTTGTAATTTGTATTATCAAGTCCAACCACTTAAATAGTATAATGGAAGTTAAGATTCACAAATACGAAATACCCATTATAACCCAAACATATTTACGGGCTACTTTGCTCCATAAAACTATAAGCCATCTACAATAGTCATTAACAATTTATATACGAATTCCACAAGACCACTAGTTCACTAAAAAATTAAACAAACTTACAAACCAAAGTAGAACCTCAATACCTAAACAGAGGCTAAAATTACAAGAGACTAAGGAAAAATTATGTAAGAAAATGTGAGAAACTTGATATATTAACATACTAAGAAAGAAAATCCGCGATGAGAAAGGAAATCATCCAAATAAGTGGTTAAAATAATACATTTAAAGAAAGATGATAGCTTGGCTACAATTTTGTATAATTTGCTACAATATTTCACAAAATATACACATGCAATGAATCAAAGAACTAAATAAAAGAATACAAACTCACATTTATAGCACAAAATTATAACTAATATATATTTTTAAAAAAAATAGAGAACGAAATTAGGGGTTCAAAGTCACCTATTACTATATTATACTAAAAAAGGAATTTTTTCAAAACATTCGATTAAACGAATCACGACTTTACGAAAAATTTTTCGGCGCTAATATGCATAGTTTTAACATTAATAAAACTTAGCAAAACAACCCCGGCGCTTAAATGTAAGAAAGAAGTTCAAACGTCGCATGGCCAACACTTTGTACTAAAAGTCAAGAATTATACACATGCCGTTAATACTTTTACAATTTGAGATGGTTCGGTTGTAACCACTCTCCGACCATGTGTTTGGGTAATTGCAAAAAGAAAAACAAATTTAACTTTCATCCATGTGGAAAAACCTGCTTCACATAATCATTTGCAAGTTATCAAGTCACTCCAAATTCAAATGTATGAGATTTTTTATCAAAATATATATATATATATATATATATATATATATATATATATATATATATATATATATATATATATATATAAAAATAATAATAAAAAAATGTATGAGATTTTAAAAGGAAAAAAAATAAATAAATGGTTATACATAACTATATTATGTAAAGAAGATACATTTCGATATAATTACTAACGCTGAGAAAAGCGATAAGAAATTCAAATACACTTATTTAGTGAAAACGCAATTAAACTTGCAAAAAACTCACCTTAAGAAGGTTATGAATAATGTCACACAGACGATCAAACCTTACGTTTTATGCCAAAACGTTTTCAGATCTAATGCATGATATACGACACAAAATATAAAACATTTATATATTCATATCATATTTCATATATATGTGGCGTAAGCGTGCGGCGTGATGTAATAAAGATCGCCTTACGAGAGACTTTTTAGAAACATGCCTGTGACTATGTGAGTGAGGCAAATTAGGTGAACCTGCATACTCAACTAAGTACATAAAAGTTGATACAAACCAAACCTCACGCCTTTTTTTATGATTTTATAGCCAAGTATTTTTAAACATGCTTGTGACTATGTGAGTGATGCAAATTAGGTGAACCTATACTCAACTAAGTACATAAAAGTTGTGTACCAAACTCGTAAAACTCGAGCATCAAATTTAAAAATATCCTAAGTTGAAAATATGTTGTTCTTTTTTTTTTCTTTCCTTTTTCTAATGACACTATTCATTTGACGCTACTCATCAAAACTTATGCTATCTAGTCACATTTCACCAACCTCCACATATACATGATTCCAAAAGTTCTCTTTATTTTATGGTGGTAGTTCTCTGCCTTCATCAACAACCAAGACAAAATGTAGAAATTGTTGGCCAACTTGAGAACACAAAATTCAAACATACAACCGATCTATAGTTGAATAACATCACTTAAAACTTAAAGAATTGTGCTAAAGTACTTACCGTCTATCATGCCCAATTATTCAAGATTTGCAACCAATCAATGTCATTTTCATTCGATCTAGTCTTGTATACCACTCTCCTAACACAGTGAATCATTCTCATTTTGACATACTAATTTTCTGTAGTAGAGTAGTTACATATCATTATTTACTTGTCTATCAGCCACCCGATCCATGTCAATATGACAGCTTATATGACTCATTCTTCAATTCCAATTGTAAACAATTGCGGTTTCTCTATCAATCACCAAATCCAATGGTGACATTCGTATAGAAAATAGTTTGGTTTTTAGTATTACCATACTACCATTTATCCATCTATGTTGCATAGTACTATCATAATACAAATTTCATCATTTCAAGTCTAATTAAGTTTTATTAGAAGGGTACTACCATTAGCCTGGTTGTCGAGTACCAAAAAAAAAAAAAGAAAAAATGGACAAAAAGCTGCTTTCATTCTAGCTCTTACATGAATGCTAACGTCTTTGTCTACTTTAGTATCATCCTACATGCCATAAGAAACAAGTTATCTTCGATGTTATCTACTTAAAACCTATATACATAAAATATGTGATACAAACATATGTACATTATCAGGCCACATATCATCTCATTAAAAGGCATCAGTGTATCTAGTATCTACCATCAGTTCTACTTATTATAAGTAACTTCAACATGCAATTGTGTAACATCAAATACTATAGTTAGCAAACAAACATATAAAACTAAATATTATTGAGTGAATTATTGAAGGCCTGCCCAAAAATTGACTTATTTTGGATTCGAATTGTACCCATCAATAGTCAATGTGAGTAAGTGACCGCTTCACCTGTTTTTCTTATCTAATAGTTTATGACAGCACATATAAATAAAGGTACCTTTTTTCTAGGCCTATTTATACATATCACATGCTCAAATCAGCACCACCATTAACCGCCCTAGATCACCATGCACCTCCACCATATCTGTTTTGTTTTGCCGTCCGAAGGTGACGAGGTACACCCGTCTGATCACCCATCTAAATCACCACCTAAGCGAAGATCATGTGGTATTTACCTCCGTAAATCGCTTTATAGGTTCTTTAACTCAAAAAGGGACATTAGTTTTTGTGGTTCATGTGTGAAACCTTCGCGGGCTATATTCCATGATACGGATGGAGTTCACTTTTCGAAGGAAGCGAGTGTTGGAGCCCATAGCCCCAAGACTTTTACGTACTCAGAACTTTACATAGCAACCAAAGGGTTTAGCCAGGATGAGATTTTAGGAAGTGGCGGGTTTGGGAGGGTCTTCCGAGCTGTTTTGCCTAGCGATGGAACAGTTGTCGCGGTTAAGTGTCTGGCAGAGACCGGGGAAAGGTTTGAAAAGAGTTTTGCTGCAGAACTAGTGGCTGTGGCCCATTTAAGGCACCGAAACCTGGTCCCACTTCGTGGATGGTGTGTTCATGATGATCAACTGCTTCTTGTTTATGACTACATGCCCAACCGCAGCCTTGATCGGCTGCTATTTAGGCGGGCAGAAAGCAATGGAGCCGCGCTTAGTTGGGAAAGGAGAGTGAGAATAGTGAAAGGTCTTGCAGCTGCTTTGTTTTATCTTCATGAACAACTCGAGGCTCAGATCATACACCGTGATGTGAAAACGAGTAATGTAATGCTTGATACTCATTTCAATGCGAGGCTTGGTGACTTCGGGCTGGCTAGATGGATGGAACATGAACTCGGGTACGAAACAAGGACACCATCTATGAATGATCACCACCCCCTTCGGTTAGCTGATACCACAAGAATTGGTGGGACGATCGGATATTTACCACCAGAGAGCTTCCAGAAACGAGCAGTAGCCACTGCTAAATCCGATGTTTTTAGTTTTGGAATTGTTTTATTGGAGATTGCTTCGGGTAGGCGATCCGTGGATCTTACACTACCGGATGATGAGATTATTCTTGTTGACAGTATAAGAAGATTATCCGACGAAAAGATGGTAATGAAAGCAGCTGACAGCCGGTTACCAGATGGGTCTTACAAACTTCATGACATGGAGAATCTGATTAATATCGGGTTACTATGCACTCTCCATAACCCGACATCACGTCCCAATATGAGATGGATCATAGAAGCACTTGCGGGTGGTATTTGTGCCCCGATCCCTGATCTTCCATCATTCAAATCGCACCCAAGGTACATATCTGTATCGCGTAGCAGCACCACCACGACCGCAACTACCACAAATCCCGCCACCACCACTAGCACTACCACCACTAGTTTTGCAGTTGCTTCCAGTAGCTCTAACACTTTCGCTACTGCTAATGAAGATAGCTTGTACATAACTGCTGAACAGGAACATGAAGACAGAAGTGATGGTGTAACTGCCACTACACAACCAAGCCGCCGCCAATTAAACCCATTTTCGATGGTCGAACCACCGAGAGAAGTAACCTACAAGGAAATCATTTCCGCCACCGACAATTTCTCGGATTCTAACCGGTTATCCGAGGTTGATTTTGGGACTGCTTACTATGGGGTTCTTGACAACCATGACATAATTGTCAAACGCCTCGGGATGAAAACATGTCCAGCACTTCGAGTCCGGTTTGCAAACGAGCTTTCAAATTTAGGACGCCTCCGCCATCGGAACTTGTTACAGCTTCGTGGGTGGTGTACCGAACAAGGAGAGATGCTTGTGGTCTATGACTATTCGGCTAACCGTCTCTTAGGTCAACTCCTCTCCCATCATAGTCATCAATCATCACAGGTCCTACAATGGAACCATCGTTACAACATTGTGAAATCACTCGCGTGTGCAATTCGATACCTTCACGAGGAATGGGAAGAGCAGGTTATCCATAGAAACATAACATCTTCAGCTATATTTATCGACCCTGACATGAACCCTAGGCTTGGTTCATTTGCTCTTGCGGAATTTTTAGCAAGAAACGAACATGGACCTCATGTTGTAGTCGATAAAAAAGTTTGCGTACGTGGGATTTTCGGGTATATGGCGCCAGAATATATGGAGTTTGGGGAAGCGACACCAATGGCAGACGTCTACAGTTTTGGCGTGGTGGTGCTTGAGGTGGTGAGTGGACAGATGGCTGTTGATTTCCGGAAGCCCGAGGTGCTACTAGTAAAAAGAGTTCACGGTTTCGAGACTCGGGATGGAAGTTATGAAGAATTGGTGGATCCAAGACTAGATGGAGAGTATAATCGTAAAGAATTGGCGAGGTTGGTGAAGTTAGCAATGTCATGCACACAATCTAATCCGGATTTAAGACCAACAATGAGTAAGGTTGTGAGCATACTTGAAGGCCACGATAGATGTTTAACGGAAGATGGGCAAAAGGAGGGTGCAGATGTATGGAAAGAAAAGAATGCATTATCTCTGTCACTGATTCGACGAATTCAAGCTTTAGGAATACAATGAAAAGCGAAAATGTATTACTCGACTAGTATATACACTAAGAATTCAAGACTTGTCTTCTGTTATAGGTTTTTGGTTCTATCTTGCAAATGTTTATGTAAAAATATCATCATCTTAAATGTTGTATTATATCAACTTTTGCAGAACCACATTACATTGATACCTCTGATATGAGGATCAAACTGCTGTCACACTGTCCAGAACTGCTGCTTTCTGAAGTTTTTATTTAGCTTCTTGTGACTGATAGTCTAATTTAAATATTCATCTGCATAGGACAGAGAGGAGATGGTATTGTAAGTTTAGATCGACAATGGCATATACAATAATCATTGCAACAAATGAGAAAACTAACACAATATGTATGTGATTCAGCATCCATGATCATTTTCAGATTTTTATAATATATCATGAGATCGATCAGTACTTTAAGCATCAAAGATTTATATATATAAAACGTCCATACATGGAGTCATATTGCAAAAAGAACCAATATATGAGTTTACGGTGCAAAAGGTGCTCTACGCTTTTTTTTTTTTTGTTCTACTGAACCCCCAGACCGGACACCCGAGGGGGTTTGTGTATGAAAGCAGGACAACCGTTTTCCAAACACATGTGACAGAAGCTAAGGTCATAATATCAGCATATACAACTTTAAATTAATTTATAAGCGACGACCGACAACGAAAATAGAAAATAGCAAAGATGGTACTTATAACTACAACGTTGAAAACAGTTTTTTAGTTCGCATTTTCGAAGATGCAATGCACCATGTTTGAAGGCAGATGCACATATCAGCAGGCTATCCAAGAAACTACCACCAACACAAAACATGTTCAGGTGACAATCAATAAATGTTCAAACTATATTAGCAAGATTCTGCTAACGCCCAACTACTACACCAAATCCTAAAAATCATATGCATTATATTTCTAACCCGCAATAGAAGTAAAGGTGGTCCAAAACCTGCTTTTTTCTATTTTTTTTTCGGGAATCTAACACTGCGATTAGGATAAGACAGGGAACTCAGACTCTTGACTATTTAGGAAAGATTGTCTGATTCCTCACAAAAGGGCTTATAGAAGCTGTTTCCGATTAGGTCATTAGCTATCAATCATATAGCCTAACCACTGATATACTAATTCATCACACAACTAAATTATTCAATTGAGCAAGTTCGTAACACATTAAAAAATGTATGCTACAACATTGGACCGATTAAAATGATAACATGCTGTTGGAAAATTTGAGGTGAAAAAAATTTTATAATATGTATGTATACAACATTGGACACAACCTCGAACTAAGTGTAACTTAAGGAGGACAATATGTTTGCTCGTAGCGGGCATTTCTTTTTTCGGTAGTTTTAAGAAAAACTAATTCTTAGTTCAAACAAAGTCATGAAATTTTATGTGAAATTGTTCCTAGCTACTAGTCCTCAAAAGTTTGAGTCTTTTTGGTAGAGCCTTGTTGTTTAAGAACCGTGTTCAACACGGGACTCGGCTATGTATTTTATATGTTATAATTGTGATTCTGTTGTGTAACATTCCTCTCTTTGCGTTCTTTGATTATATATTTACTTATACCCATATC
The DNA here is from genome assembly GCA_022545495.1 of Chrysanthemum lavandulifolium. Classification (NCBI taxonomy): domain Eukaryota; kingdom Viridiplantae; phylum Streptophyta; class Magnoliopsida; order Asterales; family Asteraceae; genus Chrysanthemum; species Chrysanthemum lavandulifolium. Next base: position 178,556,619 of record CM040245.1, on the reverse strand, counting down.
GAAGAGCTTAAAAGCAGTTCCTAAATACATTACCCAAGCGATGATTTGGAACAATCTTTTAAACGGTTTTGGCACTTTTTGAGAACATTTAGATCATGTTTCGTTTGATCTTGTGTGTTAATAGCATCACCGAAATTTTAATGCACAACTTGGTCCGATTGTTCTTGAATTTTCATGCTCAAAAGTGACCTTTAAGGCCTGTTGTTGGCTGAAATCTATTAGAAAATCTGTTGTTTGGAGTGTGTTTAAAGTCAAAGAACATGAAAAGAGGAATGTTACACAACAGAATCACAATTATAACATATAAAATACATAGCCGAGTCCGTGTTGCACAAGCTTGTCTCTTGGAATGGTCGAGATAGCTTTGGATTTATACTACAATATGGAACAATGATTTAATGATTCACAATTAAACGTGATCAATTTCATTCAATTGGTATTATCAAGTTTAAACATAAACCGTAAGAGACCACGCATATCTGTTTTACAATCAAGCAATAAATAAGGAAATAGGCGAATGGTTTGCTTGATATGTTATTCCTAAAATTTAAACTTAGTTTAGTTGACAATTTAAATCATTTTTACAAAAATACAATGTTCCTAAGTCATAAGCTATAAGCTTCTTTAAGTAGCTTTTAAAATAGGCTCCAGGCCTCCGGCTACAGCTAATCTCCGAAAACACAATTTGGAATTATAATTTAACTATATAAGAAAGACCAATTATAGAAGAGCATACGGTAATCAATGTAAATCATTAGAGTGCTCGGAATGAGGCCATCATAGGCTTGTGATAGCACCAGCTATGGTGCCGCCATAGCATACCAGGGGCTGCGTAATAGCTCCCTCGCCATGCCTATAACACCCGTTTTGGCTATTTTTTTCTTTTTGAATATTCTAATTGAAAAATTAAATAAAAATGGTCGGTCACATGAGCTTATAAGCTGACATAGTGCGGTGTTACAACATATTATAGTCAAACACCAAACCCCAATCTTAGAAAGTGTTTATTTACGCTTATTAGTGGGAATATTGTTCAGTTTCGGCTTATGCTTCATATGGACAAATTTTCTAGCTTATTTTGAGCTTATCATGTCATAATAAACTTATATAAGCTCGTAAATCTCAAATTAAACCGAAAATTCGAGATTATGAAATATAAGTGAATCCAATAAGCTCGTAAGCCCAATACGACTTAAACAAACATCACCTTATAAATAAAACTAGAAATCACAAATTAATTAGTAATGTTTAGAAGGAGTAAATCAAATAATATGGCGAAGATAAAACATATACTCGTAATATAGATATCGAACATAGTAGCAGTTCAGAAAAATAAAAATAAAAAGTTATAGAACAGAGTAAACCTCGGAGCATTTTCCGTGAATTGACGGTGACGGAATTATCGTATTTGAATTTTTAACTACTCCGTGTTAGTCAACGGATTTTACACGCGTAAAAGTATATGATTTTTATTTTTCTGGGGGCGTTTGGTTGGGGTAAATTAAAATTTCGGAATTTTAAATATTAGAAAATTTTAATTTTGAGAATTTAAAATGAATTTAAAATCGCATGTTTGGTTAACAAAAATTTTAACTTTTTTTTTCGATATAAATTTCACAAATATTTTATTTAAAAGTTTATAAAAAGTTTATAAAAATTATAAAAAGTTTATAAAAAATTATAAAAAAGTTTATAAAAAATTATAAGAAAATTATAAAAAAATTATAAAAAAAGTTTATAAAAAATTTATAAGAAAAAGTTTATAAAAAATTTCTAAGAAACTTATTAAAAAATTTATAAAAAAAAATTATAAAAAACTTATAAAAAAAGTTTATAAATAAAATTTAAAAAAAACTTATAAAAAAAAGTTTATAAAAGAAATTTCATAAATATTCTATTTAAAAGTCTATAAAAAAACAATAAGAAAAAAAGTTTATAAATTTTATTTTCAAGTAGATTAAAATTCCTCACTTTTTGAAGACATTCTAATTCTCTTCATTTTGGCAATTCGTGGAATTATAAATTACTTCAAATGCCTCCATTTGAGTTACCAAACATGATATTTGTAACACCCCCAAAATTTCACAGCGGAAGCGTTCGGGTCATGGGGTGCTACTAAATCAATAATCACAACACAAGGTAATAAAGAATGGAAACTCTATTCCATTTTCAAAATATAGACTAATTTAAGAAACAGTTTTACATCATTGTTTTAAAGTGCGGAAGTAAAGCCCATAAAAATATATGTTGTCCTATTAAAAGTTGTATTAAATATGATTGGAAACACTTCGGATGCCAGTCTTCAACGAATGCCTTTGCCATTGCCTACGCCAATAAGTAAACCTGAGAAAAACATGCTAAAATGTCAACACAAAGGTTGGTGAGTTCATAGGTTTAAGTAATCAAGTGTCATTCACAGTTGAACAAAGCTTTTATTTATATAGCATCTCCGTGAATGACACTATATGCAAAAGGCTATTACGCTAGTACCAAGTTCATGCGACCGAAACTACGACGGTGTGCATGCATCTAGAAGCATGATAAATAAAAGCCCATCAAGTGTATTTCCGGTACACTCAATCAATACGATATGATATCGCCGACGTTTGCCTATCCGGTCAAACTCGAGCGGGGTGTCATCCCAATAGATCTATTCATAACAATCGCGCCTCCCCAAAGGGAACTAACGGTAGCATAGTTGGGATTCAAGGTTGTTTCACGTAATAGTGTTTTCAGTTTCAGGTCCGAAAAGAGTTTTGCATGTTTCTCACTCCATAGTTTTATAAAGCAAGTAAATAAGAGTAAAAGTGGGGCTATAAACTCACCTTAGCAGTTCGATGAATAAAGCACAAAGAGATCGAGTGTGATATATCAGTGGCTCCTACCCGAAACCTAAGAATGAGATGGCAAGACTCAGTTTGCAGTTTTGAGTACTCACGACTCGAAGTGTGTGAATAAGTTTAAGTGTTTACAAATGGTTGTGTTTAATGTTGCTTGTGTGATGAGTTTACGTTTAAATCATTTCAAAGTGTTTTGTAAGTATTGGCTCTTGGAGCAGTATGGGAATATATACTATATATTCACATAAGAGTCGGCTTCGAATATATTTCGAGATGTTATAGAAGGGTAAATAAATACAAGCCAATTTGTATTAGATTAGTTTCGAGATGAAAATATATATATACCTTATCTACTTATTGATGTTATGGGTAATTATTTCATTTAAAAAAAAACATATATTATTAATGGTTTACGCGAATGTAGTCGTTCAAATAAATATGTATTGAACGTATTTATTTAGTGGAAAGCGAAAATAATGTATAAGAGTAATAAACTTGTAAAGTATTCCATTTAGAGGGGTTTAAATTGTAATACTTAAAATAAATTTAAAACTTATAAAAGTCTTAAACATAAATTATGAGTGTTGCAAAGTTTAGGGACTGAAAGTGTAATTCCGCCAAAAATAATTAACTAAAAGATGTGTTTTGGACGCACTCGAGATTGAACTCGTAACCTCTTGCTAGTAATCCAAGCAACGTAACCACCGAGCCACTAGGCTCATTCGTGTCAAGTTATACGTTTAATTGTACTTAAGGTAATATTACTGTGTTTCATTTAAATGTAAAACCTTCTCGATTGCATCGTCGCATCACGCTTTTGAGCATATGTATACATGTGAGTGTTTTGCCAAATAAGATGAGTTTTGGTTAGCATCTCAAATAGATTAAGTGTATAGCGAGTATAAAAAAAAAGGACGAGTTCGATGAATATTAGAGCCAAACAATTGAAATAAGCCAACAAGTCGACTAGGAAATTTTCCAAAAGTGAGCCAATAACTTAACATGTTTCATATGTTCATTTCCCTTTAGTTTATACACGTTCGATAGGTATGAAATCTTTAAAATTTTTCTAAAAAGTCGAATAAGCAACCAAGTGCTTATTTGCTTGTTTTACGTTCAAAAGTCCACCACATGAGCATAACATAAAGGTGACTAGTTCATAATAGTCGAGTGACACAAGCTTTGAACTTAATGATTTTAAACAAATGACATACAAGTTGAGAAGTGTTTCGAGTGCTTACAGTGGTGAGTTCGAATGTGACGTGAACAAGAACAAGTGAGACGATAACGACCTAGCTTCCAATGCTTAACCCGACTAGAAACTAAACCGAAATGATCGCTTAGCTCATGAAATGAAACCGCTTGTTTATTCCCACATTGGACGAGTTAAGTTGGAGGAGAGAAAATGGTTTGAAGTGTGAGCAAATGTGAGGTCTGTTAGTTTTATGGATATAAATTAGTAGACGTGAGTTAGGATCGAACTCGAGACTATGGGATTGCACACTTTACGTATGAGAATTTAAAGTTAAATAATTAAATATAAATGTTGTATTTATTTATTTATTAAACGAAATAACTAACGAACGTTAAGTAATTAATGTAATGGACTAGGCGTTAAAGGTATTTGGAAAAGGACTTAATTGCAAGATTGGGAAGGTTCCGGAATCCCTATGGGATACCATGAACCGATCGGCCAAGGAAACAAGGAAACAAGGAAACAAACCCAACTTGTTCACCAAGTTTGCTTGGGTATATATACAAGGCTAGGGGTCTTGTTTTTCCATCTCTTGTGCTCATTGCTAAACCCTAAAAATTGTTTTGTGTGTGTTTTTGTCTCCAAACCGATCGTACAACCACAAGGGTGTCGATGTACTCTTTTTCCACAAACCAAGTTATTTTGTTTGATAAAACTAGCATTAATTTAATTCGGTTTAGTGCGTGTGTACAAGAACATAGTAATAACACACTATTGTTATTATCTTGGATTGAATTACAAAGCAGTGAGGGTAATTCACATAATCCTAATTAAATCATATTAGGGTTCATCCGTTGCTAGTTTGTGGATTTGATTCTTGTTCGCTAGAATCAAGAAAAGGTACATATTCTTTTATGTTAATTAATTGTTCATTAATAAATCCTATACGCTCCGCTTGAATACTTTGATGTTTGTGATTATTTATTTGAATGTCTTGATATCTAATTCCAACAGTGGCATCACGAGTCATTGGTTTTAATGAGTAATTAATTGCATAAACGCGTAATAAAACAAATACTTGTATGTTGTTTGATATGTTAATCTAGGGTTTATGTTTATATTGTTTTGATCGATTTTTTAAGTGTTGGGGCGTTCCCCTATTTTATTTTAGTCGACACATATATAAATTTTTAGGGTTTTGAAAATTGTTTGCTAACCTTATTAAAACCTAGAATTAATATTGATTACGTGATTAATTCGTGAATAATTTGTTATGTGTCATGGAATTTTTATATGCGATCTTGTGACTTATTTGTATAATTGTTATGATATCCATGATTATACATGCATGTTAGTCATGGATAAGTTGCTTTGATAATTGTTTAATTGTTAAGATATATTTATTTACGATAAATCTTGAATTGGGGAAGACTCCAATTATATATTAATGAATCAATTATGTGCTAATTGGTATATTTTAATTATGGGTTTACATAATCGATTCATCGATGTATGTGGCTCACTTTCTATCATTGGAGTGAAATCCCTAATTAATATATACATTAATTTAACCTAGATATTGATTATTAATAGATTTTATCGAATAAGTTGCATGTGGCTACTTGTTTACGTATAAATTGTTTATTATGTGTGCATTGTTTTTAGTAGTTTATTTTTATTTGTTACTTGTTTGTTTATTATGTATGACGCTTTTAAGCAAAGGGTAATTTTGAATAGAAAAATAATACGGACTAAACAATGGAGAAATTTGATTTGTTTTGGAAGAGTTAAGTTTTCAATAGTTTAATTGATTGGTGATTTTGGTACAAATGGTGCGAAAGGCTCACCCAATAGAATGAACTATAAAGGGTTAATTAAAAGTGCGCACAATCACACCGAAAGGATGTCTAAGGTTATGCTTTGCGCTTACGGTCCTCGCCTCTGTAAGTTCGAATGGAGCTACTTAGTAAGCCATAAAATGTGCAAACTCATCTTAAGGCGAATTAGTTTTAATTCCATGCGCCACTTAGGTGGTAATTACCCGAAACACTAAGTGTTTACACTTATACAAAAGTACGGTATAATGGACGATAATTAACACTAAATTCCTTGATTGGTGAACCCAATACCTGAGTCAAGACTTTGATAATTTGATCTTTATGAATTGGTAATAAAAAGTTTTTTTATTAAAATTTATGCTACAAGATGAATGCATGACATCTTTGTACATATTTGATTTGACCACATAAAATCAAAACTAGTACCCTTTTAAATTAAGTTATATGCCATCTAATTAAAAGGAACACTTGAAGTTGCAATTTATGTCATGAGAGTACTTGGCTAGATTGTGATGGAGAGGTAAATCACTATGTAAAGTGAGACCTTACATGGACATATTTGCAGTTCTTTAAGTTGGACACTTAAGTTGAGTAGGAAGTGAGACTTGGACTCAATGGCATAAGATGGGATGAAACATGTTTATATTTGCAATAGCGTTGGAAAATATAAATCCCATAATGATCTAGGAGTTGGAAATTGTTTGCCAATTAATGTTTGATGATTACCTTATTATATCGTTCGTTGCTAGCGGATCAAGCGATGTAATGAACCTATGATAATTTGGATCCTAGTTTTCGAGAAAATTATATGGTTATATGTTTATATTACCGTTGGGTATATTTTATTTTCTTGAAAAGTTGTATTATCGAAAATACTAATACTTGAATTTTTACGTAGAAATGGCTCAAAACAACGATAACACTAACTTCGCTCTAAATTCTGCGTTCAAAAACTTTTTGATCGAGAAACGTTGATCGCTCTAAGAATTTCAATGATTGGCACCGCTCTTTGAGAATTGTCGTAGAGTTCTTGACCGGTTGAAATATCTTTATGAACCTTGCCTGTTGAACCAAGCGGTCCTCTGACTACTCAAGTTGAAAAGGACGAGTGGGCGGAGTATAAGCGTCATAATGATGTGGCTTGTCTTATGTTGGGAACGATGGAATCGCTCTTCAAAAGCGGTTCGAACATTATTTCCATATAATATGCTCAATGAACTTGAACTATGTTTGAGAAACCAAACGCGTCGAGATTTATGACTTGACCGACGACTACACAATCAGAAGGCGGGGAGAGGGTAAACCCATGAGTGCTCATGTCTTCGGAAATGAAAGGTTACATGGACCGCCTAAAGGCACTTGGCAAAACTTATGATGATGACATGGTCGTGAATCGATTAATAGATCCCTTAACAAGGATTTTAATGGTTTTGTCGAAACTTCAATATGCACTGCGTGGGAAAGCGATTCTTGACCTACACGCATTCTCGATTGACTATGAGAAAGGGTTGCCGAAAAGGTTCCTCTTGCCCGGTACTTGCTATTCGGGGTGGAAGGATTAATAAGCCAAAACCGCGTGCGAACAACAAGAAGGGAAGGGTAAGGAAAGGTTGACAAAGGCAAACAGTTATGGCCTATCAACCTCAACCCAAGAAGAACCCTACTCCTAGGATGGATAATCCTAAAAGGATCAAGCATGCCACCATTGCAAGTCGGTTGGGCATGGAAGAGAAACTGCGCTCTATCTTGATGAATTGCGGGCAAATAAGATGAAGTACGACGGGTCCTCGGGCCGGTCCTTGAGTAATTTATTTGTCATTGAATTATTTACTCTAAATCATAGTAATTCCGGGTATATGATACGGTACATGGTATTCACATTTGTAATACACCGCAGGGTTTAGAGTGGAAAGGAAGCTTGCCTATGGGGAGCAATATCTGCGACGGGAAATGGCGCATATGCACATTTGTTGAAGCCATATAGAACGTTTAGTTTAGTATTGCCTTGGGCTTAGTACTATTATTAAACAATTTTCATTACGCACCTTCTATAATTAGAGGTGTTGTTTCCTTTCGTTTTGTTGGATGATGGTTTTACTCATACTATTTCACGTAATGGAATTGATGTTTCTTTAAATGGTGTATTTTATTTTAAAGCAATTCTTGTGAATGGTGTGTTTGAAATTGATGTGATTGGAAATGAATCTAACAATAATAATAATTCGATGTTTAGCATTAACAAGAAGATAAAGTTAGACTTGAATTCTTCTTATCTTTGGAATTGTAGACTTGCTCATATAGGCAAGGCTCGCATGCATAAGTCTGCAACAAGAAGGGCTTTTGCAAAATATCAATGATGAATCATTTGATAAATGTGAGTCATGCATATCGGGAAGATGACTAAGAAACCTTTTCATAGCAATATGGAGGGCTTTGATCTACTTGGTCTTATTCATCTTGATGTGTGTGGACCACTTAGACATGTGTCAAAGAGAGGTGCTAGCTACTTAACCTTTCTTGATGATTTCACCGTTATGGTTATGTTTATTTACTTAAGCATAAACATGAGGTGTTTGAAACATTTAAGGTTTTCAAAGTCAAGTAGAAGCGCAATTGGGAAAGAAGATTAAAGCTCTTGATCCGATAGAGGAGGCAAGTATCTAAGCCAAGAGTTTAAAGATTACTTAGTCGAGAATGGAATTGTCCAGAATCTCACTTCTCCATATACTCCACAACAAAATGGTGTATCCGAGAGAAGAAATCGTACATTGTTGGACATGATATGATCTATGTTTAATCTTACCACTCTACCTTTATCCTTTTGGGATTATGCTTTGGAATCATTGTTCGCATTCTAAATATGGTTCCCACAAAGAAGGTTGATAAGACACCATATGAAATATGGCATGGTAAAGCTCTAACCTGTCTTATTTAAAGGTGCCGGGTTGCGAGGCATATGTTAAACGTGACTCGGCAGATAAACTCCAACAAAGATCGTAAAGTGTATCTTTTAGGATACCCTAAGGAAACTATGGGTTACTACTTTTACTATCCAAGCGAAAATAAAGTAATTGTTGCTAGGTATGGACATTTTCTTGAAAGAGATCTCGTATCTAAAGAATTCATGGGATAGTTTATGATCCGGAAGATGATCAAGAAGATGCATTACCTACGAAAACACTAACGCACTTCCGGTGAGAACACGATAGTCTTGGTCCTCCACCGAAGTTGAAGTGATTCCCGTTCAGTGATCCGTAAGGAATACTGCGTGCGCTGAACGTCTATGTCTTAACGTAGAGGTTGAGGAAACTATGTTAGGAGATCTTGGAGAGCCTACTAGTTATAAAGTCTGTCATGGCAAGTCTTGATAAGGAAAATGGCAGGTTGCAATGAATGGGAAATGCAATCCATGAGAGAAAATGAAGTGGGTAGAGGTTGACTTACTCCAAACGCCACGGTGGTTGGAAGTAAGTGGCTCTATAAGATTAAGACTGACATGGATGGCAATGTACACGTCTATAAAGCTCGTCTAGTTGCGCAAGGTTTTACTCAAACTTATGGCATTGATTACGAGGAGACCTTTTCTCCTGTAGCGGACATTAGAGCTATTAGAATTCTCATAGCTATAGCTGCATACTATGACTATGAGATATAGCAAATGGATGTCAAAACCTCCTTCTTAAATGGTCGCTTAGATGAAGACATCTATATGAAGCAACCTGAGGGGTTCGTGAATCCACAATTTCCAAACCGTGTATGCAAACTTCAAAGGTCCATTTATGGATTGAAGCAAGCATCAAGGCAATGGAATAAAAGATTTGATGAAGAAATCAAAAGGTATGGATTTATTCAAAATCTTGATGAGCCATGTGTATATCACAAAGTTAGTGGGAGTGATGTAATTTTCCTAATTCTTTATGTCGATGACATATTAATTATGGGAAAAGACATTCTAAGTTTGCAAAATGTTAAGGCATATCTTGGGAAGTGTTTTTCCATGAAAGATTTAGGAGAAGCTGCATACATTCTGGGAATTAAGATCTACCGAGATAGGTTAAAGCGGTTAATTGGTTTAAGTCAAAGCGCTTACATTGATAAAATATTGAAGAGATTCAATATGCAAAATTCCAGGAAAGGATATTTGCCGATGGAAGTAAAGCATGGATTATGTAGCGATATGTGTGCTTCAACACTGCCGAGGTGGCATGCATGCAAAAGTTCCTTATGCTTGACGGTGGGATCTATTATGTATCTTTGTGAGATGCACAAGGCCGATGTGGTATTCGCTCAAAACATGACCGATCGATAGCAATGTAATCCGGGTGAACTTCATCGATTGTCATTAAACATATTCTAATGTATCTTAGGAATACAAAAGATATGTTTTAGTGTATGGTGGAAATCCGGACACGAGCTTGGTGTTACTGAGTTCTTGTGATGCGTCTGGCGATGTGATAAAGATGATAACAAGTCTCGACGAGTTATGTCTTTGTCTTCAATGGAGGAGCGATTGTTGGAAGAGCAAGAAGCGAGTCTGATTATGATGTCTCGCAACAGAAGTGAATACATAGCTGCTTCGAAGTCTGCAATGGAGGTTGTTTGGATTAGGAAATTCATTTCGTGGCTTGGTGTAAAACCTAAAATTCAAAACGAATACTAAAGACTAAATTACCCTTTAAAATCAAGATTATAAAATACTTAAAATATATTAACGTTCATTTAAAGAAATTAAAAGATCTAAATTATGAATGTTTAAAACCTAACGAGCATATTAAGTAATCGACATTGGTACGACGGAAAAAAATTAAAAGTCACACATATAAGTTATTTTGGGCCGTTTCCTTTTAAGCCGAATACCAACATAAACATGGGCCTCGTTTGTTTCTTTGCAAGCCGAGTATACACATGAGCTATGGGCTCCGGTTTGGTTTGTGATCCGACCCCCCCTTTTAGGCCAAGTCGGGCCTTGTTCTTTTCTTTTGCAAGCCGATCCACACAAAAGCCCACCCATTTGGACCGATCGGTACATGTATATATACACACCAACCTCAAAAATTGAAACCCTAGTTTTCAAGGTCTCGCACAAGGGTTTTGTTTTCCTTCTCTTTTCTTTTCCGATCGCTACATCCTTGGTGTTGGTGCGCTGATCCGAGCTCATAAAGGTATAACAACGTTTCCATTCGTCTCACTTATATTTACATGCAAACGTAATATATGGGAGTTATGAATCGAGCCACATGAATAAATCAAGCCCTAAAAATCAGTTATGATAGCCATTAATATGTAATCACAAAGGTAGAAACCCTAAGTCGTTATAATCATGGGTGTTTATGATTTTATGTGAAGAGTTGTGTGCGTGTTGGATCGCTAACTAGTGTAGCGGGTGTGTATTGTTTTATAGGACTGAATTATGGATTTATAAACATGTTATTATGAGGTTAAAACAGGTTGTGTGGCTTACATGGGTCATGGGTGCGTTTGGGTAGGTTAAACATGTGCTTATATTGGTTTTAATAAACCCTAAAACTGGACAGCATCATATGTCGAACTTGTGCGTGTCATAGACCGAATTTTATAAGTACAATAATCTGGGTTTTTGTTGGAAACGTTTATTTTATGTCTTAGTTAAGTTTTCCAAGTGGTTTGGTCGAATTTGGAGTTGCCTAAGTCGTATTTTTGAATTTTACAAGATCAAGTGTCAAAGCTGAGAAAACGGGTCTGAAATTTAGGTTGGATTCATCTAGGTGTTATCGATGATACTTGCATGTTTTGGGTGATTCTTGAGCCTAAATTGTAGTACTTTGAAATAGCTTTCGGAAAAATAAGTCTTGTATCATTTGCAAACGTGGAAGTATGATTTTTATATTTTGGAGTTAGGGTGTCCGAATCTGAATTGCTGAGTTGAAATTTATGATGTAGTAAATGATTTTAGTATTTAATCTATGAGGTTCTGGAACTTTTCCTTTGGTTGATATGATATTTATATATGGTGTGACACCTGTAGCTTTTGGTTTGATGTGTTGAGTAGGGTAAGTGTGTTTGTTGGGGCCATACTTTCGTGTGTGTAAACTGGGTGAGTTCGGACCGGTCGGACTTATGATTTTCCGTAGGCCATTTAGCATGGAAATAGAACCCACTAATTTTTGTAGAGTCTCTTAACTCATATGGGAACCCCTGGGATTTTTCTTGATTTCATTTGAGCTAAGTAAGTATTTTATAAAAATCGTTAAAGTCTGGTCCAAATATAAGTTTAAGGAAATGAAAGATAAAACATGATATCAATAAGTAACACACTTACAAAGGCATAAGAAGCTTATAAAAGGAGCTAATAAGTATTATACGAATCGTAATCCGTGTAGATTCATTGAAGAAGACGTTGGCGTCGTATCTTCGTATCGTTCATTCATTTGCTTTTCCTCATTTGCGTTAAGATACAGATATTCTGACCTTTTTAGTAAAGGTTTTCTCATGATCTCCTTTTCTTGTCATTTCCTTATGCTTATTAGGATTCCCTATGCCATTGCTATGATTCCCTTATGTTTATGCGAATCTCTGTTTGTCTGAACTTCTGTTTGTTGAACCTTGCTATGTTTGAGTATGAATTTCGATTCGAACTTCGATTATGAACATCCGATTATGAACCTCGATTATGAACGTATGATATGTGATCGTGATATGAACCTTTGATTTCAACATTTGATATGAACCCTTTCGATTTGTTTGATCCGTTGCTTATCCGAAATCTCATTTATTGAACCATGAAACATCCGATTTGAACTTATGATATGAAAACTCCGATTTGTAACTGTTTGACCTTTATGATGAATTATGATCCGTGTCATTTATGACAACTGCTTGACCTAAGTTAGTTTGACACCCGAGCCAATATTTCACTAGTCATGGGGTTCCATGTCCGTGTCGGTGATGCACCGACATGACTCTAGGGCGAGAGTGATGTTTCGCCACGCCCTTTCGTTATCTCGCTTATTGATAGTATGGCCACTATCATGTCATTGGGGCTTATGGATGCATCCTAGATCCGATCTGTTATATGATATGATTTGTCGGTGAATGATGTAGGTGCAATACGCGTCTTCACAAATTCGGGAGCTAGCTACTCCAATTGTTATTGAGGTCTCCTTCATATTATATAAAGTATTCGAGGTCACCCTCCGAATAAGATAATTACTTCGATATGATATGTTTTCGGCTCGTGGTAGATAACTAAATCAGATATGTTATTTTTGTGTTAGATATTACATTTATGATTCCGTATTTGTCAATGTTTCCATTTATATCTTGAATTATTATATGTTTATTGAATGTGTTTATGTTTTGACATGTTTATGTGACTACCGCTTGCCATGCTAGGTTATGATTAATATGCTTAAATGTGATTCGTGATTTTGTCATCCGATTATATGTTAGTTTACCATTATGTGACCTTGTTGATCCGTATGATGATTATGCTAGTGTATAATTGATTGTTCGTAAGTTCATTATGTATAATTGTTTAGATAATTCGTGAACTTTGATTATCCGTTGGTGTTCGATTCGCTTATGTTTGATCTCGCCATGTTTAAATTCGCCTATACTAAAGTTTGATCCGGGAAATGGTTTAACTTATGATATCCGACTTGATAACTTGCTAATTGCTATGCTATGTCTTTTGCTTATTTAGTTATAGTTTTCCTACCGTGTTTTCTATTTGTATGTGTGCGCCACGTTTGATCGCTATTGTTCATTGCTACAATATTGGATAAGTGTGTTAAATGTAGATTAATTGACTTGTGTAAAGGACATGTTTACTTCTAGTAGTTTTTCTGCTAGCTTTGTATTTCGTTTGACTTATATGTACTTAAATTGCTCGATTCATTAATTGCCTGCTGATTATGATGTGCTTGATTTGTGTCATCAATATGCTATGTGTTTGTTCTTATTTGTTGTTTGTTCTTCCGGATTCGTGTTCGTGTTTCATAATCCTCGATGATTCATTATCCTCATTCCACTGTGACTTGTTATTCGTTTCTTTATTTCATTTCGTATTGCTTTTGTTTAGTTTTCGCTTTGTTATATCGCTCACCTGGGCTTTGTAAGCTCACCGCATTTCTTTTCCGCGGCGGTATTAGGCATTCAAGATGAGCTTACGGGATGGCCGATCCGGGTTTGAGAGTAGAACCGAGGCGGATTCACCATAGAGATCTTAGATTTATTTTGAAAGTATAGTTATTTATGTTTTCTTTTGATTATTTTGTAAAGGCTTCGCTTTTGTGAAGTATATTAGTTCGATATGGAACCGTGATTGTGATATCTTTACCCTTGTCGGGTTGGGGTGTTACAATTTATGGTATCGAGCCTAGGTTTTAGGACCCTTAGAGCTTAGGCTATGACCGTGAGGATTGGGTAGACATTAGGTTTCCGTCTGCTCGGATATCTTACGATTCCTTTTGACCGTATCGCTCGATTTGACTTGATATTCTTTTGTCTTCACCGATTTGGCCTTCTCTTTCGCATCGAATTGCTTATTTTGTCTTCGCACATCCGTTTGTCGATCGTTAGATGGATACTACCCGTGGAGCCGAAGAAGAGGGTGCCGACCCTACATTGCCGCAATGCCCCGTGGCTTTGGAGAGGTTTGTGAAGCGAAGTTACACCCGATCGCCGCTTCACCGAGACATCGGGATGTCTTTGGAGGAAGCCGGACGAATCAACCAAAGACGCACGACGAAGACATGATTCAACCGTGGTCGGAAGGTTCATCTACTTCATATGATTTGGGCGCGACGTGTGTTACTCGATTCGCTTGTCACGCTTTTGAGGCGGTTTGATATCTTGCTACGTGATTTTGATCGGCATTACTTTTCTTTGATTCGCTCGAACTCGGTTTGAATCGTGAAGTTTTATCATTTAGCATTCGGTATATCTCGCCTTTTCTTTCCGGATCGCCGAATGAGTCGCGAGGAGCCATTTTATGCAAGTTGGTGGCCTCGCTTGTTGGTAATATGGTAAGTTGTCGATGTGTTATATGCCGGATGAATGTGTATCCGGTCCGTTTTGGTATGTTACTTGTTATCTATATGTTATCCGCTTTGTTCGATATTAGTTATGTGGTTTGTCATGACCCGAGACCGAATATGATGATAATGAGGACTTGTTATCGATGTGTTATATCTTTGGATGAATGTGTATCCATTGTTTTGGTATGTTACTTGTTATCTATATGTTATCCGTTTTGTTCTGATATTAGTTATGTGGTTTGTCATGACCCGAGACCGAATATGATGATAATGAGGACTTGTTACGTGATAAAAGTATTATGACGCCTGATCAACGTGATAATACCGAGATCATATGATTTGAACTTATTGAAGTTATATGACGTATGGGGAAATGCCTGTGGTTGGTAAGTGAATGGAATATAACTTGTACCCGTTATTTGGCACTCCTCATGCCTGTTTGAAATTATGTACCTATTTGTGAGATTTCGTCGATATCTGTTACGTGTAAGTTTTGTACGCTTTGGACCGAAATTGTTATGAATTGTGTGAACTATGGATTGCTATGTTTGCTCTAAATGTGTACGTCTCCGTGTACCCTTATTGTGATCATAGGATATTTCGTGAAGTGTTTGAGGAACATTAGATCCTTTTAGTTTGATTATCTGCGACTAGTGAGACCGTTAGGATTCGTTCTGCCTATGCATATGATTGTTTTCACCCTTAGATATCTGAATAAGTTAGAATCTGTCGTTTGGTTTTCTGCGTCTCATCTGTTATCTGCCATTACTTGATAAGTATATAATTATCTGTTATAAGTATTTGACTATTGATTTGACTTCTGAGAAGTATGAGTTTGAATATCCTGATAAGAAATCCGTTTGTTTCAAGATGAGTTCCGTGTTTGCTTTATTTTCCTCGAGACTCCGAAATCCGATTTGTACATTGTTACATTCCGTCTTGTTCAATTTCGAGGACGAAATTTTCTTTTAAGAGGAAGAGTTGTAAAACCCTAAAATTCAAAACGAATACCAAAGACTAAATTACCCTTTAAAATCAAGATTATAAAATACGTAAAATATATTAACGTTCATTTAAAGAAATTAAAAGATCTAAATTATGAATGTTTAAAACCTAACGAGCATATTAAGTAATCGACATTGGTACGACGGAAAAAAAATTAAAAGTCACACATATAAGTTATTTTGGGCCGTTTCCTTTCAAGCCGAATACCAACATAAACATGGGCCTCGTTTGTTTCGTTGCAAGCCGAGTATACACATGAGCTATGGGCTTCGGTTTGGTTTGTGATCCGACCCCCGCACCCAGGCGAGTCGGGCCTTGTTCTTTTCTTTTGCAAGCGATCCACACACAAAAGCCCACCCATTTGGACCGATCGGTACATGTATATATACACACACCAACCTCAAAAATTGAAACCCTAGTTTTCAAGGTCTCGGCACAGGGTTTTGTTTTCCTTCTCTTTTCTTTCCGATCATTGCTACATCCTTGGTGTTGGTGCGTTGATCCGAGCTCGCAAAGGTATAACAACGTTTCCATTCGTCTCACTTATATTTACATGCAAAGCGTAATATATGGGAGTTATGAATCGAGCCACATGAATAAATCAAGCCCTAAAATCAGTTATGATAGCCATTAATATGTAATCACAAAGGTAGAAACCCTAAGTCGTTATAATCATGGGTGTTTATGATTTTATGTGAAGAGTTGTGTGCGTGTTGGATCGCTAACTAGTGTAGCGGGTGTGTATTGTTTTATAGGACTGAATTATGGATTTATAAACATGTTATTATGAGGTTAAAACAGGTTGTGTGGCTTACATGGGTCATGGGTGCGTTTGGGTAGGTTAAACATGTGCTTATATTGGTTTTAATAAACCCTAAAACTGGACAGCATCATATGTCGAACTTGTGCGTGTCATAGACCGAATTTTATAAGTACAATAATCTGGGTTTTGTTTGAAACGTTTATTTTATGTCTTAGTTAAGTTTTCCAAGTGGTTTGGTCGAATTTGGAGTTGTCTAAGTCGTATTTTGAATTTTACAAGATCAAGTGTCAAAGCTGAGAAAACGGGTCTGAAATTTAGGTTGGATTCATCTAGGTGTTATCTGATGATACTTGCATGTTTTGGGTGATTCTTGAGCCTAAATTGTAGTACTTTGAAATAGCTTTCTGGAAAAATAAGTCTTGTATCATTTGCAAACGTGGAAGTATGATTTTATATTTTTGGAGTTAGGGTGTACGAATCTGAATTGCTGAGTTGAAATTTATGATGTAGTAAATGATTTTAGTATTTAATCTATGAGGTTCGGAACTTTTCCTTTGGTTGATATGATATTTATATGGTGTGACACCTGTAGCTTTTGGTTTGATGTGTTGAGTAGGGTAAGTGTGTTTGTTGGGGCCATACTTTCGGTGTGTGTAAATCTGGTGAGTTGGACCGGTCTGGACTTATGATTTTCCGTAGGCCATTTAGCATGGAAATAGAACCCACTAATTTTGTAGAGTCTCTTAACTCATATGGGAACCCCTGGATTTTCTTGATTTCATTTGAGCTAAGTAAGTATTTTATAAAAATCGTTAAAGTCTGGTCCAAATATAAGTTTAAGGAAATGAAAGATAAAACATGATATCAATAAGTAACACACTTACAAAGGCATAAGAAGCTTATAAAAGGGCTAATAAGTATTATACGAATCGTAATCCGTGTAGATTCATTGAAGAAGGCGATGGCGTCGTATCTTCGTATCGTTCATTCATTTGCTTTTCCCTCATTTGCGTTAAGGTACGGATATTCGACCTTTTAGTAAAGGTTTTCTCATGATCTCCTTTTCTTGTCATTTCCTTATGCTTATTAGGATTCCCTATGCCATTGCTATGATTCCCTTATGTTTATCTGAATCTGTTTATACGAACTTACATTTGTTGAACCTTGCTATGTTTGAGTATGAATTTACGATTCGAACTTCGATTATGAACATCGATTATGAACCTCGATTATGAGCGTATGATATGTGATCGTGATATGAACCTTTGATTTGAACATTTGATATGAACCCTTTACGATTTGTTTGATCCGTTGCTTATCCGAAATCTCATTTATTGAACCATGAAACATCGATTTGAACTTATGATATGAAAACTCCGATTGTAATCTTTGACCTTTATGATGAATTATGATCTCGTGTCATTTATGACAATCTGTTTGACCTAAGTTAGTTTGACACCCGAGCCAATATTTCACTAGTCATGGGGTTCCATGTCCGTGTCGGTGATGCACGGCGACATGACTCTAGGGCGATAGAGTGATGTTACGCCACGTCCCTTTTCATTATCTGTTTATTGATAGTATGGCCACTATCTCATCATTGTTGGGGCTTATGGATGCATCCTAGATCCGATCATTATATGATATGATTTGTACGGTGAATGATGTGCGTATGCAATCTGGCGTCTTCACAAATTCGGGAGCTAGCTACTCCAATTGTTATTGAGGTCTCCCTTCATATTATATAAAGTATTCAGAGGTCACCCCTCCGAATAAGATAATTACTTCTGATATGATATGTTTCTGGGCTCGTGGTAGATAACTAAATCTGTATATGTTATTTTTGTGTTAGATATTCTGTTTATGATTCCGTATTTGTCAATGTTTCCATTTATATACTGAATTATTATATGTTTATTGAATGTGTTTATGTTTTGACATGTTTATGTGACTACCGTTTGCCATGCTAGGTTATGATTAATATGCTTAAATGTGATTCGCATTTTGTCATCTGATTATATGTTAGTTTACCATTATGTGACCTTGTTGATCTGTATGATGATTATGCTAGTGTATAATTGATTGTTCTGTAAGTTCATTATGTATAATTGTTTAGATAATTCGTGAACTTTGATTATCCGTTGGTGTTCGTATCTGCTTATGTTTGATCCGCCATGTTTAAATTCATCTATACTAAAGTTTGATCCGGAAATGGTTTAACTTATGATATCGACTTGATAACTTGCTAATGCTATGCTATGTCTTTTGCTTATTTAGTTATAGTTTTCCACTTGTGTTTTCTATTTGTATGTGTGTTGCACGTTTGATTGCTATTGTTCCATTGCTACAATATTGGATAAGTGTGTTAAATGTAGATTAATTGACTTGTGTAAAGGACATGTTTACTTCTAGTAGTTTTTTCCGCTAGCTTCGGTATTTCGTTTGACTTATATGTACTTAAATTGCACGATTCATTAATTGCTGTTGATTATGATGTGCTTCGGTTTGTGTCATCAATATGCTATGTGTTTGTTCTTATTTGTTGTTTGTTCTTCGGTTTACGTATTACGTGTTTCCGAGAATCCTCGATGATTCATTATCCTCATTCATTTGTGACTTCGTTATTCGTTTCTTTATTTCATTTCGTATTTCTTTTTGTTTAGTTTTCGTTTTGTTATATCATTCCTTGGGCTTTGTAAGCTCACGCATTTCTTTTCTGCGGCGGTATTAGGCATTCAAGATGAGCTTCTGGGATGGTGATCGGGTTTGAGAGTAGAAGCGAGGCGGATTGACCATAGAGATCTTAGATTTATTTTGAAAGTATAGTTATTTATGTTTTCTTTTGATTATTTTGTAAAGGCTTCGCTTTTGTGAAGTATATTAGTTCGATATGGAACCGTGTTGTGATATCTTTACCCTTCGGGTTGGGGTGTTACAATTTATGGTATCGAGCCTAGGTTTTAGGACCCTTAGAGCTTAGGCTATGACTGAGGATTGGGTAGACATTAGGTTTCGATGCATTCGGATATCTTCGATTCCTTTTGTTATCGTTCGGTTTGACTTGATATTCTTTTGTCTTCATTGATTTGGCCTTCTTCTTTCGCATGAATTTTGTTTATTTTGTCTTAGCACATCCGTTTGTCGATCGTTAGATGGATACTACCGTGGAGCCGAAGAAGAGGTGCCGACCCTACATTCTTGCTTGATCCTGTCTTTGGAGAGGTTTATGAAATGACCCGCACCCATTGCCGTCTTCTTGGAGACATCGAGGATCTTTGCGGAGAAGGCTGGACGAATCAACCAAAAAGCAGCGAAGACATGATTCAACGGTGGCTGGGAAGGTTCATCTACTTCATATGATTTGGGCGCGACGTGTGTTACTCGATTCGTTTGTCACGCGTTTTGAGGCGGTTTGATATCTTGCTACGTGATTTTGATCGGCATTACTTTTCTTTGATTCGTTCGAACTCGGTTTGAATCGTGAAGTTTTATCATTTAGCATTACGGTATATCTCGACTTTTCTTTACGGATCGTCGGTAATGAGTCATGAGGCCATTTATGCAAGTTGGTGGCCTCGTTTGTTGGTAATATGGTAAGTTGTCGATGTGTTATATCTTTGGATGAATGTGTCATAGTGCATTTGGTATGTTACTTGTTATCTATATGTTATCCGTTTTGTTCGATATTAGTTATGTGGTTTGTCATGACCGGGAGACCGAATATGATGATAATGAGGACTTGTTACGTGATGCAAGTATTATGGCCTTTGATCAACGTGATAATACCGAGATCATATGATTTGAACTTATTGAAGTTATATGGCGTATGGAAATGCTGTGGTTGGTAAGTGAATGGAATATAACTTGTACCCGTTATTTGGCACTCCTCATACTGTTTGAAATTATGTACCTATTTGTGAGATTTCATCGATGTCTCATTACGTGTAAGTTTTATGCGCTTTGGACCGAAATTGTTATGAGTTGTGTGAACTATGGATTGCTATGTTTGCTCTAAATGTATGCGTCTCCGTGTACCATTATTGTGATCATAGGATATTTCGTGAAGTGTTTGAGGAACATTAGATCCTTTTAGTTTGATTATCTGCGACTAGTGAGACCGTTAGGATTAGATTACGCCTATGCATATGATTGTTTTCACCCTTAGATATCGAATAAGTTAGAATCATGGGTTGGTTTCTGCGTCTCATCCATTATCTGCCATTACTTGATAAGTATATAATTATCTGTTATAAGTATTTGACTATTGATTTGACTTAGAAGTATGAGTTTGAATATCACGATAAGAAATCCGTTTGTTTCAAGATGAGTTCCGTGTTTGCTTTATTTTCCTCGAGACTCAAATCCGATTTGTACATTGTTACATTCCGTCTTGTTCAATTTCGAGGCGAAATTTTCTTTTTAGAGGAAGAGTTGTAAACCCTAAAATTCAAAGCGAATACCAAAGACTAAATTACCCTTTAAAATCAAGATTATAAAATCGTAAAATATATTAACGTTCATTTAAAGAAATTAAAGATCTAAATTATGAATGTTTAAAACCTAACGAGCATATTAAGTAATCGACATTGGTACAGACGGAAAAAAATTAAAAGTCACACATATAAGTTATTTTGGGCGTTTCCTTTCAAGCGAATACCAACATAAACATGGGCCTCGTTTGTTTCGTTGCAAGCCGAGTATACACATGAGCTATGGGCTTCGGTTTGGTTTGTGATCCGCCCCCCCGCAGGCCAAGTCGGGCCTTGTTCTTTTCTTTGCAAGCGATCCACACACAAAAGCCAGCACCATTTGGACCGATCGGTACATGTATATATACACACCAACCTCAAAATTGAAACCCTAGTTTTCAAGGTCTCGGCACAAGTTTTGTTTTCCTTCTCTTTTCTTTTTCCGATCATTGCTACATCCTTGGTGTTGGTGCGTTGATCCGAGTTCATAAGGTATAACAACGTTTCCATTCGTCTCACTTATATTTACATGCAAGCGTAATATATGGGAGTTATGAATCGAGCCACATGAATAAATCAAGCCCTAAAAATCAGTTATGATAGCCATTAATATGTAATCACAAAGGTAGAAACCCTAAGTCGTTATAATCATGGGTGTTTATGATTTTATGTGAAGAGTTGTGTGCGTGTTGGATCGCTAACTAGTGTAGCGGTGTGTATTGTTTTATAGGACTGAATTATGGATTTATAAACATGTTATTATGAGGTTAAAACAGGTTGTGTGGCTTACATGGGTCATGGGTGCGTTTGGGTAGGTTAAACATGTGCTTATATTGGTTTTAATAAACCCTAAAACTGGACAGCATCATATGTCGAACTTGTGCGTGTCATAGACCGAATTTTATAAGTACAATAATCTGGGTTTTTGTTGGAAATGTTTATTTTATGTCTTAGTTAAGTTTTCCAAGTGGTTTGGTCGAATTTGGAGTTGTCTAAGTCGTATTTTGAATTTTACAAGATCAAGTGTCAAAGCTGAAAACGGGTCTGAAATTTAGGTTGGATTCATCTAGGTGTTATCTGATGATACTTGCATGTTTTGGGTGATTCTTGAGCCTAAATTGTAGTACTTTGAAATAGCTTTCTGGAAAAATAAGTCTTGTATCATTTGCAAACGTGGAAGTATGATTTTATATTTTTGGAGTTAGGGTTCTGCGAATCTGAATTGCTGAGTTGAAATTTATGATGTAGTAAATGATTTTAGTATTTAATCTATGAGGTTCTGGAACTTTTCCTTTGGTTGATATGATATTTATATATGGTGTGACACCTGTAGCTTTTGGTTTGATGTGTTGAGTAGGGTAAGTGTGTTTGTTGGGGCCATACTTTCGGTGTGTGTAAATCTGGGTGAGTTCTGGACCGGTCTGGACTTATGATTTTCCGTAGGCCATTTAGCATGGAAATAGAACCACCAATTTTATGGAGTCTCTTAACTCATATGGGAACCCTAGGATTTTGCTTGATTTCATTTGAGCTAAGTAAGTATTTTATAAAATCGTTAAAGTCCGGTCCAAATATGAGTTTAAGGAAATGAAAGATAAAACATGATATCAATAAGTAACACTCTTACAAAGGCATAAAAGCTTATAAAAGAGCTAATAAGTATTATACAAATCGTAATCCGTGTAGATTCATTGAAGAAGGCGTGGCGTTGTATCTTCGTGTTCTTTCATTCATTTGCTTTTCCTCATTGCGTTAAAATCGGATATTCGACCTTTTTAGTAAAGTTTTCTCATGATCTCCTTTTCTTGTCATTTCCTTATGCTTATTAGGATTCCCTATGCCATTGCTATGATTCCCTTATGTTTATCACGAATCTCTGTTTATACGAACACATTTGTTGAACCTTGCTATGTTTGAGTATGAATTTACGATTATGAACTTGATTATGAACATCGATTATGAACCTCGATTATGAGCGTATGATATGTGATGTGATATGAACCTTTGATTTACGAGACATTTGATATGAACCCTTTCGATTTGTTTGATCCGTTGCTTGTCTAAAATCTCATTTATTGAACCATGAAACATCGATTTGAACTTATGATATGAAAACTCGATTTGTAAATCTGTTTGACCTTTATGATGAATTATGATCTGTGTCATTTATGACAATCTGTTTGACCTAAGTTAGTTTGACACCGAGCCAATATTTCACTAGTCATGGGGGTTCCATGTCCGTGTCGGTGATGCACGTGACATGACTCTAGGGCGATGAGTGATGTTCTGCGTCCACTACATTATCTGTTTATTGATAGTATGGCCTACTCATCTTTTAGGGCGTATGGATGCATCCTAGATCGATCATTATCGATATGATTTGTCGGTGAATGATGTCGGTGCAATGTCGCATCTTCACAAATTAAGAACTAGCTACTCAATTGTTATTGAGGTCTCCTTCCGTATTATATAAAGTATTCGAGTCACCCTCGAATAAGATAATTACTCGATATGATATGTTTACGGGCTCGTGGTAGATAACTAAATCAGTATATGTTATTTACGTGTTAGATATTACATTTATGATTCGTATTTGTCAATGTTTCCATTTATATCTTGAATTATTATATGTTTATTGAATGTGTTTATGTTTTGACATGTTTATGTGACTCCGTTTGCCATGCTAGGATATGATTAATATGCTTAAATGTGATTCGCATTATGTCATCGATTATATGTTAGTTTACCATTATGTGACCTTGTTGATCGTATGATGATTATGCTAGTGTATAATTGATTGTTACGTAAGTTCATTATGTATAATTGTTCGATAATTCGTGAACTTTGATTATCCGTTGGTGTTCGTGTCACCTTATGTTTGATCGCCATGTTTAAATTCGTCTATACTAAAGTTTGATCCGGAAATGGTTTAACTTATGATATCGACTTGATAACACTAATTGCTATGCTATGTCTTTGCTTATTTAGTTATAGTTTTCCTCTTGTGTTTTCTATGTGTATGTGTATTTGCCACGTTGTTTGCTATTGTTCATTGCCTACGATATTGGATAAGTGTGTTAAATGTAGATTAATTGACTTGTGTAAAGGACATGTTTACTTCTAGTAGTTGTTTACGCTAGCTTTCGTTATTCGTTTGACTTATATGTACTTAAATTGCGATTCATTAATTGCACATTGATTATGATGTGCTTGATTTTGTGTCATCAATATGCTATGTGTTTGTTCTTATTTGTTGTTTGTTCTTCCGGTTTACGTGTATACGTGTTTCATGAGAATCCTCGGTGATTCATTATCCTCATTCATTTGTGACTTAGTTATTCGTTTCTTTATTTCATTTCGTATACATTTTTGTTTAGTTTTCGTTTTGTTGTATCATTCCTTTGGGCTTTGTAAGCTCACCGCATTTCTTTTCCCTGCGGTATTAGGCATTCAAGATGAGCTTACGGGATGGTGATCCGGTTTGAGAGTAGGCGAGGCGAGATTTGACCATAGAGATCTTAGATTTATTTTGAAAGTATAGTTATTTATGTTTTCTTTTGATTATTTTGTAAAGGCTTCCGCTTTTGTGAAGTATATTAGTTCTGATATGGAACCGTATTGTGATATCTTTACCCTTGTCGGGTTGTGGTGTTACACTTGGTGTTATGCATTGAATTGAATTACCTATTGATATGTATTGTGACAATTCTGCTGCAATCATATTTGCCAATGAACACAGAGTCATGAAGGGCACGGACATTTTCTACGGAAGTATCACTATGTTCGGGAACAAGTCCAGGAAGGTGAAATAAATCTACTGAAAGTTCACACAGATGATAACTTAGCTGATTCGTTCACTAAGGCTTTAGCTAAAGACAAGCTTATTGGACTTGCCAATGGAATTGGACTTCGTTTAGCTAATAGTTTCATGCATAACTGTGATTAGTATTTGGATAAAGGATATTGTAAAACATTTATTATTTTGATGAAATAAAGTTTGGATTATGTTTATTTTCATTTATAATATTGTTGTCCTATATTTGCATGTTTAATCCGTAAATAACTAAGTTATTTTAAATGTCCGTTGTCAATTAATGATATGGGAGTATCATTAAACTAAGACAAATCTGAGAGATGTGGTAGAATATACTTGAAAGTATATTGATGAGAATGCATACCAATTTCGGATGATATTCAATGAATTGAATATAGGACTTATCAACTACATAATTTACTTTGTGGATATTGTTATAAGTAAATTATGAATAGTTATCCTCAGACTTGAGATATTAGATAAGTGTCATGAATGTGGTGCATTTTGTGGAGCAACCTAACGCTATCATGTGCTGGTAGTCATAAGGGTTGTTTTCGAAATGTTACAAAGTTTGTGGGTTATTCTTGTAGTCAAGATAGAATTTGTTCCTTCAAATTTATTTGAAGTTTAATCTCTTTGGGCCCTCGTGGGGTTGACAAGATGTTTGTGCGGCGCACCCCAAATCTCCCAAATATGTTTAGATGATTCGGTAATCTTGGTCATCACTTACACAAAGCAGAATAGTTTTATAAAGAATGACTTAATTCCATATCTTTATTTAACGTGGTATTAGAAACAAAAGGATAATAATAATGAGAAGTCATTAAAAGGTTTTCCAGAGCCTTACTCGATTCGTACTAGAGGCATCAAGTGTTGCTAGGCGCTAACCGATATGATCACTCTATTAAGATATATCCAAGTGGGGTGTTAGTTTTATGGATATAAATTAGTAGACATGAGTTAGGATCGAGCAGAGACTATGGGATTGCACACTTCGTATGAGAATTTAAAGTTAAATAATTAAATATAAATGTTGTATTTATTTATTTATTAAGCGAAATAACTAATGAGCGTTAAGTAATTAATGTAATGGACTAGCAGGCGTTAAAGGTATTGGAAAAGGACTTAATTGCAAAGATTGGGAAGGTTCCGGAATCTATAGGATACCATGAACCGATCGGCCAAGGAAACAAGGAAACAAACCCAACTTGTTCACCAAGTTTGCTTGGGTATATATACAAAGCTATGGGTCTTGTTTTCCATCTCTTGTGCTCATTGCTAAACCCTAAAAATTGTTTTGTGTGTGTTTTTGTCTCAAACCGATCGTAACAACCACAAGTGTCGATCCCTCTTTCCACAAACCAAGTTATTTTGTTTGATAAAACTAGCATTACTTTAATTCGGTTTAATACGTTTGTGCGAACATAGTAATAACACACTATTGTTATTATCTTGGATTGAATTACAAAGCAGTAGGGGTAATTCACATAATCCTAATTAAATCATATTAGGGTTCATCCGTTGCTAGTTTGTGGATTTGATTCTTGTTCGGCTAGAATCAAGGAAAGGTACGCATATTCTTTTATGTTAATTAATTGTTCATTAATAAATCCTATACGTTTCCGCTTGAATACTTTGATGTTTGTGATTATTTATTTGAATGTCTTGATATCTAATTCCAACAAGGTCTTAGGAGTTTGTTATATAGAGGAAGATGGGTATTGTTCACCTATAAGGTTCCAAAAAAAAAAGATAGAGTTTGTTTTGAGCTTGGAGCATGCGTAGGGGAGGGAAAGAGAGAGAGACGAAATTGATGATGATGTATTGCAGGTGTGGGGCGTGAGTTTGTCTTGCTTTCACATGGGAATCACATGCCATGTGGTACTAAAATATGACAAGCATAATATTAGTAAAGTTTGTTTGGTTTGTATTGATTTTGCTTGTGTTTCGCTAACTGTAACAAGAAAAGGAAAAGCAAGATTTGTTTTATATTTTACCTTTGAGGTTTGCATTGTACTCATTGGGTCTCACAGAAAACCAAGAACACAATGCCAACTTTAGTGATACAAAGTAAAATAGAGTGGCTTTGACTAGTCCTTGTCTCCTTTATCTCATACACATGCACATGTTAATAAATTTTAAAGTTGATGTTGGGTTGCTTTTTGCTTGCCTTGTTCACAGAAGCCAAGGAACAAAATGATACAAAATATTTGCTTGGTTTACTCGTGTGTTCATAGAATAAAGAAAAATATGTATAAGTTACTTTACATTGATTTATCTTAAAATGGTTAGGTGAGGGTCAAGTTACATGGTTGCATATTGGTTGAAATATGTACGTGACTGCATGCATGAGATCAGGAGGTGCTTGGTTTGATTTTCTTTGGTCGTTTATCCATCACAGAAGACATAGAAATATATACTAAAGTTGCCTCTGTGTAAAAGTGTTACATATTTTATTAAAGGGTGAGTTTTGGTTTGTTTTGTCTTGTGCTCGCCTAGATAACATAGGAACAAAATTTTCAATTTTTACTTGTGTAAATAATTTGGCTATTACAAAATAAAAAAGTTAGGCTTGGACTTTTGGTTTGGTTTGTCGGAGAGGGCCTAAAGAGAAGGAGTTGGATCGGGTTGAACACATGAGCCCAGAAACCTGAAATAAAGATGGATCGGGTTGGGCTTGAGGGCTAGTAGAAAATAAAATATAAAAGTTTACTATATATTTATTTTATAAAAAAAAATTATTATCGAGGTCGAGGTGAAAAAATATCCCGTGACTTGTCGTGTTTAAAGTTCGAAAAGAAAGAAAGAGAAAAAAAATATAGTCGCGAAAAATCGGTAGGGAAATTTACGAGTGGTTATAGTACCTATGTAAAACCCGCATTTTTGAACACGTTAAAAATACCCAAAAGAACCTTCAATCTCGAACTTATGAAAGGCGTTAATTATTAAAATATTTCGTCACGACTATAACTTAATTATCTAAACCGTTATCATCGAAACAAATAAAGTGTCTGAAAATAAAGCTACACTAAAATAAATTCCACATAAAATTTGTCACGCGTTTTCTTTTATTTCCTAGCCGAGTTATAGATATGGTGCTGGCGTATCAAATCGAGCTTCAAGGCCAAGTTCATGATTGACGCATATGACAAGTACCAATTCTATTCTCTTGATTGATTTAAGTTTCCATTCTTGCACCCTTTACTCGGCCATAATGATACCGTATCTCACATTTTATTTGTCACAAAATCAAAGCCATATTTTTGGAAAATATATACATGTGAACCCTTTGGTAACCGTCCATGTTGCACACCCTCAACCAATCACAAGGCCATTGTTTTCTCCTTGTCAAGGCAAATAACCGAACATTATATATATCACTTGATCTCTTGGTAAAACATTACGTTACCACAAATCTCACAAAACCTAAACCTAAAAGTGACGGCAAGTTGTCCATCTCCTCCATTCGATCAACGCAATCAGATTTTTGTCCATCTCCTCCACTCGATCAAAGCAAACAGGAAGGTCTCGAAGGTACTTGTGATCGTGGATTTTTGCTTCGAGTGATAGGTTGCTGAGTCGTGGGCTTTGGATTACTCCTGATCATGGGATTACTAGGGCAAAAAGGAGGAGTGTTGGTTGTTTCGTTGGTCTTGTTTTCTTCTTCTCTCACACGCTACAAGGTGTCGTCTCGAACTTGTTTCATTTTTTCCTCCTTCTTTGTTCCTTTTGATTTTTTGTTGTTGTATGGTCTTGGTCTCCACACAAATGCATGCTTTTCACAAGTTAAAACTTACATAAAAGACATGTTAACTATGTCACACAATATGAGACTTGGTCACATGAAGGTCACGTTAATGTGCATGAAATCACAACTTGGATGATAAGCACATGTAATGATAAGCATGGTTGCATAAAATGATAAGGTTTTAGCATGTAAATAGTCATATGAAATCTTGCATGAAGAACCCGTTGTATCAAGACTACATTTATAAGATTATATGGAGCAGTTTGTAAGACTTTAGAAAAAAAGGATTACATGTACAACTGATTATCGTGTTATTATATTTCGATCTCTTTGACAATATTAACGCCACATTAAATCATGAAGACATAAATCATAAGGGTCTTCAATCGTTAATTTTGTTTTGGGTCACTCAAAATGTGTATTACATGTTTAATCTTGGATTGCATTGGACGTGTGGTACTATGAATACATGTTATATAATTGATATTGTTAGGAATTAGAAATTCCGGTATTAAAGTCGGTCACCTCAGTATATGTAATCATTAGAAAGCTCGTAGTCGTAGTTATTTTAAGTTAATTAGTATTTAGTTAAGTAACACCGTGGAGGGCAGACGGGTCTTTACCCATGCACGATGCCCACGGCCCGATGTGTGGCGATTATGTAAGACTATAAATACTCTCTACCTTCCAAGGTAGAGTTGGAGCTCATAATAATATCTTTCACTTTCTCTCACTAAGTTCCCTAAACCTCTAACTTTCTCTCTAGAATTCCACTCATCGCCACCTTGTTGTTATGGTTTGATGTGTATGTGAAAAGTTATATCTTACAATTGGTATCGAGAGAGCCATGGTTAGATCATATCTTGCACATCTTTGGATTTCTAGTGGTTTTAGGTGGTTTTGAGTTTGAAAAAGTTTAGTGGTTTTGCATCATTTGGTTGATTTCTTGTGTTAAAGTTTGAATTTTGTTAGTACTTTCATGTTTAGAATCATCACAAGTGTTTAGGTTTTCATTTGGTTAGCTTGAATCATCTTGGTTGGGTTGTTTTGGATTGAAAAGTGATGTTTATATGGTTTTCATGCTAGCGACTTAGCTCACGGTTTATTTTTCTTCATAGCGACTTGCTTTACAAATTTGTAGCGAGTTCTGACTTTAGACCTAGCGAGTTAGATCTAGCGAGTTAAAGTACAAGTAGTGGACTCTCCACC
>CM040245.1:178507626-178526621 GCA_022545495.1 Chrysanthemum lavandulifolium | reverse complement strand
GATCGGTCGCGAACCCGCAACCGGATCCGGTCGGGCAGCTTGGTCAAGCAATAACCGATTCGGTCGGACAAGAAACCGATCCGGTTTCGCAATCGCAGCTACACAAAATCGCATTTATTGTTGCCTTAACTCCCATAATCATTGAGTCCGATCATTTCTTGATATTAACTTGAGAGAACGTTTTTGGGCGATTAAGCATGAGCTTTGGCTATATAAAGAACCTAGTACTTGTATACTAAGTGTGACACAACCAAAAGAGTATTAGTTTACACCAAAACTAATACTAACCCTATTATTTCAACCCAAAAGCTTAGTATTTATCGAAAAGCCCGGGAGCAAGGAGGGAACCATTCTTGTCCATTGTTTCGTAGTTTGAGTTGTGCGGTGATCCTAGGTGATTGGAGGCGTGGTTGCTACAATCCACGATTTCTAATTCTTGTAATCGAAAAGTTTAGGTATTCTATGAACTTTGTTATGGAAATCTATTCTCTTGAATTGTTTGAATTACTTTGTTATGACTTGTGTTTAGATATGATTGTTTTCATGGAGTAGTTTGTGATATACTTGTGTGTTGGAATGTGATTAATCATAATTGTGTTCTCGAAATGTGATGCATGTATATATGATCTTGTTTAAATGAGTTTGTTGGAAAATACTAGTCTTGGATTGATTTGTCAATAAAACATGTTTTAAGAAAAAGGACCGAAAGGATTTTCTTATGTTTTATTCCAAAAGTGTAGTGACAAACTAGTATGGGGATATGGTGATTGACAACCACCATGTTTTGCTTATTAAAACAAGACTAGGAACATTTTCATCACGAAGGGTCGAAAGATTCGTAAGAACAAATTTAATGAGAACATGTTGCAAACAAATGGAACTTCTATAGGATAATCGTTGGGATAAGGACCAAAGGATTACCTAAATGTTTTTGTTCTTAGAATGATTTTACAAACAAATACCATGGTTGGGGAATCATTTGCTTATGATTTGTGCATCATACCAAGAGTATACACCAAACCTTTATGAACACTATCTATGGTTGATTATAAGACTACACACAAGTATATATTTATATTCTTGATTCAGATTTTCACTAGAACACTTATTTGAGGAAGCCTTGACAAGCTTTCTTGTTAGAAACTTTTAATCGATTTCAAACAAAAAATCCCTTGGGACGATCTCGAC
Organism: Chrysanthemum lavandulifolium; assembly: GCA_022545495.1. Classification (NCBI taxonomy): domain Eukaryota; kingdom Viridiplantae; phylum Streptophyta; class Magnoliopsida; order Asterales; family Asteraceae; genus Chrysanthemum; species Chrysanthemum lavandulifolium. Next base: position 178,525,433 of record CM040245.1, on the reverse strand, counting down.
TTACCAAACTTTGCTATTGCGGACGAGTATACTTGCTCGTATGTGTTAATAGGTTAGACGGTTAATTCGTGTTTATAAATTTTTAAAACTTGCACCAACCGAGCACATCAAGAACACAAAAGTGTGAAACTTGATGAACCAAAACTTCTAAAGCTGTTACGCGTAGGATGAAACCCTCGTACAAAAACTAGTTAAAAAACGATGATCCACGCATAATGTTTGAAACTTTTTGCCAAAAACAGTTATTTTAACACATTAAAACATTGAAAGTACAAGAATCTTGGATTCAAAAGTGTAAAAAACGTGTTTTTAAGCGAACCAAAGTATCTCGTTAGCTCTACGCGTAGGACCAATAAACCCACTTCAAAAGCAATAACGATTCACCCAACTAGTAGGCGATTGATACCACTGTTAGGTCACTAGTTTTACAACACAAGCATCAATACAAGAAATAGAGAAGAGAAGAGATTGGTTGAACACGTTAAACACACACACACGTATAGATCTTAGACGGTTATGCGTAAGGTGTAAAGAGAGTGAATAAAATGAACAACCAACCCTCAAGTGAGGGTTATACAAGAGTATTTATAGGAGGGAAGTTAGGCAACACTCCTAGTTCCCATCCTTTCTCCTATGGGCTTGGGCCTAAGCTCATGGGCCTCTACATGCTTAAGGCTAATAACAAACATAAAGGCCATAATTAAGCTAACTATTACATATGAATTACTAACACTTGATTTAGGTTTAGGAGTGATTCCAACACTTAGTATGGTATGCCTTTTCAAACTTTTCTCCATCGGGATCATTGATTGTCATCCTAATGTGCCATTCTACATTTCTATCACTAGGTGGTCTATCCTAACCCAATTATGCTTAGGCTCACTCTCAACTTTCCACTTATTCATGTTAAAATTAATGGGCAAGGTTCCTAGGAACTCGGTCATCTTCCTAAACACTAAGGTATCCTCGAACGGGTTCACTTCAATGTCCCTAGCCAATTGTTGTTCATGAAAAGTTGAGTTACTTACGAAGGTCTCTTCTAGATAGGATGGTCGTTGAGGACCTACAAAATCTCCATTAATCCAAGGTCCATATCTAGATGATTTTCTATCCAACATGATCTCATAGGATATTTCTTCCTCTTTGTAGTAGATATGCTTCGACATCGTGAATTGACCTAGCACTCTTCTTCTACCAATATCTTAGACATCTTACAATCAATTATGGCACTAGCGGTAGCTAAGAATCCTCTTCCTACTAACAATGGGCATGTCGGGTCTTTATTCATGTCTAGCACATGGAAATCCGCCAAAAGAGTTAGGTGACCTATGTGCACTACCATGTCCTTAATTATCCCTACCGGATATGCAATAATACCGTCCGCTAGACCTAAGATGGTTTTCGTTGGTTCTATCTTACCGAGGTTAAGGCTTCTATGGAGGGACAACAGAAGAAGATTGATGCTTGATCTTAAGTCGGCTAATGTGTCGAAAGATTTGGAATTTCCATGTCTACACGGAAGAATGAATAGCTCGGGATCATCTAACTTCTTAGGTAACTTATTTTGCACAAATTCGGACCCACGTTCTCCTAATTTTAGTTCTTGCTCATATTTTTCTTTTAAAGCATTGTAATAAGGCGCATGAGTCAAGACTTCAAGAACCGGTTTTTCTTGGTGGAGCTCCTTATACTCCTCTTCTAGTTTAGGTTTGGGTTCTTGGTTGATGGGTTTCTCAAGAGTTGGATGGACCATTGGTTTGGGTCCTTGGTATCTCATGAGGGATCGCTTGAAACCCGTGTTGATGGCGTTGACCGAGTAGACTTTTGGGTGTGAAGGGCATGGATATGCACTCTCCCATGGTGAGCAATAACATGAAGTCGATGAAATCGAATTCACTTTTGGGTTCTTGATAGTGTCACTCGAGAGTGCTCCAATCTCCCGGACATTGAAGGCTATTAAGAGGGCGTCGAGCTTGGTTGTCATCTCGCTTTGTCGTTGCTTGAAATCGGCTTCAAGCTTAGTCAATCGAGCTTCTTGAGATGACATGAACTTGGACACCATTGCCTCGATACTAGTGGAACTCCGGTGTTTGGAGGGTTGTTGTAGGACCTATTGGGTGGACTAGATGAGTTCGGGGCGGGTTTGAGTTTTGGCTCCACCTAAGGTTAGGGTGATTTCTCCAAGAGGGGTTGTAGGAATTTCCTGGGTTGTTTTGCTCGGGCTTGAAAGTGTACCACTTTTCTCCTGCTCTGTTGGTACACGTGGAGGCATAGTCCGCAAAAGCTTGTTCGGGAGTCTTGTGCAATCACGAGTTTCATGAGGACCACTACATAATTCACAAGGTAGAGTGATTTTGTTCACTTGGTGTGAAGACTTAGGATTCTCGTAGGAGCTCATTAGGAATTTGACTTGATCTTCAAGTTCGAGCATCCTACGATTGGAAGTTTGTGAGTCAATGGGAGGTAAGGAGATTGCCTTGATAGTTTTGGGCAACTCACGGGGTCATTCCAACTTTCGTTGTCATAGAGAGCAAGGTCCTCTATTGTACCCCACGATTCTTCCGCGGTAAGTTCACTAAGTTTGCCACCGCCGCTTGGTCGATGGTTTGCCTAGTTGACAAGTTGACATGATCATAAAAGATTTGGACTTGAAGCCAAAGATCGATGTTGTGATGAAGGACTTTATGAAGTAAGTCCTGAATCGAGTCCACGCCTCGAATAGAGTTTCGCCTTGACGTTGTTGGAACATCAAGATGTCATTCCTAAGCTTAGTAGTTCTCCTCGGTGGGAAAAATTGGGGCATTTAAACAGTGGTGAGATCATCCCAACTTGAGATGGATCTGGCGGAAGTCGCTCAAGCCAATTACTAGCTTGGTCCCGTAGAGAATTGGAAGAGACGCAAATGCGTGGTCTCCCGTGTGGTAGCATCAAGGTTGATGGAATCAACGATTTTAAGGAAGTCCTTGAGATGTTGATTAGGATCTTCGTAACGAAGTCCATGGAATGCACATCCATTTTGCACTAACCGGATGGTGTCGAATCGCAGGGCCATAGTTTGAGCTTGATCGAGAGCTCAATGGTGTTCCTATAGCCTGGTGGCTTGGTCTAGAGTATTCACCAAGAGTACGGCCTCTTGGCGGGCCAATTGGTGGTGGGTCGATGGGAAGTGGTTGGTTTGGTGGCGGGTTATCACCTTCCATGATGAAAAGTGATGGGATTACTAACAAAGTCACGAAGAAGGGGGATAGACTAGAAGGAAGCTAAAATGAGAAAAATCTTACTTGATAGGAATCAAGCAAAGGAACCTAAACGAGATAAAGATCTAATTAGCTATTCTATTCCCGACAGCCGCACCAAAACTTGATGCTGCGTCTGAAGCGTTCGGGTCAAAGGACCTTCCTTTTCTTCGAGCAAGTTTTTCAACCACCCAGGCAGTGAACCTAATTGTTGTAGTGTAGTATTGGGTAAGCCTCGGGGATTGATATCATTCTCTAGGGGAATAGAAATTCTAGTAAGAAATGTATTATGAGAAGGCGGGGGTTGAGGATGATTCTTTTTTATCTTTTATTGGTTTTTTAGAAAGCTAAGGTAAATATCTTGGGGCAATTGGTTTGGGGTGGTATTTTCTACCGATTACTCTACTTATCTAATTATCTAATTATCTATTACTACGAGTAGTCTTATGTCTGATTGATGTGTACTCGTATGATGATTAAAAATGTGTTTACCTAGATACTATTACTCCCTAGTTATCTTTTATTGGTTGGTTGAATTGTCACACCTTATCTTAACGCGTTATATTCCTAAGATCGTAGGGTGTGCATATGCCCTAGTTTTTTGAGATATTATTTTGGGTTTATCCCACGAACCGCCATGACCTTTAAGCTATTGAATTCATAAGCCTCACTTTCGCGAAGAATACTCAAGCATTAAACACAACAAATGATGCTTAGTTGCACTCCTAAGCCAATTTATAATTAAGATAAGAAACAACCTAACACGAATCAATAACTAGGTTTCATAGATCTAAGCAAATACACAAGAAATTTAGCTAGACATGGTAAACAAGCAAGCATACACACAATCAATTGAAGACATAATGATACTTTGGATTGAAACACTTATCTTGATGTGTAAAATAGGGTTTGGGACCCTAACATACTGTCCAAATCAGACTACAAATGTTTAGGGTTTTTTCTCCAAAAGTCTACCTCTTTAAATGCAGAAAAATCAAATTCTATATATAGATTTACACTTGCGACGGCGTCACCTTTTGGATGGGATGCCGTCATCTAGCCGTCATTAGGGTTTCGTCATGGCCAAGTCATCGATGGGACGGCGTCACCTTAGAGTTGTGACGCCATCGGTCTTGATTGGGACGTCGTCTTGGTTCGGATCCGGGTCGCCCGAGATGAAAAGTTTGAGTGACGCCTTCTTCTTTAAAGGTCGACGCCACAGTTATACTGAACAAAAATTCTACCGAGCCGTCGGGTGCATATTTTGATCAAGTCTATATAGAGGACGATGTCGCCTTTGATTTGGGACGTCCAGTTCGGTTTGAGCGACTTGAGTGGCTTCGATCTTGACTTTGCCATTTTCTTCATGTATTCACTCCTTTTCGTCCAAATGTGCATCATTTCAGATTTTGTTTCAAGAGACCTAAAAGTGAAAAGGAACGAAATTAAGCGAGAACGGATATAAAAGTGGTCGATTAAAGGCTTAAATGACCCTTAAAAGCGCACGCTTTAAATCCTTATCAATATACTTTAGAGCGAACCATTAGTTAATACATAAAGAAGTGATAGTTGTCAATTTATTTTAAAACTAGTGTAACTTTATTGATCTTTATTGTTTTATGATTTATGTGTTTGCTAGGAGTTGTCAAGCTTATTGCAAGTAACGCCCAATAGATGGTGATAACTCATAAGGTTCATTGTTTTCACTTTTCAAGAGAGGTGGCAAATGGGCGGTCGGGCGGCACGACGAGGGCTATAACAGGCACGTGTCAAACGAGCACATATTATACAAATCGTTTTATAGAAGAACCAAAACAACGAAATAAATTTCTTAAATGTAATACGTTATTTATATTTAAAAATTAAATATATTATACATGTAAGTTTTTTTTTAAACGATTACAATATTACGCAATTGAAAGAAAATAGGTGCGGCGTTAGTGCCCATTTAACTTTTCAATAGGCCATACATGCTCATTTCAAAAAAATAATATTTTTTTTTGGGCACAAATTGCCACCTCTACTTTTGATTGACTGATAGTTTTAGATGCGATCCCAGTGCGAAAGCTTCTATCTTGTTGGCAAGTTCTTCATCCGCCTCACCAAGTTCACCGTCCTTGGTGCCAAGAAGGTGTCAGAATTAATATCTCATTTGGTCAAGGGGCAAAGAACATTTAGAGAAGCCAATTTTTTTGTGGAATTTGCGAAGTACAAATGTAGAAGGCTGGAAATTAGTCGGTCCTTCTGTCATATGATAATTTTTTTAGAACTGAGTTAGTCGGCAATAACAAAGGTTTGTGGTTAATTACCCAGTTTGGACGGTTTGATTGATTAAATTAAAAGAGGACAATTATTTTCTCCTAAAATAAAAAAACAAAAATTAATTTTAAATAAACTATAAGCTAATAAGGCCTATATGTCGGCCCACTGTTTAGGCCCGTCTAGTTTAGGGTTAGGTTTGTTTGTCCTTATTTATTAACGATGTATTCTCATTTATTTAGTAGAATCTAATTATCAATACAATTTTCAGTACTATGTTGTTTCTACATGGTATCACAGCCCTAGCTACAAGGTCACCCGAGTATTCTCATTCTCTGGTCATCGGCTAATTGTCGGTGAATCGTAGGGATCTCGTTTTCTTTTTCGTTGTTTTGTTTCAGTTCGTCATTGTGTACACAACCGTAGGAAAAACACGATCTGTGATTTGTTAACCGTTGGATTTAAATGAAATTCAGACCGTAGTTAGTAGACACACTGTTCTACAATTTGGCCGTTCACTTTTCGAATTCGAGCTTTGAGCAAGTCACAATAACTCGTCGAATCTGCTGTTGTTCTATGTTCGTCACATTCTACGCCCCCGTGAAAGTTAGCTATAACTCATTCGTTAACCTTTAGATCATCATGAAATTTATACTCTAGCTTCTAGACACAAAGATCTACAATTTCACCGAAGGGATTTATGAACTGATGTTCCTACGGGGAGTTATGGCTCGTCAACGTTGTTGCTGATTTATGGATTTTGTCGAATTGTTGTTATTGTTTGGATATTAATTATTTTTGATGTGTTGATTTAATGATTTTGGTGCATGTTTTGATATTAGGAATTCTCGTATGGTGGGTGTATTCATTCTGTCGTATATTAAGCTTCATTGTTCGCGAGTTTTTTGTTTTGTTCAATGTTTATTGGGATCATGGTATTAGAAGTTTCAATATTATTAATATTGGTATCGGTATTGATGTTGGTGATGGTAAATGTGATGTTATATTCTTAACTAATTCGACTATATCTTGAGTAGTTATGTAGCATCTCGGCCAAGACCATGTTTTGGTTCTTAGGCCGCCCGATTCTGTGTATTTGGTTACATTTGGCTCGCATATACGGTTTCATCCGGTTTTGTTTGGATACAAATCCTCGAATTCCACCCCCATCTGGTCCTGTTATGGTTCTCCATCTAGTTACATCTCGCTTTAATCGCTTTATATGCATCAATGCGCCTACATATGTTGTGTGCGCATCCGCCTTCCCGAATCGATCTATCCGAATCGCCTATCTTCCTAAATCTACTGCATGCGCATACGTGTTTGGAAATTCACAAATGCGATTAGTACTCTTAGCATTGGAAGTTTGTACCGATAGTGATAATACAAGAGTATTAACTAGTTAGTACCGATAGTGTCGAGTTAGTACTAATAGTGTTAGAGTTAGTAATGTTCTATGTATACAATGTCGCAGACGTTTTGTAATAGCATATCTTCTATCCCTATAGAAGATATGATACGTTAATGCGTAGTTATCTCTGTCAAGGATCTCCTTTGTGTATAAAAGGAGATCTTAGCTAGGTCAGAACATATCTCTCATACACACTAGCATTTCCCTTAACCCTAGCCGTTCTAAGTAAAGCTTCAAGGTTGTAAACCCTAGTACTAGGAAGAGTACTCGTATTATTGGTTAATAATATTGAAGCATTGGTTGTTACATTTTGTGTTTACTTGTTTACTTTAACTTCTAAGTGCATTCAAGTAGATTCCGCATACTTGTGTGTATTCATAACAAAGTTTCTCTTTGTTGTTTTGGAACCATCCAAGGCAACTACTCACTACAAGCTAAGTGTTCTAGATTCAAGGTTTGGGACTCTACAAGTGGTATCAGAGCTTGTGTCCTGAAAGATTTGTTTTAGAAGATCCTGTGTGACAATATTGAAGAAATGGACTTTGATTCAAGCAAATCCAGTGCTGTTACCAGAGTTCCTAAGTTGCAGTCAAATAAATATGATCTCTGGAGGATGTGCATAGAGCAGTACTTCTTGGTACTGGACTTTAAGCTGTGGAACATTGTGCTCAATGGAGATTCCTACAAATCCACTATTTCTGAAAAAGTTGGTGGCAAAACTGTTCTTTAAGACAAAGGTGAACCTGTTACTACTGACGAAATTACTCAAAGAGGCAATGATCTCAAGGTCAGAAGTCTTCTACTTATGGCATTACCAGATGATCATCAACTCAACTTCAGCAAGCATAAGGATGCTCAGTCCTTGTTCAAAGCCATTGAGACTAGATTTTGTGGGAATTCTGCCACCAAGAAAACTCATAAAACTCTTTTGAAGCAAGAATTTGAAAACTTCATTGCTGGTGCTGCTGAGTCCATTGACTCAGTTTACAATAGGCTTCAAAAACTTGTCAGTCAATTGGCAGTGTCGGGTGTGGATATATCTCAAGAAGATGTCAATCTCAGGTTTGTTAGAAGTCTTCCATCACCAAAGTGGGACACACATGTCATTGTTTGGAAGCATAGGCCAGAGTTTGAAACTATAGGGTTGGATAATTTGTTCAATAACTTCAAAGTCATTGAGCAAGAGATGAAAAGGTCTGAAGCTGCATCTTCCAGTTCTGGGTCGTAAAACATAAATTTTGTGGCTCAGCCAGTCACTAGTAATGAGAAAGACAATTTTAGTGTTAGTACTCCTATTACTAATGTTAATACTGATTGTTTGTCTATCACTGCAGCGGGCATCAATGAAAATACCATTTATGCCTTCATCTCTGAGCAGTCAAAGGGCTCCCAGATCACTCATGATGACCTGAAACAGATCCATGAAGATGATATTGAAGAAATAGATATTAAGTGGAATATTGCTTTGATTAGTATAAGGGCAAGAAGGTTCATGAAGAGAAGTGGGAGGCAGATCAAGATTAATGATGGAGAGACTGTTGGTTTTGACAAGGGAAATGTGGAGTGCTACAACTGTGGTAAGTTTGGGCATTTTGCTAGGGAATACAGAAGCCCCAGGAACAAAGGGAGAAGTGCTGAAGCTGATGATTCTTCTTCCAAAGCAATGGTAACAATTGATGGTGCTAGATATGATTGGAGCTTCATGGCTGATGAAGAAGAAAGTCCAATCAACATGGCTTTGATATCTGAGGTACTTACTGAAACAAATTGCTCGAGATACATGTGTCCCATTAAGTGAATATGAGTCTCTTAAAACTAAGTTTGATAATTTTTGAAGAGCTTGCTAAAACTAGTTATAGCTTGGCAAACCATAAGAGAGGCTTAGACTTTGGAAAAACAAATTGTGCATTATAAGGAAAATGAGTCAAAGTTTTCTAAAACAACAACATTGCTTAATAGGGATCTCTCACTTAAAGATACCACCATAAGTGTGCTAAAAGAAGAACTAGAGAAAGTTACAGTAGCTAAGGACAACATAGAACTCAGTGTTGATACTCTTAAGAATACACATCACTATAACTCTGAGAAACTTGATAAAATGATTGAAAGCTCTCTAGCTGGCAAAGCCAAATTAGGAATGGGTTATAAAAGAGCACCACTACCATTTAGAGGTGTTCCCTCACCTCCTGGTATATACCTTGAACACACTGGCCTAGAGGATTTTAAGGTACCCACATTTGTTTGTGGCTCTAAGGTCAAGGAGACCAAAACTGAAAAGGCTGATGAAGCCTTTGAAAGTGCCAGTGACACTTCTTTGCCTGAGGTGTATGTGTTTGAAAACAAAAACATTAAAAGAGGTGTAGAGTCTAATGAAACAAAGCAAGAGAAGATTTCTGAACCTGTAAAACCTAATGAAAAACCTGTTAGGAAGACAGTAAAATATGCTGAGATGTATAGAAACATGCCATCCAGTCCTAGAGGTAATCAAAGGAACTAGAACAATCTTAAATCTGAGCAATTAGGGGATGAGTTTGTCATGTTTAACAAATCTTGCTTTGTGTGTGGAAGTTTCTCTAATCTGCAGGCTCAATGCAGACACCCTATGAGACCTCAACCCATCATGACCCCAAGAGCAGTACTTCTTAAGACTGGCATAAAACCTTTGAATACATCAGTCATGAATACCTCAAGGCCAGTTAATACTGCTAGACCACAACCCAAAGTATTTGGTGAAAGACCCAAAAAGAACTTTTCAAAATCCTCACCATCTACTTCACCAAGGCCCTTTTATGGTAAAGCAGAACCAACCTTTAAGTCCTATAATGAACAAATCAAGTTTTACAAGAAAAGGTTAATACTGTTGAACCAAGACTTAATAGTGATAGGCCAAAAGTTAATACCTTTAAGCCTAAAACTAAACTGTTGGTTCAAAAGTAAGTGTTGCTGAGGGAATCAAGGGCAATGCCGTTAAGCCCTCAGCTTGTTGGGTTAGAAATACCACTAGTGCATCAGTTACTCTCAAGAAATATGATTACATTGATGTACGAGGCAGATCCAAGTCAGTAATGGCTTGGGTCTCCAAAAGGAACTAATTTCCTTTATTTGTGTGCAGGGACATTCCAACAATAATGATGATCTAGGGTATTCAGACAGTGGATGTTCCAAGCACATGACTGGAAATCTATCTTATCTTTCAGACTTCACTGATTTGAATGGAGGATATATTTTCTTTGGTGGAGGTATAGGTGGAAGAATTACTGGTAAAGGCACAATCAAGACTTGTAATCTTGATTTTGAAGATGTGTACTATATGAAAGAACTCAAATATAATCTGTTCAGTGTGTCACAAATGTGTGACAAGAAGAATTTTGTTCTGTTCACAGACACTGATTGCTTGGTTTTATCTCTTACTTTTAAGTTGCCTAGTGAAGATGAGGTACTACTTAAGTTTCCTAGTAAAAGCAATCTGTACAGTGTGAGTATGAAAAACATAGTGCCCAAAGAAAACCTTACATGTCTAGTTGCTACAGCTTCTTTGGATGAATCTATGTTATGGCATAGAAGGCTAGGTTATGTGAACTTTAAGGTGATAAATCTTTTAGCTAAAAATAACCTTGTAAGCGGTTTAACTTTAAAAAGATTTGAAAATAAACAGACATGTATTGAATGCCTCAAAGGGAAGCAGCATAGAGCCTCTTGTAAGCCCAAGGTTTTTAACTCTATCACCCAACCACTGCATATGCTGCATATGGACTTATTTGGTCCTACCTCTATTAGCAGCATAAATAATAAGAAATATTGTTTGGTTGTGACTGGTGATTTTAGCAGATTTACTTAGGTTTTCTTCATGAATACTAAGGATGAGATCTGTGAAATCCTTAAGTCATACATAACTGCAGTAGAAAACCTTGCTGATAAGAAAGTTAAGGTCATTAGGTGTGATAATGGGACTGAGTTTAAAAACCAAGTGATGAATGATTTCTGTCAACTTAAGGGCATTAGAAGAGAATACAGTGTATCTATGACTCCTCAGCAAAATGGGATTGCTGAAAGGAGAAATAGGACATTGATAGAGGCTGCTAGGACCATGTTAGTAGATTCCAAGTTACCCACAACATTTTAATGAAGCGATTAATATCGCTTGTTATGTTCGTAAGCGAGGTGCTGGTGGTAAAGCCTCATCGCAAGACTCCATATGAGTTATTCTTAGGTAGGACGACTCCTACCCTAGACTTTTTCAGACCTTTTGGGTGTCATGTCTCTATTCTCAATACCATTGAACAGTTAGGAAAGTTTGATGGAAAATCTGATGATGGATATCTGGTAGGCTACTCTTTGAATAGTAAGACCTTTAGGGTTTACAACTCTAGAATCAGAAAGATTGAGGAGAATCTGCACATAGAATTTCTTGAAGATAAACCTAGTGTAGAGGGGCAAGGACCAAAGTGGCTTTTTGATATTGGTATCCTAACTGAATCCATGAATTATGTGCCTGTTTATGTGGATTCTAACATTGGTGCAGGTGAAAAACAAGGTCCTGATGCAAATTCTGATGATGATGATGATTGTATCATATTACCCCTATGGAATAACAGCTCTCCAGATAGTACATTGATAAGGTTTTAAAATGAACTTTTTTGAGGGGTCGTTTAAGCCCTTATTTGATCACTTTTGTATCCGTTATTACTTAATATCGTTCATTTTCACTTTTTAGGTATCTTGAAGGAAAAATGCTGGAATGACACTTATTCGGACGAAAAGGCGCGAATATACGAAGAAAATGGCCAAAGTCAAGATTCGAGACACTCAGGCCGCTAGAACCGAAGGTGACGGTGTCGAGCACAACCAATGACGCCGTCGGACAACTTTTGTGACTCAAGAGCCAAATTGCTCATTTACAAGTGACGGCTTGTGTTTTAAAAGAGTAGGCGTCCGAACTCGACGGCCTAGATTTGATTCGACAATGTCGAGATTGAAGGCGACGGCATAGGCATAAGGTGACGTTGTCTGGTCGCAACATGCGCACGACGTAGCTAATATTGTTTTGGCCATAACTTTTGCATACGAACTCAGTTTAAGTGATTCAAAAGCCCACGCGATGGAATGAGAAAATCTACGTTTGGTGAAAAATGGTCGTAATGCCATCTCTTTAGGTGTGGCCGTCACTCTTTGCCGATAGAAAATCGCCTATAAATATAACATTATAACTTCACTTTTTGTAAGCCCTAAACCCTAAGTCCGATTCCGTGGTTTAGGTAGGTGTTCTCCGTAAACTTAAAGGGTTTCAACACTCTATAAATATTGTGTAATGGTTTGTTTGTTAATCCAATCCTATGGTATGTCTTCAATTATCATAATTGTTGCTTGCTCTTCATTAATTATGCTTGGCTAATTCACCTAGTGTTTGCTTATGATTGTATGAAACTTGTATATAATTAATTAGATCTCATTGATTTCTTAGTGATGCTTGTGTCTATCTTGAAGATTAGGGTGTGACAATTGCAATGAGTCTAATTGGTTTAGTTTATAATTCTTGCATCCCACTGTCTCTTGTTTGATTGGTTGTCTCTTATCTTAATTGTTAATGATCTAGTAATGCGATAGATCATCCGTTGTGTAGTCAATGCTTGATTAATCTTTGTTAACCTTAGCTTATAGTACCTAGAGTCATTAGAGGCTAAACCATCCGAATAGTACCTTAGTGTTAAGTTTATAAATCCTAGAGATTTTGTAGGCAATAACCTTTGGTAGTTTCAAAGAGTTAGGGATAAACGATACCCCTACGACCTTAGACACACAACGTGTTAAGAATAAGGACGCGACAATTCAACCATCAATAGGACGTGACAATTCAAGAGGTAGAATTGGATAGCTATCAAGGAGTAATACATCATAAGTAGATACGCTTCATGTTCTTGGTAGACCCATAATTTAGTTAGTATCTTTTGGGATAGTTGACTAGCAACTAATTCCACCCTCCCTCCAAAACCAAGATTCATAAAATATAAAATACAAAATAATCATCCTCGCCTTTAGACTTAAATCGACATACACTTCACCCTAACGACACTATTCCCTAGAGAACGATATCAATAGGGATGGCAAAAGCACCGAAACCGAGAGGAATCAAAACCGAACCGGTTGGGTCGGGTTCGGGGGCGGGTTTGGATACGGGTTTGGGTAGATATATTCTTTTCTTTTCGGGTACGGGTTCGGGTACGGTTTCTAGTAATACCCGCCCGTTTACCCGTACCCGTATCCATACCCGTATACCCGAATTTGTACCTGTTTTTTTTTTCTAATTTATATAAGGTCCTAATAAGTTTTGAGCTCTTAACCTTGTACAGTTTTTTTTTGTACTCTACTCCTTAATAGCATATATCTTGGAAATTACAAACTATTAAATTAACACTTACGCTTGACGCTTTAATTCTCACACACATGACACATTAATTCTTTAATCTTCCAACATTACGAATATAGAAGTCGTTTTTTTAACTTCTAAAACTTTGAATATATTAGGGTGTTTTGGTTTTTTTTTAGGTTGAGTTGTACAACGATGATTTTAATTGGGGATAACCGATACCGTGGGGAAACCGATAACCCGATGGATAATAATAATCGGTACCCATCGGTATTGCGGCGAGTTCGGGTTTGGATAATATAACGGGTGCGGTGCAGTGCGGGTTCACTAAAACCCGCCCGAACCCGACCCGTTGCCATCCCTAGATATCAATACCCGTGGCTTACCCTACTACTACACTACAACGATTAGGTTCACTTGCCTAGGGTGTTATAAAACTTGCTCGACTTAAAAAGGAAGTTCCTTTTACCCCGAACGACGCGTGTAGCGTTATCAAGTTTTAGGCGCACGGAGAATAGTTATTGTTTAGGCTTGATTTATATCTCTTTAGGTCTACTCACAAGATTCCTATCAAGTGAGATTTTTTCTTTTATTAGCTTCCTTGTAGTCTATCCCCTTCTTTGTGCCTTTGTTCAGTAAAACTTGTCCATCGACTCTTCCGCTCACCATTATGGAGAACGCGAATCCGTTATATCCGCGATTAGGTTATTTCATGAAAAATATGATGTTACCAAGCGGATTATTCAAGATGGTGGGGAGAAGTAAAGAGAACGGATCTTATATATGCCCCATTGAGTACCTTGGGAAAATTAATCAAGTCATTAAACCTTTTGAGGGTTTCACCATTCCATCAAGCCCACAAAACACCTCATCTAGTGAAATCTATGCATCGTTATGAGCCTTCACCTAGGATAGACTTTCGTGAATGATTCGCTCCCAGACGGTCAAGTTTTATCACGCAAGCCGACCACTTGTGAATGGCCAACCGTAACAAACTTAAAACAGTCCAGACACCAAATACAATGAAGATCAGGAGAGTATAGTGTTTCCCCGGGTCGTTATGTCCCAGCGAGCTATGCAATGAATCACCAAACGTATAGTGATCGAGATGATTTGAACGGAAAAGAGGGATTGATTTATTATAACTACAGAAAAAGTCTATAAATTACAACGGCTTAAATGCAAATTAAATAAAATTAAAAAGATAAAAAATATTAAATAAACGCTATCACTATTTTTACAATGATGTTTTTGTGATTTTATAAAACAAAATAACTTAAATAAACTATTTTAACTAAAACGTAAACTTAAATTATCTAAAACGACTTAGAATGAAAACGCACGTTATATGTAAAAATTATGAAAAGTGCGCAAGTAAAACGTAAAATTTGTGAAATAAAAGTCCCACGAGTGCAAAACTAATTTTCCTACGTCCTAATTGACTAAAAAAATTTAGGAAAAGCGGAATATTTTTTGAGTTTTATTTTATTTATTACAATTAAAAGCGATTTTAACTAATTAATTAATTAAAAATACTAAACATTTTGAGAAAACTGAAAAATCACAAAACTACTTTAAATGAATTTGTACTAAAGAAAAATGAAAACTATACTGGACCGCTTTTGAAATAAGCATTCAAAAGGCCTAATAAGCTAATAAGGAAAAAGCGCTAAGTGTGTATAAATTATTGACTAAGGGAAACTTAAACAAAAGTTGCTCTAGCACGATGGTAAGGTGGGTTTGTTGTGTGCGTGCGTTAGGGAGACCGTGAGGTCGTGGGTTCAATTCCACTTCCTCCCTTTCATAACATTTTTTTTCAAGTTTTCTCTTAACAAACTAATGCTAAAACAAATTAAGCTTGTTTCTACAAAAACCAAACATGGAAAAACTATAATAGTCAGTAAGCGCTTATATACAATGACAGTGAATCGAAAAAAAAAAACTAAGGGACTGCTTGGATGAGCTAGTTACTAAGGGGTAATTTGGTTGTCATGGGCGACAAAACAAACACCCTTAGTGAACTTTTCTTTTTGCAACCGAACAAGAGACCAAATGACAACCTTCAACAAGACAAAAGATTTTAGAGTACAAAATAGGCTTGTTAAGAGTAGCTTCACAAAGCAGAAAAAAAAAAAAAAAAAAAAAAAAAAAAGGATGGTTTGGTATTACCAAGGAGCTACTAAGGAAGAACTCGAACTAAGCTAGCACCTAAAACTCTTAATCTAGACTACCAATAGAATTAATACTAAGCACTAAATTAAGAAAATAGCCAATCAAAAGCCTCTAAAGGTCTGCGAATCAGTATTCCAAAAAAATGAGAGGCTACTTCCAAGTTTAAAAATAAGCATTTAGTGGCCTCCAAAATCCTAAGCAAGCTTAGCACAATGGACTTATATACCCAAGATCTTAAAAATGATTTATATTAGTTTTGAAGCTTTTAACAAACTTTTGCAAGCTTGTAAAACGGTGCACTAGGGGACTGTGGATGAACTCGTAATGAGATATGGTGCAAGGGGCGGTTTACATGTGAAAATAAAAGCTATCAAAAGCTACAAATGAAACTAATCAAAAGCTAACTCCTAATCTACACCATCTAAAAGCCTAAAGGGAACTTAATAAGCAAATTGTAAACATTAAAAGCTAAAGAAAAGGTGAAAAGACCTATTTGTTGAGATCGATGCAAAAGGGCCTAAGTCAATGTTAAGCTTAATTTAAGGACACGAAATCAATAAGCAAACCGAAAAGAGGCGTCAAGTGATTAATTTTGCATGATAGGCAATCCTAAAAACTATATCTAAGCTACTATAACAATGAAATATGCTAACAAAGCGGTGTGAAAGAAAGAGGCAGCAGGACGAAAAAAATGTGGATGATTGCATATTACTCTAAAGGTAATTCTAGCAACTAAAAGCTAGTTATAATACTAAATGAAACTGAATTACATATAACTAAAGTCGACTTTTGACCAAACATGGGTCGAAAATGAATTTTCGACCCAAAAACTTGCAATTCCAAACACTATTTTAAAATTCCAACATGCATTCGCCTTTAAAACATGATTAAATCGAATCAAAGTGGATTAGAATGAACTAACAAACACTTAGCCGACTCTTTGACACCTAAAATGCATAAATTAAGGATACATTAAGTTGACTTTATGTTTGACTAACGTTGACTTTTTTTGAAGAAAATGAAATTAGAACACCTTAAGATCTTCTTTGAGCTCACATAAGCTTGAATAAGCTTATTTGAGCTTGAAATTAAGAAATAGAAACTAATGAAACCGCACCAATTAATCGAGAAGCGATTTGAATTCAAATGAACAAGAACTTATATGACAAGAAAATTAAAATTTCATTAAATAAAAGCGAGATTACAATTCTACCGATCCTTAAAAGATTGATGAGGTCAATAATTTGATTTCCATATTCTTGTCGTGGTATGATATAAACAATTTGATCGTGTTCAGTAACTCCACGAGGGTTTTGATTGGTTGACGTGGGGAAAAGGGTTACCGATTGGTCGATTGAATTTTTATTCATTTCACGAAATTCAATGTGGGGTGATGTATGATTGTTATGGTGTGGATCATTAATTTGATTGGTCTATTGGGTTATCACGCTGGTTACAAAGTGTAGAGGTCTATCACATGAGATCACACGTAGTCAAATTTTTTCTCTTCGTTCTGTCTTGAAGTTCATAAGGTTGTTGCCGGAATTTCACCGCTACATTCACTCGTGCAATCTTTTCTCCTCAACATGGCGTAATTTGATAATAATAGGGATGATGTTATATTTCCTTATTTGATGGATGATGAGTACTAAGTCCGGGCTAAGAAGATGAAACACTGGATCATGAATAATGATATGAATATCCGGAAGGTGATCCAAAATGGCAGATTTTGTTAATACAAATATCGTCATTAAACGTTATTTATATTTTTGATCTTTGCCTAAGTTTTGTTAACGACAAAAGTAAATTTAATTTATAAAAGCTTAAAGCTTGTCAAATTTATTAGATATTAAAACAAGCTTTCTCAAACAATATATTCATCATTCAAGCATTTACATTTATGATTAGTAACATCTTGATATGACTCTAATCATTATGTATGATAGTAGTTTGTAGAATGTGTTAGGTTCTTAAAACCAAACACTACTTAAGCATTTGCATATTTCTATTAATAGTAATACAACATTTGACATCATGTATTACATCATGGAGATCATTGGAAGATTCCATTAGATATTTTGTGAAGATTTATACTCTTCATATCTTGCACAATCTTACTTAGATAGAGTTGACTTTAGGCAAGATTTGATATCTTGATTTGCCGATCGGCGGTACCAATTTGGTACAGGCGAACCTTTTAAGGGTCCATGGTCCGTCGGATCGCTCCTCGTCAAATTGGCTATAAATAGCAATGCCAAGCCAAGTAGTTTCTCATCCCTTTCTAACATTCTCTCATACATATCTTCTCTAACCTTTCTAACTCAAGATCATATCATATTAGTGATCTCTTTGTAGCAAAGAAGAT